>JAOPUL010005855.1:2131418-2148122 GCA_027564515.1 Octopus rubescens | reverse complement strand
CTCAATTGAATTAGATAGTAACTCATTTTCTATGATGTTTAAACAAAATTTAAATAATTTTATATTTTGTTGATTTTCACCTGTAATTAAAGGATTCACTTTTGAGATAAAAGTATGGAATAGATTTGATTAAGAACATTTTGTTAAATTGTGTTAAAAAAAAAAATCACATTAATATGTTGATAAATAAAAAAGTTAGTTGTTTTATGAAACCAGTCTAAATTCAGGATTATTTTCTAATTGAAACATAAGGGTGGGGGTTGGGGGTTATTTTGATTAGAAATATAGTAACAAATGGTTTAAAACTCTTTGGTGATTATAGTTGTGAGCAGAGTAGCCAAGGCAGCTAAAGACAAATGGATTTCCAACAAAAGTAACATGGTTCCCTACTGTCTCCTGTACATCATTGCTATCTTGTTAATGCATAGTTACTAATATTTAACTATTGTGACCCTACACTATACACTCACATCCTGTGTATCCTAGTTAGGAAATGCTTGTAGGCTAATACAGAAGAGTGTGAAATTTTCCAGCATTCAATTTCTTGTTATTTTCTTCATTTAATTTGTAGATTGGATTAAAATCTTGCTGGGTTCTACATTACCCCGAGATACTTTTATCAACATAGCTCGTATAAGTGGCTTTTTGCAGAACTATGATGATATCCAATAGGGCCACCAAGACAGTTTCAGGGTCAGACTTCAAGTTTAATGTTTCCTTTGAGGGAGAACCATTGTCTAACAAAATCATGCAACCACTCTCCAAATCACACCATCCCATGTTCAACTTTATATCTATAACATCATTTAAAATGATAAGAACATATATACTCACAATATAATTTATATACACATATATAACACATTAACAAAAACATTCTATACAATGAGATTTTTTTTTTATCCACTACACTAATATTTTTAATCAACTGAAAGAAAATATTAAAATAAAAAAGTTTAAGTTTAATAAATTAATGAGTGTGCCACTAACAACAAATAAAATATTTACCTGATAGATAAGCCAACTTCAGACTCATCGCCTATAGCCGCCCCCATAGTTTCCACCACCACCATAGCCACCTACAACAAATTACAATAATTGATTAGTAATTTACATATTATATTGATGAAGGAAATAAAAAAATGAATGCCAATTAATAAAATATGACAATAATTTGCTACAAACCTCCAAAGGCTTCATAACCACCTCCTTGATTCCAACCACCTTGACCACAGCCTCCATAGCCATGTTGGTTACCATAGCCACCATGGCCACCACCATAATTACCTGAGCAAAATTGAACAATTGAAATGAAAATTAACCCAAATTGACAAAAATAATAAAGATTCATGCTACAAACAAATTTTACATGTACATGTGTGTGTGTGTGTGTATAAACTGACACACACACACAGAGATAGATGCTGTGTGGTTGATGCATTCACTTCAAAACCACCTGGCTCATTCCTGCCACAATTGCCATGAGCTAATCAATGCGTTATGACTGCAGTTGGCAGGCAGACAGACAGCAGCATCGTTTACATCAGCCGCAGGAAAAACGACCAGATTGATCAAAACACCAGGGAAACAATATCTTATTTGGAAACAAGTGAGTGGGGGTTGGCACCTGGAAAGTTTAGCATGGGAAATGCAGGCACTAAAACAATTTTGACAATATGACATCTAAACTACACACACACACACCAATATATACAAGGTTCATTCGAGAGGTTTTGAGAAGCAGTGTTAGATTACTTTAATTTTAGTATACCATTTACATTTAATAAGATGACCTGCCAACTTTTTTCCAGATTGAAGGAGACAGTTGTAAGGCACATCGGACACACCCTACTAAATACTGCTTGCCACAATTGACTAGTTAAACAAAATGCAGTTGGGACGTGTAGAAGCTCACTATGCAATAAAGTTGTGCCTTAAACTGGGCAAAATGCTACAGAATCTTATGGATTAACTTGTATGAGCCAAGTATCTATTTTCTGGTAAAAGAAGCCAGGCAAAGCAAGTCCAATGAGAAACTGATGATCCTCTTTTACAAGAGCAAAGCCATTGTCTGCCCCCACCAGGTTCTCTTTGGCCAGACAGTCAAACAAGTGTATTTTGTGAAGTGATTTCGTCACAAAAGGCCAAAGCACCTGCACCAGTCCAATTCCATCCTAGTAACTAAAACTACATGACAGAGATGGGTTTGGTTGTTCCCATAGCTGAAGGAAGCTGTTGTGACAAGAGTCCTGGACACCACTTTGAAGAACCTCCATAGGCCCTTCAAGTCGGACAATCCCACTTTGACAATCCAAAAAAGTTTCTAAACTTCTGGAATGCACCTTGTGTAACATTCTACACACACATATCTATATACAACATCTATATATCTATATACAACATCTATTAACACACATATCAAAATCAAATAAACAAAACAAGCATTGTGTTAAAACTATAACAAAAACAATCAGGTTTCCTTTTAAAAGACCCCTCATGAGATTTAGTTAAACAATCATTGGGCCATCTAAAAGAGGGATATAGCAGCCAACTAATCAAATCCCACACTATTATTCTCACTATTTTATCGACATTGCAAAGTATAAAAAAAAAAAAAAAAAAAAAAGAAGCTTCAACATCATTTCAATTCCAAACATAATCCATTTCTATAATAATCTGATAGAATCGAACAATTGTTGTGGAGGATTCTTAGATGGAGGAAATGCTAGTTATTGCATTAAAGTGCAATAATGTTTTCTTTGGTGATTGATTTCCCTACAGATGTTTGGAATGTTTAATTATACAGGAAATAGTAGTAATATGCGAAGCCAAGTGTATTAATTTAGAAACTCTAAAACCAGTGCTGTAGAATCTATCCACAGCATTTTGTGTTGCACTCTTTTGGAACCCAACACAAATGCTACTGGGTTTAGAATGTTTAGACTGCTAAAAGGCAAGACCGTAATATCTATAATTGAAACCATAGAATAATTCTATAAACTGTGTTGCTTCAGAAAAGGACCTTAGGGAACCAGAACCAGAACAATATATTAAAAAAAAAAAACACAAACAAGGATTAGAAAAGCAGAAATTAAGCACTTGAAATATTGTCTGTAAATATGGATTCTCAGAACAATGTCACGAGAATCATGTTAAAGCTCACCAAAAAAAAATTTTTTTTTTTTTTTGGAAATATTTGCTAAGGATGAAACCAAAAGGTTTTAAATATTAGGTTTAGAGTGCTCGAATGATTGAGAGTTAAGTGGTTATATATAAAAAAAAAAAAAAATCAAACTGTAATATATAACTTGCCAGGTGTAGTTGTTGAGTCATCGTGTTGACCATGCTGGTGTCTGGGTAACCCAGGGTCTCTAGAACTTGCTTTTGCCGTATTGATGCATCCCATTGTCTAAGCAGACAGATGGAGACCAAATTAGTGACGTTCTGAACAAGTATATGAAGAACCATAAAAGATAGAAATGCTGTGGGCTGCTGAGTAGTTAAGAATGGAATGGCTAACCCACTAGCATTAGGTGGCTCCCTAAATATGGTACATAGCTGTGTGCCCCATAATCTAGCTGAAAATAGCTAAAACTCACATCAGAGTTGAACACTTCCAAATACGAAAGGCACTCAAAAGTGGGGTAAATGCCCAGATTTGCTGAAGAATCCAACCTAGGTTAGAAACAAACCAAAGCAAACAGTTTTTTTTTTTTTTTAATCTTCTAATTTTGCCTTAGATTTCTAATACTACTACGTACCTTGGTATCCGTAGCCTCCACCGTAACCAGGGTGACCACCTCGCCCTCCCCAATTACCTGGACCTAAAATTGGAGAAATTAAATGTCTTTAATAAAAAATATTTCATCGGAGGAAAACAATACACTGAGTCACACAAAAAAGCACTAAGAGGCAAAATCTGAACAGCAAGCAACACACAAAATTATATGAAAGAATTTATTTAAATAAAAAGGATAATTAAAACTTATAGCTTATAGCCAACCTAAAAGTTGTATTTCTTAAGAGTTAGGCACACTACAAATATAGAATTTTAAAAATACTATAAATTATATTCTAACCCTTTAGCATTTAAACCAGCCATTATCTGGCCAAAATATTCTACCTATTCAAACCAACCAGATCTAGCCTCTCACACCTATCCTACAATGTCATTCTAATAACACACAATTAGATCATCAAAATCTTGAAGCCATGAGATAATGTATGATAATCCAAAAGAATGTGAATTATATTTGATAGAATAATCTGAATGCTAAAGGGGTAAACATGCAGTTTCCTTTATTTCACCAATGTGCTAAAAAAGTATTGCTCTTCCACTAAAAAAAAAAAGTGCGATTAGTAGACTGTGCATCCATGCAAGTTAGTGAAAAAAAAAATGACTTGTGATTATCCTAGTGATAATCTATAAAAGCAATAGGCTTGCACTTAAGAAAAAAAAAAGAAAGAAAAGAAACTAGTTTGTTCTGTTGGTAAGAGTTTCAATTCCACATTAGATAACTTCCTACTTCACTAGATGCACACCCATTTAATACAATTGAACTTATTTCACTAATATAGTTGTTAATCTAACAATTTTAATGAAATTAAAAACCAAAATCTTTTTAACATTCTCTGATGAACACAATAGAATATACATAAAGCTATTTAGAAGCACAAAATAATCTAAAAATCAATATATAAAAAATAAAGATTTGCAAACTCTACACAAAATAAAAACAGCAGCAGCAGCACACAAGAAACAAGAAAGTTTAGAGCCATTTAGTAGTTGTAAATATTTTTAATATGCTTAAACAAGGAAAAGGGACAAATAAAGATGAAATATTAGAAGAAGAGAACACAGAAAATAGATGAGTGTCTATAATTAAGTAATAAATACTTATTAATTACATTATTATGATTAGGGAAACAAAATAAAAATTGAACCAAAATATAGAGGTGAGAAAACCATCATCACACAGGAAACTGCTACATCGGAACTATTTCAGAGGAAATCAATGAAAGTTAACGACATATCAGTTTCCAAATGACAAGTTGTTCAGTTGACTTAGTTTAGCATCTTCTTACCTTGGTGATATCCTCCATTGAAGTTACCACCGTAGCTGTAATTACCAGGTGAGTTGTGCCAGTCACCACCGCCTGCACAGAACAGTAGTAAGTTTCAGAGAAATGGTTACCTGCACAAACCTATACAATTGGTTGTTACCCTACAGCACATAGAATTCGAATTACTGCCTCCAAAATTTTAAACCTCTCACACACTATTTTCTAGCATTCAAATTAAATACAAAAGTTACAAAATGTTTCTTTAAATACATCTTCACATGATTTATACCTACTCATTTTACAATTATAATTCAATATTCAAAAATTCTAACAGAAAACTAGAATGTTTTATTATTCACTCTCTAAAATGGATAAAACACTGAAACTTGTCAAAAGCCAAAAGATTCTATCTAGAACATGCAGTCAATAAACTGTAAAGGATCCTGTTTAAGAGATTAACCCTCTCCTCCCTCAATAATATTATATACCAACAAATATAATATGCAGATCAGCATTGTGGCATGACTTACACCTAATTCATAGACTTAATTTAAGCAAAACGTGTGGGGAGGTGCGGGAAGGGAATTTAATATAAAAACAATATAGTTAAATATAAAAACATTACAATTCTAATTTGAAGTTTACTTTCTAAATAAATAGTGTTATATTTAAACATTTGTCAATTATATTGCTATAAAATTGTTAGATTACATTTTCTTTTAACATCCTTATTCAATATGGATAACTCAGAAATAATAACTCGACAATGTAAAATAGGATTGCAGAATTAAGTCATAAACACACAACAAATCTGCTATGTTGTTCAATGTTATATGAGATTTCCTAAAAGTTGTTTCCTTGTTATATAAATAGCTCTAGCTTATCAATGTCTAATCAAGAGATCAAAGCAATCGTAGAAAAGACACCAATCAAATAAAGATTCATTGTATGACTTCAGAAGTCAAATCTAAATATTGAATACTAAATACAAATTCCAAAAAGAGGGGAGGGAGGGGAAATGAAAAAAAAAAAGAAATAGAGAACATGAGCAATTCTAAAATTGAACAAAGATTTTAAAATGGAATTTCTATTCTGTAGATGCTTAAAAAGCCCAGAGTTAGGTGATTAGGGTTACAAAAATACTATTTTTACACATGCAAACTAGAAGCAAAAGATGTAATAGATTACAAAAATAACTGAAGAAGTGCAGACAAATTTGTCCAAAACTATCAGGTTTTTAAATGTTTATTATTAATTATTATAGTTAATGACTAAATAATGTGCATTAATTAATAATAAGGAATGAGAAAAACTTACCTCGGCCACCACCCATACCACCTCGATTCCCACGACCTAAAAATATTGAAAAAGTATACAATAATGTTGGAAAATATGTATTAACAGAGGGAGAGAGAGAGAGAGAAGCAAATGAAAGATAATATTAAAAAAAAAGACCCTAACTTACCATGTGGTCCAGGTGGCCCCATATGCGGGCCAGGTCCCATTGGTCCCATCGGTCCCATATGTGGACCAGGTCCCATTGGCCCCATCGGTCCACTCATTTGGTTCATATTAGCCTGTTTGTTGTGGTTCATTTCAGCACGGGATAAGGCTTTTTTAACTTCTATCCGCTTACCTTTGAAGTCATAGTACTTTCGTACTAAAAATAATATGAAAAGTCAAATTGAAACATTTAAGTTTTCCTTTTACTTCCTGTCTTCTTTCAAGTTAGAAATATTCATTAAATAGATCCTAAAGACATAGAAAGAGATTATACTTACATACTAATTTGTCAACTGTATCATAATCTTCAAATGTGATAAAACAAAAGCCTCGTTTCTTTCCTGTACCTTTATCAGTTATCATATCAATTGATTCTATTTTTCCTTTAGAACTAAAAAATTCACGAATATCTTCTTCAGTTGTATCTTCTTTAATGCCACCAACAAATAACTTTTTCACAGTAATTTGAGAATCTGTTTCCTAAAAAAAAGACAATACAAAGAAAACAATAAGAACACAATCATTTATGTGGATAGAATTCTTACAAGTAAATCGTAAATATAAAAAAAACTCACATTTCTTGGCATAGCTCTCTTTGTCTCAACTTCTTTGTTGTCTATATTGTGGGGCCTATTACACTGGGCCTTATCAACTTGTTCTTCTGTCTTATAAGTTATGAAACCAAATCCTCGAGACCTGCAAAAAAATGGAAGTTTAAACATTAGTTTACTTAAATTGATATTATTGACAGAACAAAGGAGTAAACAAGTAAAACGGTTCCTGTGGAATTGGTAAAAGACATTATGGAAGAAATATCAAAATATAACCAAAGTTCCATTAGAAATGTTAGCCAATGTTGTAATCTATATTTTTCCGTCAATTTATTTCTTCATCTGGGACGTGGTGATGATTAAACTGTTTTCCCTCACCAGACTTGAACCCGCAATCCTTAGTTAACAATGTCGGTGTAAATTAGACAGGAAGTTACTGGCACAAAGAAGGTGGGTATCAGCCGAGAAATATTCCATCAATATATCCAAGATGAAGACTTTCACTCCACTCAAAAAAACACACACCATTATCAAAATGAGGTTTGTCGTTAACAAAAAAAAACTAATAAAATAATTTCAGGAACCATGTTAGCTGGAAGAGTTTCACCACTAATCTCTTATTAATCCGTTAATACAAAAAAATATATTAATAAAACAGCTTAGTATCTACCAAACTTAAGCTTCAAAAGACTTAATATTGAATCTATCATTTTGGTTAATCCAGCTTAAAACCAGATAATCCAGTGTATATTACTTTCTAAAAATAAAATTTGCAGCTACACACACACAGAGTGGGGAACGAGAAAAGACGGCAGGGCAGAAAAAGAGATATACTAAAATTTCGATTAATCGTAATAAGTTAACAAAACGTCTTTATTGAATCCTACATCTGTATAATTTATACCAGCTATCTACTGGTGTCATGGTAATTCACTACTCCTCTCTCCCTTACTTCTAAATTTGTACATATTATTCAAATTATTTGTCATTGTTATTCCCTATTATCGTTTACATATATTAAACTTGATATTTTAGGGATAAAACACTACTTAATCACATTATACATTTTCAAAAAAGAGGCTTATCCTTTTGTAACGTAATGGTGACAATGGGTGCGCTGCAAAGATGGGGGGGGGGACCGCTTACCAACAAAAGGACAAAGGTTAGACACCATACACACACACATAATAAAGATAAAAGTCAACACTTACTTTTTCGTGTTTGGATCTCTCATTACTACACAATCGACCACATCACCCCATGGTTCAAAATATTCTTTCATCGATTCTTCATTTGTGGAATAACTAAGCCCTCCAATGAAGAGTTTACAGAACTTCTCTGAATCACTGTCGCTCTCTCGGTATCTTCCTCTTGACTGTAAGGGAAAAATATCAAGAAATATATAGAAATATTTGACACAATTTCGGTTCGAGGATGCCGATTTCTGTAACATTAAAATTGGTTTAATGGACAAAAAGTCAGTTTTTAATTCCTTAATACTGACGGTTAACAGACACGTAATTTATTAGCTATGAATTAAAAAAGCAATCGTTTATTTAAACCGCGGGATAAATAAAGGTTTATATGATTTTAACGAGAAAATCTAAATATATAATTGTAATACTCAACGTCACCCAGTCCCAGGTCAACGACGAAAAGGGTTAAATTAGGTAAAATATATTTGCTGGAACATAATATAGCATCGTCATACACCTGTTTCTATTCATTATTCTTGTCTTTCATCATATGCTAACTTAAAAACAGTTCGAATAAGAAATATGTTCTTTATAAAAATAGTATACATACATTTCTTGGCATGGTTCTGTCTTTGACTACTTTATGATTCTGTTGGAACCTAGAACACTATGAAAATTTAATATCAATTTTATGGAGCAGCAAGATTGTGCGTTAAGAATGAATGAATGTATGTATACAGTTTCTCACAAGAACTGATTACAATCTCGGAAAATACATCTATCAAGAATCCAAAAGTCCATTCCGGTCTATTCTGGATGCCACACGCAGAAGATTTATTTCTTAGGCCGTCTTCCAGATTTTTACTTTTAACATGGCAAAACAAAAGGTCACGTTAACGAAGAATTAGGTTACACCCTCCGATCGCTTTTAGATTCATTAATTAAAATAATTACATGTCCAACTTAATTAAGCTCAATGATATCGCTGCTGTTCATAATCTCAACAAATATTTATTCATCTATTAGTAATGACACAATAATTAAACATTATTTCGGCTGTGTAATTAAGACAATCTAAAAGACTAAAAAAACCGGTGGTAAATAGCTAAAACAGCAGATAAAATATAAAATCTCAAAACTAATTATAATTTAGATTTCCCGCTAGTTCTTTTTTATTATTATTAAAGTGATTCACAATATTGAAAATAAATTCAATTTAAAAATATATTTTTGATTTTATTAAGAGTTAAAATTATATTTTCTACTCGATGATGGAATTAAAATACGCCGGGAATGCGACAATATTTTCTCTTCAATCACACTTGAACAGAATTTAAAAAAAAAAAAAAAACTTTATTGAATAAAGATTCGTAAATCCATTTTTTAGTGTTAAAACTGTTTTAGATGGAGGATAGAGAAAAGTGGCAAAATTAGGCCAACATCGGAGATTAAAAAAAAGTAATAAATCCCCGTCAGCCTGGCTGAGTGAGATTAGGTATTACTGAGATTAATTAGAATAGCTTTCAGGAGAAAAAGTCCCTAATCACAAGACCCTACATCTACAAACAACACATCAGTATATTATACACACACATGTATAATGTATATATAAATATACTGGACAGTGATGGTTTTATATAAATGTAAAAAAAAAAAAATTGACCGAGTGTAGAAATATATTAATGTGCCGCCATGGAGAAAGCACATGGCTGTTTCTTTCACCTTCCGGAAGTTTCAATAGAAACTTGGTACTAACCATAGCCTTTTTATTAATTGAATTTCAAACTAAACTGAACAATTAAAATTATTAAATTAGCTACGTACAATGACCTATTATTATAGTCTATTTCTGTAAGTGTCTGCAACAAATATATATTCTTACAATAAAAAAAAGATGGAGGATGAATTTTTTTCTTTTTGTTAATTGGAACATGAGAGAAAGGGAGAGATGGAGTGAGGGAGTAAAAGACATAAAGGGGGGAAGAGTGTGAATAAGTGAGGAAAAGAGAGTGAGAGAGAGAGTGAGTGATGGAGTGAGGAGTGTGTGGCGTCTGATTCCATCCAAGAGCCATATTAGATTCTGGGTATTTTAGAGAAGAACACTAACAGTGAACGGGGCCGTTTAGTGAGGGACAAATATTATGAAATTATTTGAAACCGAGCAATTTCTTATATCTGTTTAACGTAGATGTACTTTGATAAAGCTTTTTCAAAAATCATTGTGAAGCTAAAATTATCATTTATGTCTGTGGAAATCAGCAAATGTTGAAAAAGTAAATAGAAGTAAATACAAAAATATTCATTTCTACCAAGAAAAATGAGGTAATGATAATGTAAAAACTGCTTCTGAAAAATCTCCATTCGGCATGTGCGGTAATATCTATGTCAAGTTAAGAGTATGATGCCGCCAACACACACACACACACACATCACTCTTTCAACCGGCAACCATTCCATTTTAGGAGACGAAAACTGACTTTGAGATTTTATAGCAAAACATTTAAACATTTTTCACCGATTAAAATCATTTTCTTTAAATTTCCAGTATAAAATCTTAAAATCAACAATTATTTTTTATAGAATTAAACAAGAGATGAATTGCATACATGTTAAAAATCCGACGACATTGCTTAACAAGGTCACGCTATGAAGGTAGTTCAGTTGATATTCTAATCTTTCTAATATTTCAATCTGACGTGCAACGTTTGCCATTAAAATTACCAAAATTATTTTTAAATCACTGAATATATTTAACAATTGTGATCTAAGATTGCTTTTAACTTGGAGTTTAGGGGAAAGGAAAAAAATAAATGACAGATGTAAAGAATTTCAACATCTTATATAATGACATAATGAATGCCATTGTTAAAATTGATATAGTTAATAATAATGTTATTAAGAGTCAGGTAAGGGCTGGTCAAAAACCTAAAATGTATTTGAACACCTTACCTCAGGCATGATAGATCCTTTGTGATAAAGCAAGAAAGACGACTTCCGCTTTAATGGCCATTATATACAGGCTCCACATTGAGCCATTTCATTGGTGCATTTAAATCAAAGAAAATGGCTATGATTGGTCAATTACGACTGGCTCACTTCGCTAATCCTAATTATTTGCAACATATGCAAATTTTTAGATTTTAAACTCGATGGATAAAAAAATAAATCGTTATTTCAATGTTTTTATTTTCCAATAATTGTATCTGCATCGACAACTGTTTTTGGCAATGTCTGTCTGTTTATTTATAGGGGAACGGAGAAATATTTTACTAGTTAGTATATCTACCGCGACGTGGCAGCACCAGAAGTGACGCCAAATGGGCGACTACAAAATGGCATTCAATTTCTCCATCACAGCCCCTCCCTCCTCTTCACATTAAACAACCAAAGCACTGCCTTACGCCAGCCACATCAATAGTTCCTATGCCGAACAAACTACAATTCTTTTTTAATGTGTTATTTTCCATGAATAATATTAATTTTATCACAAACTTGTTTGAAATAAATTCAAGTTATCTCGGCAGCGATATAAATATCCACGTTTAAATTTCCAGAATAATTTATCAAGATCCTCATTTGTTCGCTGTACCCTTGCCCTCCGCAGACATTTTTTAAATCTATTTCACGAGATTAATAATAAACTTAAATTTCAACGAAGATCGCCATAGTATTAACATTTATTACTACGGTAAATTTCAGAGTAGCTGGAAAAGGAATTTAACCTCCCCCTTCCAATAGAAAAGACTCGAAGCTTTCAGGTTGAACAGCTTTTGATAAGCAAGCTCTGTATGGCACAGAGGAACAAAATAAAATTTAAAAAAAAAACATCCATACAAATATATTAAAGAAAAATCAGAACAAAAGTGAAAAAATCTAAAATTTTATTTCATGTTTATTCAACATTAAAATTTATACAGTTCAATCTAATCTATAAAGAAAAAAACCAATATCCAAGCAAATCAACATAAAAAAAAAAAAAAAATCAAGAAAAACAAGTCCAAACAAAATGTACCATTTCTATTATTTAATGAACAAAATTTCACAAGGCAAGATCCACTAATTCAAAATGAGTTATGGAGTTGAACAGTTCATCACTAAACAATTTAATGGGTGAAAATTTTTCAAGTTATACCAATGTGAAATTAAGATGAAGTTATGGCACAAGATGTGAATAAATGGATCTTAGAGAAATGTCAAGCTGAAGAAGAAAGGACAGCGCCAAAACTGCAGTCCAACTTTCATCATACAAGTGTTTAGAAATTTCTTGGACAAATGAAAAATCTCATACCACTGCAAGAGCTTCATTTAAAACTTTTAGTTGAAATATAAAAGTGATAAAATAGCTGTGAAATAGTTAAATAATTTGCAGAAAAGAAAAGTAGAAATTTAAATTTTTTATATTTTTTTTATATCCAGCTTTTTACAAATTTTATATGCCTTTAACTTCCTATAGCTAGAAGCTGGACAATGAGAAAAAATTTCCTAAAGCAATCTATATTTAAGAGAGATATATATATATATATTTAGTTGGGGTTTGTTTCCTTTTCTTTTAACATAAAATGAAGAGAAGTCATGAAATAAGAATATTTTATTAATAGCCTTGATTTTTATCAAGGCTAATTGAATTTGGATGGCAGGAATGTGTAAGTGCAGAAGGTGAAACAAATTAGCATTAGGAGTGGTTGAAAGAATTGTATGGATATTTATGAAGGAAATGAGATGGTTTATCTTTTGTTGTTTGTTTGTTTTTTTTTGGTTTTATTGTTACCCATACAATAAATGTCTTTAGCAATACCATCTAAAAAACAGTTTGGTCTTAAAAGTAGAATACCAACCATGACAATGTAGCAAAGATAATAATAAGCACAATCTTAAGACTTGTACAAAATGTGAGGTTTTTGAAATCTTCAACCTAATTTTTCTTTTTATGAAACTGATATTTACAATATAAAAAGAAACAGTCTATGAATATTTTTTTCCCTTTTCCATTTTTATGGTTTGGTTTAATTAGGATGGTATATTTTGCAGCTGTCTGGTGTAATTGGGGGGTTTTCTGAATCATGTAAAAAAAAACAACAACAAACAAATAAATCAGCAGGTCAAGAGTAAGTACTCCAGTTGGTCAGCATTTTGATAGAGAAGATGCTTTGATGAATCAGTTCCACATTTAACCATACCTGAGTAGAAATATAAAGATAAACATTCAGTGAACAATACCAAATCAAAACAGTGAACAATACCAAATCAAAACCTATTTTAGATAGAAATCTAAAATAATCTATATTTTTTAAAGATGATTGCATATTAAAACATCACAATATAATAAAAGTAAAATTTATTAAACAGTGCAAATCGCAGTTTGGGGAATGAATAGCTGTAGTAGATATGGGCCATTAAAAATTTTTTTTTTAAAGACCCCCTACAGTCATGAATGACCAAGGGTTTGCACCTAGAAAGTTCCCCTCCTAGGCACGGTCTGAGCAAGGTTGTTTGTGGAAGACCAGCAGTCGCCAATGCATACCAGTCTCCCCTCTCCACGCCACCGATGTTGTCCAAGGGAAAGGCAAAGGCTGATACAGCTTGGCATCAGTGACGTTGCAACTCATTTCTACAGCTAAGTGAACTGGAGCAACGTGAAATAAAGTGTCCTGCTCAAGAATACAACACCCAGCCCGGTCCGGGAATCGAACTCACAACCTCATGATTGTAAGTCCGACGCTCTAATCACTGAGCTATATGCACGTATGATGGCTGCGACTCGATTTTGAGTAATGCTATTACTTGAAAGTTCTCGTAAAGATGACCAGCACAGATGTAGCTTTTCATTCCTGCTAGGGAGTTACACGGTTTTGTACAGACGTGGCAACAATGGGCGCTGTTTCTGTAGGTACAACAATATTGTTTTGGAGAATCATTATATGACGTTTCAATTCGCCTTTCCTGAAAGTAGGGATGCCGTATAATGCATAATTAACAACTTCCCTGAGTATGTGGCTTCTCTGATGACTTCTAAGACTTGGGAAAGATACGCTCACACTCGTTACATGTTAAATTGGACTGTACCAACATACTCAAGTAAATTCACATGAAACCCCCTTTCGAACAACTTTCTTCCTCTGTTCTGTTCGATGCTACTTCGTTCGATTTCCCTTCTACAATCATGCACTGATTTCCTCCATCATGAATGATCTAAAATGGAGCAGGGTTTTCCTATCCATTTTCCTAAGATTTTAATCTTCTCCACAAAAATTTGCATATCTTCAACTATATGAGCAAATAAGTTACAATCATCCGCATAAGAGTCACGAGCAAGAGACTGAGAATCTTTTGAATTGGCAGCAAATCGACGGAAGTTGAAGAAACGACCAGAAGATCGGTACCTCACATATATTTCAGAAAAGCAATCTACCGTAAAAATATGAGTGAGAGTAACAACAAATTACATTGAAAAGAGAGTTGGGGCAAAAGTGTCAACTTACTTGACATCATTCTCCCACCATCGACATTGACCTATTCTTCCATCCCATCATGAAATGATTTAATTATCGATACAAAGTTACCCGGACAGTTTGCCAAGTATTTTCCCTATTCAAGGTATCGAAATTTTTGGTTGAGTCATTGAAAACCTGGACAAAATCTATATCCTGCTCATAGCACTTCTCCTGCATCTGTTTTGTTGTGAAAAACATATCTATTGTTCTTCTATCAAAACGGAAGCCACATTGAGACTCATGTAGGATATCATTTACAAGGTATTCAGGAGGATTACAAGGTATTTACAAGGTATTCAGGAGGATAGGAAAAGTACTTGCCAGAACTTTGCCAGCAGCTGATAGTAGAGTAATACCTCTATGGTGACCACACTTTATTCAGACTCCCTTTCCTTTACAGAGAAGAATAATAATTGCATCCTTCCAGCCCTTGGGAACAGCACCATCCCTCCACACTACACTAAGAAGCTTGTGAAGATTCTGTGTAATACGATCACCACCAAAGCGCAAGACCGAAGCTCAAATTCTGTCTTTACCAGGTGCTTGATTCAACTCACTTTTTGCTGTTACTGCCTCATCTGTTGAGGGTGCAGAGTTCAATGAGTTGATCATGACAGATACTTGTTGAATTATGTCCATACTGCATCGTTTACAACCGATTCATGGTTTGAAAGTTCGGAGAAATGTTCAATCCAGCGACTTGTGGTTTCTGTTGATTTAGCAAGTAGAGGAGAGCTCTATTTTGAAAGCAAAGGAGGTGATACAGAGTTCTTAGGCTCCTAAACTTGCTTCATAAGACGGAAGAGCTCTTCGCTGTCATTTACATCAGCGGCATCTTGAATATCACGAGCAATACCTTCCCACTAGGAGTTCTGCATCTTCCTGGTTGATCGCTGCAATAGAGATTTTATAATGGGTAAGTGTTAAACTCTGCTGCACAACTGATAGTCCCCTATGCAATAATACACTGGGAATTGCTCTTTCCAGATAGGAGTCTGTAATTCTAGACAGTAGAAGGCCGAGTTACTTTATGACGATATCTACATCCACACCATGTAGGTTTCTTAAGTCTTTCGGTAGGATATTAAAAAGCTGTGGATCTTTGAACCCTAAGCTATTGCAGTATCTTTTCCTAATTCTGGATGGCAAGGATAAGATCTTTGACACCGTACAGTGGCACCCTATTCGAGGATTAGTTTAACTTTCAAAGCCAAAGTTGGAGCAAGTCCTTCCATGATCTTCCAGAGATATATTACTGTATATCTTTTTCGACTTCGCTCTAGGGAATAATCATTTTTCCAGCTTTTCCCCGTTGCTGATCTGTTGCATTGAGGCAGTCTTCTTCCTGTAGCAGCGCTGGATTACTTCAAGCCCTACCATTAATTTTACACTATATGCTGACCAGAGTTGGAAGCAATAATCCAGACGTCTGAAGACAAATGTCCCCCAGAGGGCCATTATAGTTTCTTTACCATCTTGTTATGAAAGATCTTAGAATCCATCTGGCTAGGAGTCTGCATTTCATTATCATGACAAGATGCGTCATTACTCTGTTAATGCCCAGGCCACGTACTAATTGTAATTCTGGGACTGCAACCCCTCAAAGTTCAGTGTATTTTGTCTGCATTGCATGCAACGTTTTGTACTGATAGCAGAGGGCTTGGGGTTTATCAGCATTAAATTGCATGTTGTTTTCTTCAGTCCGCTTATAGGTAACATTTAAGCTATTTGGCAGGTGCGTAGCATCTCCAGAGTTCTTTCACCTGAGATACTTTTGTATGGTTTGCATAGTTAGTGAAGGCAGCTGTCTATATAGCTGAGGGCATAAGAGAGAGAGAGAGAGAGAGAGAGAGAGAGAGAGAGAGAGAGAGAGAGAGAGAGAGAGAGAGAGAGAGAGAG
>JAOPUL010005855.1:2121247-2131318 GCA_027564515.1 Octopus rubescens | reverse complement strand
TGCAATCATCAGCTGAGAAAACCAAAAATAGGGTGCTCTCCAAATAAAATCCTTTGTCATACTTGTTCTGAACCAAGTTACAGATACTCCCTTGTCATTATTACCACCAAGAAAACAATGAATGAATGATTGGCCTATTGGAAAACTTTAACTAATGAGACTATTGCTTAGAAATAATAATATATAATGAAAACTAATTGAGGGGAATTTTGACTTGTGTCATTTCTTCAAAGTGTAATGACATCTTTTATCAGACAATGATTCATATTCTTCATTGCAAAGTCTGAAAACTGAATACTGGGCCTCTGTTAGGTTATAGAAGAAATGCAAGTAGTGGAGCAATAATATTTGTATGGTTACCTTTGTTCAGAATCAACTCAACCTGGTTTCAAAAGGCCTGTGATCAACAATGTTTCAGTTATAATCATTATGTTGTTTCAATCTTTCTGAATCCAGTAAAACTTTACTTTTTAAGACAGCAGGGTGTAACCTAAGACAGGTTTGGTATATTGGCAGTTGGTAGTGAAGGAGGTGAAGTGAAAATAAAAAAACGTAGACAACTAAACAAGACATGTTTAGTTACACAACTTTACATTCTAAATTTAAATCCTTTCTTCTTTTCAATTAAGTCCCTTAATCATTCTGACTCCAAGTGCTATAGGCAAACTATTAGTGGCCCCACTGAGGGGAATTTTATCAACAAAATCTCACCCCTACTAACTATGTCTTTGACTTATAATTATCACATTGTTTTGTGTCTGGGGAGGGTCATAAAACCAATATTAATAACACACGCCCTGGTTCAATTCCACTCCTTTATTATTAGTCAATTGGTTAAATATCGATCCAATTAACCAATCAATCATCTGTTGAAATTGTTGGTTAAACAGTCTGTCGTTTGTTTTGTTTTTTGTTTTATTCATCAAGGCTCTTTCGTTGCTATGTGGAACCTTTTCAATGACCAATATCTTAGTCCGTTACGGAGGCCACGTCTGTCTGTCTGTCTGTCTCAGACCATGTTGCATCTGTGTGTGCATGTACGTGAGTATGTATGTATGTATGTAAGTAAGTATGTGGATATTCTTCTGCGTGTGTGTGTGTGTGTGTGCATGCTTGTGTATGTAGATATGCATGCGTGTGTATGTATGTATGTATGTATGTGTATGTCTGTGTGTGTGTGTGTACCTCTGTTTCCGTGTGTGTGCATGCTTGTACATGTTTGCACATGTGAGTTTATGCGTGTATGCATGTGTGCCTGTATATGTCCGTGTATGTATGTGTACTTGATATGTGTATATATATGTGCGTGCCTGTGCATGTATGTGTGTGTGGGCATTAAGTATACTTAAATGTGTGTGTGTGTGTGTATGTGTATGGTCGTGTTTCTCTTCTCCTTTTGTGTGTATGCCTGTATGTGCATGTCTGTCTGCACTACCTATTTACCTGCTTACTTTCCTATTTACCTACCTACCTAATTAACTAACTAACCAACAATCTATATAACTAACCTAACCACCTAAATACATATCTACTTACCTACCTACCCACTTACCTACCTACATACATACATACCTTTTGGCTGCCTACCTATCTATCTATTTACTTATTTATCTATCTATGTGTTTATGTATGATTCTATTTATCTATGTACCTGTCAACTTGCTTGTTTATTCGAATGTACCTATGTATGTACACTGCTTGGGTGGCATCCATGGCATTGAGGTATCTCTACCTCCTACGTGTATTTCCTACCCAGTATGGGTAATGTTTCATTTATGAGGATGTACTCTTGTGTTTATCTAAGTGACAGGTCCTTTGAGTGTTTGGACAAAATGCGGATGTCAATTCGGCCCAGTGTGCCACCATGATGGTCTTTGGCATGTTAATAGAGTATAGACGATTGTTTCTTTTCATTATACTCTCTCCAGTGTTCGTTTAGCTTCTCTGCTAAACTCCTAGAGGTCTCTCCAATGTATGCTGTGTTTCTGTCCTTACAAACTCCTTCCATGCACCTTATGCTGTGGACTATATTCATAATCTTACAGTTGATACTGGGGTTAAAGTTACATACCACACAATTCCTACAAGTGCATGTGGTATTTTCAAAGGGGTACATCCTACATAATAGGGATCTGATAGAGCTCTCCGGTTTCTCAACAATCTTAATGTTGAGTTTGGTGTCCTTCAGAGCCTTCCTAAATCAACGGGCTAATTCCCCATGAGGTGTGGCATCTACAAACATCACCCCTTGATAGTTATTAGCTGTGTACCATGTGTTCACTCTGTTTGCTTTGTCACAAATCCTCTGTGTACAATTCCAGTCTTTACTTCGGTATCTTGGGTGGGTACCATTAGCATCATTAGATATGATGTTATCTAATTTCCCTCTGGCACCTCTGTATACAGGAATCCTATCTTTCGGGTTGTATTCAGAGAATTGCATGCGGTGCATGAAGTTCTGTGCATGTCTCATTGTTTTATAGGGTTTGCATAGGAAGAACACTTTGTTCATTATCCTAACTAAGTTTGCTATAAATATGGTAATTTTCATATTGTGTGACAAGGCTGAGTTCTTGTGAACAACGGATTTGGAAGCTATGGGTTTCATGTAATAGGAGTAGAGGAGTTGTACTTTGTTATTTATGGTCTCTAACCAAAGTCCAGTATCAATGTCTGGGAGTCTATTGTTAGTGTGCCTAGTATGGTGGATGGAGTTAGCGATGTGCTGGATACCCTCCATTGTACTCCTCTCGGCTTCCTCGATTCAGTTACATGGGGTTGTCCTAACCAGAATATTGATATCATCTACATATCTACAGCATAATAATACCATTACAGATTGTTCATCTAAGGATTGTCTAAGTCTTCTATCTCACCAGGTCATGAAAATGCCGGCCATATCCCCAGCCACACCAACACCGATGGCTGCTCCTTGAAGCTGCACATATTTTTTCTCGTCAAACTTTACTACATGGTTCTTTAGGGTAGTTTTCACACTAGCACCTATAGCGTGCACAATCATCCTTTTCACCTGATTGCTGTTCTCTACATCCTGGGTGTGTATGGTCCAGCCACCCCAATATTCTGTGGTGCTCTTTTTTACTGCTGAGGTGATATTGGGTGGTCTTCTCCATTCAGGTCTGGTGGGGCAGAATCTACTTAGGTCATGGTTGTCTCGGTAACTACTCTTATTTGTCAGTTTTAGAAGGAGGCCCAGTTCCCTCGTGTTAACTTCACAGAACTACTTCACTCTCACAGATTATTTCGATGCATTTATCCACAGCAAAATTTATCTCAATAGACAGAAAGAGTGAAACCACATCCATAGTACCTACCATACAACTTGTGAGGTCATTGGAGAGGTTACATCCACCAATTCAACTGCTCAAACATATCTGGAGACATCTCAATGGGCGGTCGTAACACTCATGGGAGGAAGTAGGACAGCCTATAATTGCTGGAGATATTGGCTCTGCAAACCGGCTGGGTTGGGGGCCCCATAACAGGGTCTATGAAAGATTTATGGTCCTTCTGTAACCCATACAGCATAGGAACATCATTGATGGATACTTGAACATTTTGTTCAGTTCGTTTTCTGGGTTGGAGTATGTTGCACCACATTCCCATGTGTGTATTAATACATTTTTCTACTCTTTCATTTTCTTGTGGTGCAACCTCTCTCATGCAACCTCTCTCGTGCTGCCTATCTGTTGTTGCATTGTCCTGACATAGTTCTGTCAACCAACATTCTGCCAGATCATTCAGTAAGTAGGCACAATAATTCCCTGTTCCTAATACGCTGCTTTAGTATTTGTAGGCCTTTAGCAATCCTTGAGATGAGTTGGTGGGTCTTTAGCAATCCTTGAGATGAGTTTATTATGATCTCTGGTGGTTTTGTATCAGTCCAAGATGTGTCTGAGTTTACTTCTAGTTAAAGAAATCTTAGCTTCTGTCTCACCATTTGGAAGGCTTCCACGATGATGTAATCAAGACAAAATTGGAAGCACATCGTGACCAGTGGTGTATAACAGCATCTGATAGTCTGGTTGATACTGTGATAATTAGTAGTATTAAAATGGCCTTACTCATATTGGTTTCAAATTTTGGCACAAGGCCAGCAATTTTGGGGGAAGGAGCAAGTTGATTACATCGACTTCCAGTGCTCAACTGGTACTTATTTTATCGACCCTGAAAGGATGAAAGGAAAAGTCAACCTTGGCAGAATTTGAACTGAGAAGGTAAAGATGGAAAAGAAGCCACTAAGCATTTTACCTGGCATGCTAACGATTCCACCAGCTAACGATTCCACCAGCTAACGATTCTACCAGCTAACAATTCTACCAGCTAACGATTCCACCAGCTAACGATTCTACATGCTAACGATTCCACCAGCTAACAATTCTACCGGCTAATGATTCTACCAGCTAACAATTCTATCAGCTAACGATTCCACCAGCTAACAATTCCACCAGCTAACGATTCCACCAGCTAACGATTCTACATGCTAACGATTTCACCAGCTAACAATTCTACCGGCTAATGATTCTACCAGCTAACAATTCTATCAGCTAACGATTCCACCACCACCACCACCACCAGCTCCATAACCACCTGCAAAGAATAATTAAAAGAATCCAAATCAATAATTTAAATTTATGCATACAAGATGACAATTCACATAAAATGACCATTTTATAAAATAATAACGATGAAGAATGAAACCAATTAAAAGCCAGGTATTGAAAACTTTAACCCTTTCGTTACTATATTTCTAACCAAAATATATCCCGATGCGTTTTGATTAAATTCTCAAATAATCATGAATGGTGCAGGCGTGGCCGTGTGGTAAGAAACTTGCTTCCCAACTGCGTGGCACATGGGCAAGTGTCTTCTACTATAGCCTCGGGCCGACTAAAGCCTTGTGAGTGGATTTAGTACACGGAAACTGAAAGAAGCCCGTCCTATATATATCTTTGTGTGAAGACAGTGCCCCAGCATGGTCGCTGTCTAATGACTGAAACAAGGTAAAAAAAGATTTCATAAAATATGTGATTTTTTGGTACACAAACCAAATTTCTTAATTTTTGTCTCAAAGCAACTCTAATTAGAGGTAAATTCAACACAATATAAAATTATTTATATTTTGTATCACCCTTTTTAGCCTTCAGATTACTTTATCAAAAGTAATGCTTATTTACTCACCTTGTTCTGAATTAATCATGCATCATCTCATAGTTTTGAGATTTTAATGATGTTATTGATTATATTTTTTAGAATGACACCATAGAGTATGTGAAAGACCAAATGTGGCCAGTTTAAATGCATAGAAAACGAGTTATATTCAATTAAGTATACAACAAACTTTTAATATAGCACTGTGCAAATTACTGGCTAATCTATCAGTTGAACTTAATGCACATAAGACAGATGTATACCATAAAGGTGAAATACTGGAATTTAACTTTGAAGAACACTAGAAAATGCAACACACACACCATCATCATCTTCCTTTAACGTCCGTTTTCCATGCTGGCATGGGTTGGACAGTTTGACCGGAGCCGGCAAGCCTGGGTGGGCTGCACCGGTTCAAGTCTTATTTGGCTTGGTTTCTATGGCTGGATGCCCTTCCTTACGACAACCACATTAGTGTGTGCTGGGTGCTTTTAACGTGCCACAGGCACTGGACTCTTGACGCTAAAACAGACTGGGGCCAGTCAGACTTAAGGACCAGGGTACACGTAGACCATCAACTAAATTAAATGAACTAACAAATACAAAGAAACCTATAATAATGATTCACAGTACAAATTAACTAAAATTTCTCGCACCTCTTACAGGTCAATAAAAATAAGTTAGGTAAATTTGAGGGGGGGGGGAATCCATAAATCAAATGTATATACAAAAGTGCTTGAATTTCTTTGAAGCATGTGGGGAAACCTCAAACCATCTTTTCCCCCCTCTTTGCACTTGCACAATTGGTTTCGCAGGAATTGCTTCAAAGTAAAATAAAATAATTTCCTTTTCTTGGAAAGACTGTAGCTAGATGTAATGGAAGAAAATAATCTCCAAAACATTCACGTGAAATAATGTCAGACAGTGTAACATAATTGTGTACATTGTGAAATCACATATTTTCAAGAATGTACCAGCAAGCGATTAAGTCATCTCAGGCGTTTTGGGGGAGGGTTGGTAACAAAAGTGAACAAAAACTCAATGCACCTCCTCCATAAGGTCCACTTGATCGCTGAGAATAGTTGCCACCACGCATTGGTCCAGCATTGCCACTCCCTCCATAGCCAGATCCAAAATTGGTGGGATTATTCCAATTGTTTCCCTCTAAAAAAGACAAAAAAAGAAAATAATCAATTATAACATTTGATTAGTTAAGACAACAAAACATTTAAAATTAAAATGAAGATATCTCTGATATTTATTACTTTGCTCCCAACAATAGGCATGGCTGTGTAGTAAGTTTGCTTCCCAACCACATAATTCTGGGTTCACTCCAACTGCATGGCACCTTGGGCAAGTGCCTTACATAGCCTTGGTCCAACCAAGCCTTGTGAGTGGATTTGGTAGATGGAAACTGATTGAAGCCCGTTGTGTATGTCTTTATCTAGACTATGGAACCTGGTGCGGTCCCTGGCTTACCAGATCCTGTCAATCAGTCCAACCCATGCCAGCAAGGTAAAATGGACGTTAAATCATGACATGTGCATCTTTGTGTCCTCCGCCACTGCTTGACCACCAGCGTTGGTGTGTTTGAGCCCATAACCTAGCAGTTCATCAACGAGACTGATAGAATAAGTACCAAGCTTTAAAAAAAAAAAAACTGGTCAATTCGATCAAATAAAACTTCTTCCAGGCTGTGCCCCAGCATGGCCGCAGACCAATGACTGAACTAAAAGATAAAAGATAACTGAATTAGTAACAACGCTGCTACTATTAAAAAAAAAAAGGTTTTGTGTCTGAGAGTATTTGGTTGGTAATCTTAAGAAACTAATATCTAACATATGTCGCTAATTCTAATCTTCCTCTTTACAACCCTACAAACATTTCCTCATTAAAACCTACCATTACTATAATCTCCACTTCTGAAATTATTATTGAAGTTGCCTCGAGGATTAAAATTGCCACCATAACCACCACTGTTGTTGCCTCCTTGACCAAATCCTTGATTCCAGCCACCTTGACCACCTTGGTTCCAGCCACCACTTTGGTTAGGGTAACCACCTGAAACATTAGATTACAAAATAACTTTACACTATTCACAAAAATCCCAACAGAAACCAACATTTGACCAGTATTTTAATCTTTATGTCAAACCCCCCCTTTTTTCTCAAAAGTTTAAACAGTAAAAACAATTTCAAGCTGTTAGTATATTCATTTATTTTTAAATGATTAGCTTTTTAATAATGTTTCAAACATTTCTGAACAGGATTCCATATCAAATATCTTAATAGTGTCGTCACTTTAGCAAAGCTGTATTCTTTTAGCATTTAAAACAAAACTCTGGAACTGGCTATCTATCATAACAAACACAAAATTAATTGATAGAAGAAATAAAAACCATTCTAATAAAAGAAATTATAAACACTGGCGTAGCTTACCTGAGTTACCCCAGTTGTTTTCACCACCCATGTTCCAGTTACCACCACCTGAAATTAAGTATGTACTTATGAACTATATCAATTAACCTTATTTACTTCAACTAACAACAATTACAAATTAAACTAATTGCTTAGTAAAGGCGATTTTAAAAATGCTGGTCAAAGGAGGGAGAGTGTTGAAAACAAGAAACAAAAAGTGTATTAGCTTTAATCTACTCACCACTATAGTTATCATCAAAATTATCACGCATACCATAGTCAGAACCTGAAAGAAGAATAATAAGAATAAAAGATATAGACCAACTAAAACATCACCTGTGTCAAGATTTCAATTTTAACCAATTCTTATCTTTCAGTAATTCTTTCCTTCAACAGGTTTAGATGACACTAACCACTACACACAAAATGTATTTATTATTATTTACTGTAATACCTTTAAGCAATCATATCTGTAGTCCCTGATGTTGCACAAAAGATCTGGATACAATGGTAATGGTGGTATAACTAATTACTGTTATTCACTTTTACAAGTAGCAGAGCTCATCAGTGATTAAATATAAAAAGAATGGCCTCTGTGTGTGTGTGTATGTTTAATTCCCCTTATCAACTATCAAACAGGATTCAGAATTATTTTCCATCTCTTGGTCTTTCAATATTTGCTGAACTGAGCTTTGAATCTCAAGTTTCACACATGCACAAATACTAACCATATCAACACAATATTTAAAAACAATTTCATGTTCAATCTGTTATAGTCTTTTTTCTTTCAACACATATAGCAATTGTCCTTTTTTTTTTTTGAAATTTTATTTTGCATCAAGTTAGATATATATTTTATTTTTAATATGTTAATCTACCAATTACAACACATTGAAAATCAGTGTGCTAAGGATCATCAATATTTTAACTTCAATAAAAAGACATCTGAATATAGAAATGACTTGCATGGCATTCAGTGCGAGGCTGCCACTAATCATCTGAGGAAACAGGTGAAATCACGCAATACGAGTGGCGTCCATCTGTGCAGATTATCATCTTGTCAGCCAATATAGTCAGTGCTTAATTAGTATGCATCGTCAACACAAGATAATATCTGTGGGTGTTAACCGCAGTTTAATGTGTAATCTAAACAACACCTCCAATTTAGGTTGGATGTCCTAATTACTATTTCTAACAAATACTGCTTACTGTCTGTCACTATTTGGCCATTAATATTCTATATTGGTCCAACTGATTTGCATTCTGGCATAGGGCTCGAGGCTTGCTGCTGCAGCTGAATTGCAGTAACAGTGAAATCACGATATTAATTTCCAATATTTTGCGAAAACATGTCTGGCCATGGGTAAAATGTTACCTTACTTGTCAACAGATTGGTGACAGGAAGGACATAAGCCATAGAACATCTGCTACAATAAACTCAATCTAAAGACCCATGCAAGCATGGCAGAGTGACCAAAAAAATAATGATGATACTAATGTTTGAATCACCTGTATTTTTAACTGTAGAGCAGTCTATTTTAACTCTTTTGTTACCAACCACTCATAGACACCTGAAAATTATTATGTTACTGAACCACCAATTGCTGCCTGAAATGACCTATTCGTATTTCAGTGCAAATTCATGAAAACATGTGATATCATTAAGTAAACAATTGAGTTACACTGACATTTTATGTGCACAGTGAATTTGAGACCCCCCCCCTTCTTTCCCACTTTCATTTTTGAAACGTTTCACTATGTTGTCAAGTAGCAAGTTTGAATTTGAAGGGTTTTCAAAAGAAGAGAGAGAAAAATCTAGCAAAATATACATTGAACATAAAAACCCTGTGTGTGATTATGAATAAGATATTCCTATTTTAGAAAAGGAAATGATTCTGACAATTTCAATTGCAATAAAAATGATTAAATAAAAGACTACTTCAAAGTAGTAAGAATTTATTTTTAGGAAGATACTAGACCTAGCCACAGTCCTTTCGAAGGAAACAAAATCTTTAGATTAATTTTTTTAAACTTTTTCCTTTGAAGCGATTACTGCAGAAATGAATCATTACACAGAACAAAAAAAAAAGAAAAAGATAGTTCGAGGTTTCCCCACATGCTTGGAAGAAATTGGATTTTTAGGAATATAAAGTGTGTGCAAATTTGATTTATAATTTTTGTTCTTTTTCAAATTTTACTCGTTTTTATTTTCCTCTGTAAGATGTGGACTAGTTCTATGTAGTTATGTATGCATCTAAGTTTATTTCATTTAGTTGATGTTCTTTCCTTTTCTAGTTTTCTTCAAAGATACATTCCAGTATTTCATTGTTTTACCATTATAGTGCATCTGTCTTAAGTTTAACTGTAATTTGCACAATTCTTCTATATTAAAATTTTCTTCTATACTCAATTGAATTAGATAGTAACTCATTTTCTATGATGTTTAAACAAAATTTAAATAATTTTATATTTTGTTGATTTT
>JAOPUL010005855.1:2089546-2103220 GCA_027564515.1 Octopus rubescens | reverse complement strand
ACGCACACGAAAATATTACATCAGGCGAATTTATAGAAAACTGTCGGGAAATTTGAAGGAAATCCTGCAAATAGATTATAGCGAGTAAAATTAAGTCCTTCCTTAGCATAATTAAAAATAAAAATATATTTCTAAATTTAGTTTATCCGTAAAAAAACAAAAACTGTCTCTTTTTGTGCCAAGTGCCCGACTGTAATTAAACTGGAAAGACCAATGCAAACATATGCTAAAGTCCAGTTTTCACTAAAAGACAAAGATGACCATTATCTCATACACTGGAATTCAAAGCCAGTCTTTTTAAAATGACGGGTTTTTTTTTCATGGTTTTATTCCAAGGGGGGATCTGGTGGTAAAGAATTAGAACCTGTTGGCTCAGGATCTTCAACAAGAAACTTGCCAGGGAATTTTGTTTTAGAATTCTTGGGTTCAGGAATGCTAATATTTTACCAATAAGAAGGTAATGACTTATAAAAAGGAAAAAAAAAAATGGGTTTAAGAATATTCGTTAAGGGAAGGAAAGTCTTGCTCTGAGGGATAGTGGAAATATTTGAGGTATAATGGTTCTGGAAACTTAAATATTCTTCACTATTCAACTATCAATAATCGTTTTCTTTACATAGAACTCCCTCTCATCAATTATGAATTCATCTAAAATGAAATTGTTACTAATTTTCAATTCCTTTTATCCTGTTCTTATGTTACATAAAACGTTTTTTTCTTCTTTTTCTTTACAATTTCTTCTCACAAGTTGTGGGTCATAGGAATATTTTGGTGACATTTTCATCTTTACATATACAATTTTGAATATAAATATTACCGTTAAAAGAATACAAACTTTCCCCCCTTTTAAGTGTTAGCGAAATTGTGTAAAAGTTAAGTTTAAACCGCAAGATCAGCTTACAATAACATAGTTAAGTATTAGAGTAAGCTAACAATGTCTATTGTGAATCGTATGAGACAGAAGAAAGTAACATTTCTCAGAGTAGAAGGTTTCTAATGTAGATAATAACCAAAGATAGAGTTTATTGAAGTTTACTAAATAAATGTTTAATATTAATAGGTGAGATGTTTATGTGAGGATCAATATATTTTTCTTTTTGTCTTTTATCAATGATTCCGCCCTTTCTTTAATGAAAATCAATAACGTTTTCAAAACAATGTTTGCGTTTGATAAATATGGTTTCTAGATAATAAATATTACATGAACGATATTACAACTCGTAGGCTACCTTATAACAACACAAAACTAATTGAACAGTTAATTAACAGAAAATATTGATTTAGAAATTAATGGAAATATTTTCGATGAGAAAAAGTGGAGGATATTAAGGAGAATCGATCGATTACGTCCCTTGAATTTACTGCTGAACACTCCATACAAAACAATAAAGCCAAATCACGTGACTAATTAATTTACAAGAATATAACAACTTTTATTGAAAACAGCTTCATTCTTTATTTCTAAAAAGGTTTTTACATTTTGAAATTAAACAATAAATTAACAAAGTTGATTCGTTCCTACTGAATTTTCGACCAAAATTCTTTATGAAGGGATCATTTTCCCGCTAAAACCTTCTTCATAATATCCCGGATGTCATATTGACGCATGCGCAAAGAGGTCATTAATAGACGTTCAAATAGGCAAGGAGTGATATACCTTCCAGGTATGTATGACTTGATTGTTTAGCTACAATTATCTACTGATTCACCTTTTTACATTAATTAACTCATCTATCAGTTGTATTTTATAATCTATAAAATAATAAACCTAACTAACACTGTTTGTTTAGTAGGAATAAATTTTTCAAAATGGCGCCTTAGCTGTCAACAATTTTGTTAGAAATGCCAGAGCTTTTCACTTCATTGTCTTTCTTTACCAAAATGCGTTTTCTCTTCACCTTTCCCACTGTTTCTTGCTCCACTTTCTTTATGTATAATTTGATAGCCGTGGACAAACTCTTGCAGTTTTATTTTACTTTAGTTAAATACAAAAAAAAAGCATCAGCCTCCCTGTTTTAGGTGGGGAGGTGGTGAAAGCGTGCTACAGTTAATAATACTGGACAACATTGCCAAGATGCGCCCAGAATCAGTTTGATTTACCGCCTATTTAATAAACTTTTTTTTTTAATTCATGAAAACTTATTCACGAGCCTCTTGGCTAATTTCATATTATCTTTCATTTCATTGCTATTTCCCTCCCAAAAAAAACTTTCCATTAAATTTCGGTGAAAGTGAGCACACATTTCTGCTTAGATTTATTTTAAGATCCAACAATAAAAACCGGCTTCGAAGATGAAGTATGTCAAGCTAGTCGTCATCTCATTACGATCGTCTGATTTCTTGCACTTCTCTTGTAAATCCTATATCATATTGTTTTATTTATAATTTCATAAATACTCTTATTTACTTTATCGTTTTAATGTTTCCCATTATATATACTTCCCATTCCAGCCTATTTGGTCCCCTTTTTCAACTTAGTTCCACTTTACAAAATTGGGACAAACTTTTAAATCCCCAATTAATCTAGTCAAATCGTTGTATACAATAGCAAAAATACATGATTTAAAATACTTTTAAATTTTGGTGATTAATCAATCTTTGTTGGCTGAAATTATTGCCTATGCCTCATGTTTTAAATGAAAAAACTAAAACTGTACCTCCTTATTTACACCATGTGCTTCTTGTTAGGAGCGGTTAATGTTTAAAGTTTGAACGTTAATTTTGTTTGTACATTTTTTTTTCATCTTTTCTAGCTTGGATTTGCGTTCATTCAACAATAGTGGACCTCTGACTGTTGCCAATTGTAGACTTTTGCGCCTTCCGACCACAACATGAGTGTTGATAACCTCGCAGTCAAACAAAGAGATGTACTTACTTTTAGGTTTTCTTTATTGATGATGATGATTATGATGATAATGATGGAGATAAAATGACACTACCTGAAATCAGGGTCATTTTTTTCTCTCCTTGTACCTTGAAAATCTACTTTTGAAATTTAAAAAAAAAAAAAAATCTTCCATAATAGAACGGAAAAAAAAAAAAAGAAAAGCAAAAAACTAGGCAAATTTTAATTAAATCGTTCCCCCTCCTCTTATTTTCAAGGAAGAAATTTGTCAAAATTCTCCAGACTTGCTTTTGGCTATTTTCCTTTTCTTTTTCCCCCTTTTTTTTTCCTGATTCCTTTTGGCGGTAGTTACGGTGAAAGTTTTCAATCTCTCCTCCGTATATTTCGGCTGAGTATTCTCATTAAATAATTTCCATTTATATAGTACTTCCTTTGCTAATTGAAGGAAGTTCATTAGTTTGGTTGGCTCCATAATTACAACAGTTGCTATTTACAGTTCTTCATAGAAGCGGAGACCATTCTGTTTCTTCCATATCTCTGAGACAAAAAGTTCCTCCTGGTATACGATGTTTTCGAAAGCAGCGAGGAAGAGGAAACGTAACAAACATTTTGGTATTTCCAAAATTGTTGCATGATTGATTGGATAATGATGATGATGAGGGTTTTGGAGATATTTTGAAAATATTCTTAGTGGTCATGCATTTATATTTGGATCTAATTCAGGTATTAGGTTCCAGATTGAAGAATAATGTTAGAACTTTTGGTTATTTTAAAGTGTATGCTTATGAAGATATTGTGAGAGTGTTGTGTATTTGTTGAGTGGTTTCCTTTTTTTGTTTATTTATTAATATGAATTTTTTTAAGAAATATGTTTTGGAACATAAATAATAGTTCTTTGTTTAAAATATAATCTATGTTGATTGGAATACTTACAGTTCTTAAGACTTGATTTTTGTTTCGAAAAATTGTCAAAGCTTTGCGTCCAAGAGAAGCTAACATTGATTCTCCATATCTTTTGCGGCAATTAAGTCTTTCTCGTTTAAGAGTTTTAATTTATAAATACTATTTATAAGCCGAGATATTCTTGATAAAACATCGATGTTAAAAGGTGTAATTTAAGGTAACTAAATAATTAATCATGCTGATTCAGTCTTATGTGAGAGTTGATGTGTGTTTTAAAATGTTTCATCGTCCTTCGATTTTCTCCAACGTTGTTTTCGCTGCTATTATTTATCAAACTATTTTTTTTCTGTTGTGAGAGGCTATAAAACTTCAATATTAATATTGGGACTGTAAATGATTTACTCGTGAAAATATCTTGTTGATGACGGTATCTAGAGAGAATTCGTATAATAATTGAAAAGGGTATAGATTTGGATGTAAGTTTCTATTTACCTCTGGACTATTTTGAGTATCTAAGGTTTTAACTATACAAATTTTCTATAGATCTGTTTGTACAAATGTCATTTCCTTTTAGATTGTGTGTATTTCTGCTTTTTTTTTTAGTTTATAATAAATATTTTGACGTTTAATTGAATAATTGTATCGAAGAGGGGCAATAACTCAGCAATTAAACCTTGTTTTTTCCCGCATTAAATTAATGAGGAATAATGAATGAATGGGGGAAAAAAACCCCAACAAAACAGATATTTCCATGTTGGATTTGGATAATTTTTGTATTAGTTTGTTTGCCTAGTTTTGCGTCAGCTGTAATATATTGACATGAGTTTATTCTCCTCACTATATTAATATATACTTTCTGGTATCCTCCTTATTTTGCATATTAAAGTCTCTTCGGCTAATTGTTTTTACACTTTAAATATCCTACTCAGGAAAGATAACCATGAAAGTTAATTTTCACTAATTGGATACTAATATATTTTACTATTAAATTCTTTGTAGTATTTTCACTGAAATTTTAATTTATAAAGTTTATAATCGAGATAATTATATTTTATTACATATTTCTATTTTGAATTTTGTAAGAATTTAAAGCAGCTTCTATTTTGTATTGCAGGCCAAGCCGGAAGTCATGGCGTTAGAAAAAAAGCCAGGTACCGCCCAAGTATGTATTGGTTTCCCTTTGTAAATTCGTTTTATTGCACATATCGACATAATCATGTTTATTTTATTAATTTGATAAAATTCAATTTTATTCTTATTATTCAACAATTCATCATTACTTCAAATGTTTTTGCAGCCCAAAATTGGGAAGAAAAGTAAAAAAGAATTTGAAGATCCTCAAGAAGAGGAAGAATTGGGTGAAGAGGAATATACTGTTGAAAAAGTGGTTGATTCTCGAATGAGAGGAGGTCGTCGTGAATATTTACTGAAATGGAAAGGATATCCAGAGTAAGAGTTATTGAATCTAGTTTGAAATTTGGTTCGAATACAAAAGGAAAGAGTGAAAAAAAAAAAAAGGAAGCAAAGCTATCGAAATGTCTTGTTTATTTCAGCTCTGAAAACACCTGGGAACCCGAAGCTAATTTAGATTGTCCGGATCTAATAGCAGAATATGAAGAAAAGCAAAAAAAGAAACTTGCAGAAAAAGAAAAGAAACGGAAACAAAATGGAGAAGATGAAAGTTCTACTAAAAAGAAAAAGAAAATTGCAGAAGTGAGATCAACAGTAGGTAGATTTTGTTGATTTTTAACTAGTTTGTGTGGATGGGGGATAATCTTTTAATATAAAGCTAAGGTTCATAAGATATGTATTTACTAGGGGTAAGTGAAATAGGCTAATAATTCTTTGATCTGTCTGCATTACTGGACCCAGCAGAGTTGGGTTATTTATAAGAATATTTACAAGGTAAGATTTCTTTGAATTTTCTTCTGCTATTTTCTATTTTTCTCAATTTTAACAATGGCATGACCATTTTTGGGGATATTAAATTGACTTTTTTTTTCTTTTCCAGTTGATGTGAATACTCTTGAAAAAAAAAATGTATTTCTGGAATTTTTGATTTAGAATTTAATTCTACCATTTTTGTCACTTTTTTTTGCTCAATAAAACTTATTAGTAACATGGGAATATTTTTTCTTACATTATGTAATCATTTATGAAATATGTAAATTTTCCATTATATGAACATATTACAATTTTCAGGTAAGTGTTTTTTTTACCCCCACACCGCCAAATCATTTTATTTTTACAACTGTAGTGTTTTTGTAAATCTTATAGACCTAATGTTGTTTTATATTTTTAATTCATTAGTTTTTTGTTTTTTTTACATAGCAAGCTTTGTGTAAATCTATTTTTCTTTGCAGGCGGTTGTTTCTTAATGCTGGTTTGCACGTTTATATAGCAGTAATATAATTAATTTTAGTCATAAGTATTGAAAAATGATGGAACTTTGTCTCCTAGAAATTTAGTCAAAAGGGATAAATGATTTCTAAACAGCTTCTGATATGCCGATTGCTTTTGTTAATTATAGGGAAAATGTATTCAGTAAGAACTGTACAAGGTACAATGGCCAAGAATAAAATGTATTCTGCAAATTTTCATTGAGAAAATGTTTATTAGTGTTGTAGCAAATTGTTTTTGGATGCTAATGAAATGTTATATTTCTTTTGTAATGAAGTGTTCTTTTATTTTTTCATCAGGAAGAAGACAACAAACCCAGAGGTTTTGACCGTGGTCTGCAACCTGAAAGAATTATTGGAGCAACAGATAGCAGTGGGGAATTGATGTTTTTAATGAAATGGTAGGTTGAAGTTTTGTTTGCTAACCATTTTGTTTTTGTAGTATTTGTGGAATCTTCAGAATGGGTAAAAGTAATTCTGGCTTAAGCTTAACCCTCTAACAATCAGATTACTCCAAATGTAATACTTATTTATTCACATTATTTTGAATTAATCGTGCCTTATCTGATAGCTTGGAAATTTTTATGTGATTGTTTAGTTTTAGAATGTAGTTATAAGAGGCTAAATCTGACTGGTTTGAACATAAAACAGAATATTTTGGCTGGAAATGGTTGCAACATTGTTCAGTCTTCATTATTTCTTAAGACAAATCGGCGAGCTGGTAGAATCATTAGCACGCCGGGCTAAATGCTTAGCGGCATTTAGTCCGTCTCTATGTTCTGAGTTCAAATGCCGCCGGGGTCGACTTTGCCTTTCATCCTTCCGGGGTCGATAAAATAAGTACCAGTTTAAAACTGGGGTCGATGTAATCGACTAACCCCCTCCCCCGAAATGACTGGCCTTGTACCTAAATCAGAAACCATTATTTCTTAAGACAAATCACTCTTACAAGCAATGAAATGAAAGTATATATTACAGTTTCTAAAATGATGCCTTTGGCTACTCCATTTTGTCATGGAAGAAGCAATTTTGTAAGAAGGCCCAAATGTTAAAACTGAAAGATGAATGGACCATAGTTGAATTGGTTAGTACTATTTGTTTAAGAAACCAGAAAAGAAAAAAAAGTCACTTCACTTTTGTCCTGTATTAATTCTTTAACTGAGTGTCGACTCTGCTGTTTATATTTTGGGTAAACTGCAAGGAAGGCATGCAGTGCATCTTTTGTTGGTTTCATTATTATTTGAAAGTGCCTGGCAAATGATAATCCCATTCTCTGATCTCTGAAAGTGTTGGGTGCACTGCAATTGCAAATGATAAAAGCCATCTCCTTTTATATTTGTTGTCATTTTCTTTCCTTTTCTCTTTACCACCGTCAACTATTTTATGATGATTTGTGAATTGATGTATACATGAGAATTGTCATGACTTGATAGAAAGCATCCTGATCAGATAATTTATGCTTTTTATGTGGCACTGGCACTGGATCTTCTTGAGTACATCAAGGCACCAGGTATACTTAATCATCTCATCTGAACGGTTCAGCATTCTGAGGTCGTCGTCCTACAGTACTTCGTCCCCTGTCTCCCCTCTTCCACCAGTTCCATCCACTTTTATGGAATTAAATGACCAAACCAACGCAGTCTTCTCTCTTGTACACTGCATCTAATTCCTCTTATGCTAGCTTCTCTCTCTCAATACACTAACATTCTGTTGCACATGTACACTTACATTACACATCCAGCTGAGCATACTAGCCTCATTCCTCTCTAGCCTTCGCATGTCCTCTGCATTCAGGGCCCACATCTCACTACCATGTAGAATTGCAGTTTGTATGCATGCATCATACAATCTTCCTTTAACTCGGAGAGAGAAACCTTTGGTTGTCAACAGAGATAAAAGCTCTCTGAATTTCTCCATCTTATTCTTATTCTAGCTATTACAATCTCTGTACATCCTCTCCCACTCCTAATTTGGTCCCCTACCCCTAGGTAGCAGAAATTATCCATTACCTCTAAAGAGCCTCCAGGATATTTGAGGAAATCGATTTTCTGAGTATCTGTAGTTTTTATGGCTCCTGTGCATCTGCCACATATGAACATTATCTATAATATTCATAGTATCGGGGATTAAGAAACATTCTCCTCAGACAAATTTTCATTTGGCTATCCTCAAGCAACTTGACTACATCACATGTTCATTAGATAACCATCACCACTACCATCATTATTATCATTGTTTATCTCTAATTCACTGCATGATTATAACCTATAATATCTCATTAGTATGAAATAATGTTAATAAATTACATAGCATCAAAGTAAACATTTGGTTAAGGTTAGTTTCGAGGAATGAAACTTCCATAGTGTATGGTTGTGCAAGTTTAGTTAGATGTTACATACAGAATGACGATAGGAGAATAATTTAAGAGTAAACTTTCGTGTCTATAATGCAAGCCATATGCTACAATTTTGTTCTAGAGAGAAAGGCCATAAAAAAGAATGAGCCTGGGTTAATTACATACACCAAAGAAACTTTATTTCATATCAATGACTTTGCCAAAGAGTGATAAGGTAAAAATTTAGGATATGATACATGACACATATGTCCAACCCACAACTGCAGTTAGAATAAACATTAAAACATCGATAAAGCTGATTCATAAATTATACCATTCACTTTCCACAGATAAAGTTGAAGGTTAATAATATAATACTGAACTTATTGTATACAGTGCTCAGGTGCACTCTGACCACATGCAAATAAACATTCATGAAGGAATTATGTAATAAGCAAGTGATAAAAATTATATAAATCTTCCCAACAACAGAATTGTTCCCTTATTGGAATATATGTATAATAAAATTTAAACCACAGAATACATAAGACATATGAAAGATTGTATATAGCAGAATATATATATGTGTGTATATCCTATTGTGATATGACAAAACTTTTCATGTTATGATCTGTGTATACAAGTGATATTCTGAAAAAAACAAAACCTATTAAATATATCAAGTGCTTCACTAATGAAGCTAAACACGTGTTCTATAAAATATAGTGTTGTTAATTTATCAGACTTTATCTTTCATGTATAAACACATTAATTGGTTATGGTGAATACAGTTCAATACTATATTATACTAGCATACGCGTGTGAACAAAAATGCTGTCAGTTTTAATGATAGAAAATGTCACATCAACACAATGGGAGAAACCATTCATAAATTTAATAATCTAGCAATCTAGTAAATATATATGTACATTGACAGAATTGAAGAATCAGTTACGGTTGTATCGTCTTGGTTGAAAGTATTGGCCACAATAGTGTGTATATATCATCATCATTTAGCGTCCATTTTCCATTCTGGCATGGGTTAGATGATTTGACTGGGAACTGGTAAGCCAAGGAGCTGCAGTCTGTTTTGGCATGGTTTCTGGGTGTCTTTAACTTGTCACCGACACAAGTCTTTAACGTGTCACTGTCATGTTAAATATTATATATAAATAAAATATACGCTTAGAGATGAAACCATAGATGGGAGACACCAGCACAAATGGCCCTGTCACCACCAATGTCAACAACCAATAGGATGAAAGGGATAAAAAAGGTAAATGAAGAAAAAAGGAAATCTGCTGATTACATAAAGAAGGAAAAATAACAAGAGGGTCCCCAAATAAAAACTAAGGAAAGGACCAAGTTAGACAGCCCATATGTGAAGGTACAAATGGTTAATGAGTGTGTAAATTCCACCTGTGCGGTGTCTGGTGGAAAGAAGGTAACGGTGCAAACTGCTGCTTCTTACACCTAAAACCATGCCACAGGCAGAACAAAGTCCTCCCTCCAAAGCAATGGAAAGACCCCCCCCCTCCGGCCCCAAAGGGTAAAAAGTCACATATCACTTGTATCAAAACAAAAATACGCACTCCCTCTAATGACCAGTGCTATCCAGAAGTAGTCATAAGGGCTGCAGCTGAGCAACAATCTTTTATACATGGCACGAAAGATTGTACAGCAACTAACATGGTTACATCAATCCCAGGGTCAGGGCCATCCCTACCAACGGATCCAGGGTGGCCACTACTGGCACCAGCACAGATGTTGCATCAATTCCCTGTCTGAGAGACAATGTGGCATGCAATCAAGCCTTATGCATATCACTCACCGACATCGCAGATGCAGGTTGTATTGCAAAGTGACAGAAAGGTGATGGGAGTCATAAGTGGAATTGCAATGTTTATCCGTGAAGATCTCATGCCCCAGATACTTTTGTCACTCAAACTCGGTGTGTGACAACACTAATTGTACAGATAAGACATGATGTAGTTAAATATCCATCAGATGCTCCAAATCACACCAGCCTATTCGAAGACTACTTTGCAAGAATAGAAGTCTTAATCAAGTTTTTGTGGGAGGGCCTTTTCCTCTCAGGAATGATGTCCTCACCAACAAGTTATACATGGAGCAAGTAATACTCCAACCAACCAGGGCAAACAATATGAATCTCGTCCATAATGTGAAAGTGACACCGACACTAGTCAAGGATCACAACATAATAGAGCTGACCATGTATGGACCAAAGGAACCTACAGACATGCAACCTTTGAGAAGCACCCAAAATCTATCCAATCTGAGCTACCACAAAGCTGACTGGAAATCAATTAAGAAAGAGATCACCAAACAGAATTGGCTCCAATGTCTCTACACCCGACACTGACATGAAAAAACTTGTGTCTATAATGCAAGCCATATGCTACAATTTTATCCTAGATAGAATGAGCAGAGAAAAGAAGCCTGGGTTAATTACGTATATCAAAGAAACTGCCTCTGTGCATTGCAAGGTAGGGCCACTCCTCCAAAACACTGGTTCCCTAATGGGAAGCTCAATGAGGATAAGTGAGACACTTAATGAACAATTCAAGTGTCTTCACCCCCACCTTTACGGCACATGCAAGTCAGCAAACTTGTAGAATTCTTTACCACTACAGATGTAGAAAGAGAGACAGTAACAATTGATTACATCAAACGAACTCTCACAAATAGTAGGCTCCCAGGCAAACTAAGGGAAGGAATAATATGTCCTATTCATAAAGGAGATAGCAGAGCAGATGCTAAAATCTAGAGGCCTATCTCTCTGACCTCACGCATCAGCAAAGGTCATGGAACAAATAGTCTGAAGGAAACTAATGGTGTTCCTTGGAGATGATGACTTGCTGACTGACACCCAGCATGGTTTTTGATCTGGTAGAAGCTGCTTGACACAGCTCTTGCAGAACTCCGACTGGGTGTGAAAGCAGCTGCTCAACAACTCAAATGTGGCATAGTCAGAAAACTTGGAGAATGATTACATGACTTAATAAATGATAGAAGTCAGGTAGTGGTGGCCACCTCCAAGGAAACGCAAATAATGAGTGGTGTTCCAAAGGGCACTGTCTTTGGATCACTGCTACTTAAAGTGGCTCCCACAGACATGCACTCAGCTGCTCAGATACCCACCCCTGCTAGCTATGCAGAAGATACAGAACACTGGGGATGTACATCTGAAAGAGGAGTTTGAAGCAATATATAGGTGGGCTGAGGAAAATGACTTGCAGTTTAATGCTGGAAAATTCCAAGCCATGTGCTACCAACACAGCTAAATGAAAACCTGACAGAATACACTGGCCCAGGAGGGATTGTAGTCTCTGAATCAAATAGCACACGACATGGGTAAAGACCTGAGTAATGATGCAGAGAGTTGGCCAGATGGACCTTTAGAACTTTCAGAATGAGAGAACAGGAAACCATGATAGTTCTCTGGAGGACATTTGACCCTAGCCATTTAGATTACGGCTCCCAACTAGGGTCACTACACAGTGTAAAATTAATGACGGTACTCGAAGCAATCCAGCAAAGCTATACAAATATCGTCTTGATGCAACGTCAGCTATTGGGAGATAGTGAAAAAGTTAAGACTCTACTCCCTAGAATGAAGGTGGGAAAGATACGCCGTGACATACATCTGGAAAATCCTAGAACTTGTACCAAACTTTGGCATTTTAAGTTACGCAAACAGAAGAACGAGGCGCCATCAGGATACCCGATACTACAACAGCTTGGGCTTCAAGGGCCCACACTTCAACAGCCTCCCTCCCACAAAGCCTGAGAAACCTACATGGGCTGGATGTAGGCGTTTTCAAAACAAAACTGGATTTCCTCCTGTCAAGAGTTCCTAATGAACCTACCCTGCGGCAAAAAGCTCAGATGAGTGCAGCAAAATCAAACTCACTCATTCAACAAATGTCACATATCAGAAGGGGTTTAGTGGAAGTATAGCAGAGCTAACGGCGTTGCCCCAGCATGGCTGCTGGTTAAAAATAAAAAAGGGCCTATATATCTAGATACATATACATGTATGTATAGAAGCATACATACATATGGAGGTCTTCTTACAGTTTCCATCTACCAGATCTACTCAAAGATTTGGTCGGCCTTCCGATATAGTAGACTTATATACACACACACACACCATCGTCATTTAGCGTCTGTTTTCCATGCTGGCATGGGTTTAGCTGGAGACTGGCAAGCCAGGGAGCTGCACCAGACTCCAATCCATTTTGGCTTGGTTTCCACGGTTGGATGCCCTTCCTAACATCAACCACCCCTGAGAGTCTACGTGTGTGTGTGTATATATATATATATACATACGCACACACACACTTATATAGTTTTATATATATAAATATATAACCTTGGCATTAGGAAAGGCATCCAGCTGTAAAAACCAAGCTAAATCAGACTGGACTCTTGTGTAGCTTCCCAGCATGGAAAGATATGTTAAAAGATGATGATACATACATCATCATCATCATTTAACGTCTGTTTTTCCTTGCTGGCATGGGTTAGACGATTTGGCTGAAAACTGGGGGGGGGGCTGCACGCCCTTCCTAACGCTAACCACTCCAGAGAGTGTACCACCGGCACATACATACATATCTATATACAACGGGCTTCTTTCAGTTTCTGTCTACCAAATCCACACAAGGCTTTGGTCGGCCCGAGGCTATAGTTGAAGACACTTGCCCAAGGTGCCGCGCAGTGGGACTGAACCTGGGACCATAGGGTTGGGAAGCAAGCTTCTTACCACAGCCACACCTTTGTGGTATATATACAAATATATATATATATATGCGTAAGCGTGGCTGTGTGGTAAGAAGCTTGCTTCCCAACCCCATGGTTCCAGTCAAACCGTCTAACCCATGCCAGCATGGAAAACAGACTTATGATGATATATATATATGTATGTATATGTATGTATGTATATATATGTGTATATATATGTCAAAGTCACCTGCTGGGATGGTCACGTGGAGAGTGTCCAGACTGTAAAGTTCAGGAAACACGCTGAATCCTGTGAAAAGTCTGAGGTTCCGATTGCCGCGCTGAGGCACTCCTGCTGTTGCCGGGGTCCATGTCAGCATTGATGAGGGTACACCGAGGGCTGCGATGCGTCCTGGCAAATGAAGGGGCTGAGGCCAACATCGACA
>JAOPUL010005855.1:2077840-2089446 GCA_027564515.1 Octopus rubescens | reverse complement strand
GTTGGCGGTAGGAAGGGCATCCAGCTGTAGAAAACCAAGCCAAATAAAGACGGGAGCATGGTGCTGCCCCACGGCTCTCCGGCTCCGGTCGAACCGTCCAACCCATGCCTGCATGGAAAAACGGACGTTAAAGGATGATGATATGACGCTTCAAAGGCAACCAGTACACTTTCTGGAGTGGTCGGTGTTAGGAAGGGCATCCAGCCGTAGAAACCAAGCCAAAACGGACTGGAATCCGGTGTAGCTCCCTGGCTTGCCAGTCAAAGCATCTAAGACAGCATGGAAAATGGAGATTGGCAAAACTGATTAGTATCTGTAAAACAAAGGGTTCAGCCATGGTCACAATTCGTGTCAAGCTGAATCTTCCTTATCTTAAGGGTTGCAATGTCTGGAGTATTCAGCCATTTAAACATTAATTTCACAAACAAGCTGTTCCGTTGACCAGATCAACTGGAACCCTCCGATGGAATACCAATTTCAGTTCTATGTATAATACATTTAGACAAGTTTCCCTTTTTTGTATTACAAGCTACTTGAAAAAAAAGAAAGCACCCAGTACCCTGTAAAGTGGTTGGCATTAAGAAGGGGCTTCCAACCATAGAATCTGTCAAACTAAATAGTGACTCACAATTTAGCCCCATTGATCACTGGATCCTATCAAACAGTCTGATCCATGCCAGCATGGAAAATGGACATTGAATCAGGTGTGTTGTAAAGATTTAGCTGCCCAACCACATAGCTCCGAGATCAGTTCCACTGAGTGGAACCTGGTGGAGGTGAATTTGGTAGGTGGAAACTGAAAGAAGCCTGTCATAATAAATATGTGTGTGTGTGTGTGTGTGTCACCTTGCCATGGCAGTGCATGATAGTTGTCATATATGCAGTGCCATTTATTTCCAATACTCTGGCAGTGAAAATACTACGCAGCTTGGCAACAGCTGTAAAATATCTGTGTTTGTAAACTCTCTCCGACCCAGGAAAGTATGGGGGAGTAGACAGATGTCAAAAGGTGTGTATTGTAGGATTTATATAATTCATCAAAACAATAATAGAGAGGATGTTAAAACACTTGGTGTGTATATGTCTCTATATAATAATGGCCAACAAAGGTTGGTTGGTTTCTCTCGTCATTGGGTGGGAGTACAATGGATAGAAAGATAGGTAAAAGAGGTGCTGGATGAGTGTACATACTAGGTTTGGTTGCAGTAGGAGGGAGTTAATAACAGGAAAGGAGCAATTGCACAATTGAAAAATTATATTTTATGATTTCTTTTTTTTTTGTAAAAGACCAAGAAATTTAATAAAATTGTTGTATGCCATGTTTTTTGATACTGGTAAAAGTTTCCACCCGCACAGGCCTGACACCTAGCAACTGCAAAATTGTCCCTTCTAGCCCTGTTGACTCAAGCTGGGAAGGGAAACCTTCAGCGGCATGATGGTGGGGTGGTGGCCAAAAGAATCCAGTGGATCCGCAGTGGCATTCATGAGGCTCACAGATCTGGATGCCAAGCCTCAGGGAACAATATCAATACCAGTTGCGGGCAATGGCACTGCAGTGAGGCTTGGGGGCTGGGCGGATACATATGGTGCTGATCAAGTTAGCGCTCTAACTCCTTGGTGATCATGCTACACTGGCTGGTGTCCATAGAGCAGTGCACAGGCCGACTGTGTTGTGAAAGTCCAGATGTGTTGTGAAGAACCCTGTTAATGAGGACATGGCAAGAGGTCACCAAGATTAAAACCGGCAGAGCTAGTGAGGCTGGAGGTTGAAGGCCAAGGCTGCTGTATTTGCCTGTCGTCGAACCGAACGTTGCATATTTCTTCAGTGGCCCATTGAATGCAAGGGGCACTGCGGAGGGTATACAGTAGCTTTGGCATAGCGAAGCAGTTCCTTAATGATCCCACCTTCATTCTACCCATCAATCTTTGAAGCTGGTGGAGCTCAGACCTAAGGGTGGAACGAATGGCAAGCGGGTGGATTGTCGAACCAAGGATAAGGGCGTCCTCTTTCAGGGTCACCTGTACCTGGTAAAGCAATCAACATATGTCCGAGACGGAGACTGTTTATCTGCGTCATAGTTAATAAATTTGTCGATGTTTGAGGTCGGGAATGTCTCGAGGTCGATCCTCGCTAGAGCGGGAACCACTGATTGGAGGTTGTGGCAGACACTACTGGCCCACCTATTGTCGCATCGCCCATATACCACCCCAGAGATGAAGGGGCCCAATGGATTGCCCTTATCAGCGCTGAGCACGCTTGGGGTCCCGTACCATAGGTAAGCTAGCGGTTAGGCGGACGGAGCGTGGCTGAGGCAATCCTGGTGCAGGCAGTTAAAAGCATTTCTCATTTCAAACTTGACAGTGAGGGCGCTTAGTTGCTCGATGTTGGCTCAGGAGGAAAGTCATTGGCGACTCTGTTGCACCCGCTGGCTATGCCGGACTCCAAATGTACTGGGCTAAGTTCCTTGTTTAGTCCAGGTGCGACAGACGTGCAGATGACTGGCCACGAGTCTCCAGAGGACATTCTCACATTGATGGGGTGTATGTCCCCGTCCTTGTTCCTGAGAGCAATTAGGCACGCTGAAAAGAAGAGACCTTGGGGATAAGGGTCCAGGGCGTCATTTATTGATGGGGTAGGGAATGACCTCAGAGTAGAGAGGGTGCCTTTCTTGGAGCCCGCGTATGGGTCTGACGCCTCAGGATGTTTAAGTTGGAGAGTAGCCAGGAGCTCTTCGGTAGGGTAGAGGGCTGTATCATCAGAGGCAACTACCCTGATATCAATTTCAATGAGTTTAGATGCTTTGAGCCGGTGTGAGTATAAATGGAGTGTAGCCTGCTTGAACATGCTAGGCATGGGCGCCTGCCCGAAGACCGAGATGTTGGCCCCTGCCTAGAGCCGTTGTCAACGGCCCAGCTCGATCAGCAGCAGTGTTGGGGAGACGAAGGGCGACCAGAGCAAAATGAAAGTCTGTCTCAATCGCTAGGTCGATCAGATTCTAGTTACCTGTTATATGACAGGTAGCACTACTGTGTGTGTTTGTATATGCATGCACACACACACACACACACATATATATACACAGATATTGTCACCAAATGGTATTTAATTTTTTTTGTTTTTCTTGTAGGAAAGACAGTGACGAGGCAGATTTGGTACCCGCAAGACAGGCCAATGTCAAGTGCCCACAGATTGTAATTGCTTTCTATGAAGAAAGGCTAACTTGGCATACACACAATGACAATGAAGATGAAGAAAAAGAGGAGAGCAAGTCATGAATTACAAATGATTAAGTTTGTTTCAGCAATTTTTATGTCCACATTTTGTACAGTCAATCATCTTGTGTAGTGTCCTATAACAGTCTGTCTGGGATGTGTGGCAATTTTATTTGGCAGAGAAACTGGTACAAGAGCATGTTTTATTACAAATCACAAAACAAGATGAGTATTAATAGTTCATCTCTCAAAATTCATTGATATTGTCACGCCAACTTCTTTCACCCACCCCCCTCCCTATTGCTGTACCATTTTTGGATGAATGCTTTTCATTGTTCTATGGAAATCCCTGCTGATGAAAGTGAATTAGGTCTTGTTTGTGTTTGGGAATGGAAATAGGGACATTGCTGCTACTGCTGGGATTAGTTGGTATTCAAGCCAATATATTACAAAAAAGCCAGCTTTAAATGCTGATTATCCAAATTACACAACCTACCCACTTTAACTCCCCAGGAATTTATTGTATTTTACCCTTTTTTACTTCTCTATCTTCATTCAAATATTCTTTTTAAACATTACTTCATTTAAAACCAAATTTCACCTCCTTTATAAAATCTCTGCCTCTCTTTTTAGGCAAGGTAAGCAACTGTTTTTATTATATAAGAATTGTCCACATTTGTAAGCTTGGAACATCAATATTTGACAATTAAACATGAAATTTAATTAAATTGTTAATTATAGGTTTTCAAAGTGGACTTTTTGCAGTCATGTACTTTATTTTTACAAAAAGCTATTGTACTTACAACTTAATTAGATTTATTCATTCACAAAAGTTGTATATATCTCCATGTAACATATCTATGCCATTTTCTTTAGAGACCGTTTCATTGTGATCATGACTCATCTGATTTCATTATTGGTAACATACACTTGATGATTGTACAGTAGACAAGTGGTCCAACCAAGTTTGACAGTAAAATGAGCTTGGTGGGGTTTGCTGCAAAGATTGTTAATTTGGTTCAAGTAGTAAATTACGTTAATATCTTAAAAGAAAAGATGGATTGAGAAGTGTGTGGGGGGGTAGGCACATAAGCAGTCATGTTCCCAACTGCTTCTCACTCAACATTTTACTTGGATCATCACTAAGGAGGCTACAAGTATATGAATTCTCATTGTCATTAGTACCTTTAAGAATCTCATATTGAAAATTGCTGTTTGTACTGTATTGTTCATTTGTGAAGACTTGCTGGATTAGGATGCTGTATGTAAACTTGCTAATTTCCTTGAATCATTACTTGTATTAGAAAATGGTAGTGCTCCCATGCCTGTGTCTCGTGAAATAAATGGATTTTAATCAAATTCTTTCTCCTTTCCCTTATTTACTTTTTTCTTCTAGCACTTGAAGTACTTGTACCATTATTACAGCCAAAATTTATTTAGTTGCTAAGACGTAAAACCTTATAATACATTTACAATATTAAATATATTGCAATATTATAAAGACATTCTGTTTGGCACTAGGATTGAGGTTAAAATTTCATGTTCACAGTAACTAGTTTCCAATTGATTTTTATGTGACTTGTTTGACTAATCAAAGACATGGGGGAAAATAATATTTTTAACTGCTGAAGTTAAAGCTGCTACTGTATATTGGTATAACTTTTTTTTTTTTTTTGTTCCCTCTAAATTTCAGCATTGTTTGGAAGTTAAATCAGTTGAATGGTTGCATGAACTGCAACTTATTTACACTTGTGCCAAACTGTTTCAATAGCAGAATTAGTTAAATGTGGTTGTGGGTTTTATCACTTATTTTTCATCTAAGAATCAGCAATTATTTCTTCTTTTTTTTTTTATACATTTACTTCTTGTGTCTAGAGATGCCTGTTGGTGTTTACATTTCTGATTTTTCCAACAATTAGGTTCTAGTTAAGTTCTATGTCCCTCTTCATTCCCTTGGCAGTTAACTAGTAGTTATTGTAAAACTGTTACTGTTAGTAGACATAATACTAGCTTTCATACACTACAATGTACTCGAATCACTACATTAACTGCTCCTCTTCATGTAATAAAATTAAACGTCACAGACAGAAATTGTGTTCACTGATTTTCATTATAAGAATTTTCTCTAAATATTTTTGACTTCTATTTTGTAATTAAACATAAAACTAAAACTAATAAAAGCTGTACTTTTATATGTAAGCAACATGTTTCTCTAGCTTTATATTTTTTATTTTAAAATGTTCGGTATCTGTTCAGAATTTTAAAATTTATACAATAAGGCTTTTCTAAGTTTGGTGAGGTGGGGAAGGAAATTCTTTTGAAAGAATTGAGGCATTTAGGAAATGTTTTTGACATGGGATTTTATTCTAATGCCTGTTGTTTAATTATAATAAATATTCTGGTTTCTAAAAAAGAAATGTTGGATGCTTGACCAATGTCAGTTGCAAATGATTCAGTTAATATAAAATACATTTGAGATATCTGACTCTGTTAGTAGAAAGATTTATTTGTTCTTTCTAAATAGTATAATTAATAGTTGTTTGGATAGATGTTATCTTGAGTTAACAGCTAACTTAATATTATATTTCTTTTCATATTTACCTGATTCGTTTCATTGGTTTTATAAATGTAAAATATTTTTAATGTGTTGTCTTTTATTTCTCCATCATTATTCTAAATCAATGATGTCAGAGGCTATATCCCTTTTAACTTAATTCTCAATTTTGACTCTTTGTTAGCCTTATTTGTAAGTTGCCTGCTCGTCAAATATTGTATCTTGTAAAATATTCTAGATTAGTTCCTAAGCAATGCAAGGGGAGGCAAATAGTTTTTAAAATTAAGATGGTTCCTAGTTGTAAAGGAAAAGAGATTATAAAGCGCATTTTGATATTCACCATAGCTGTGTGTGTTGGCTTCTAATTCATTCATCATAATTTTTATGTTTGGAAAAATGTTGGAGTGAGTCTGGTTCATTGAAAATGTAGTGATGGTGGGATGACGGTTATTAGCTGAGATGTCAGCCACATGTGGAGGAACTGTTGAAAATGGTGGTGGGACTATATTTTATTACTTTAGTATGTTGAATATACAAAGTTGGGTGAGGACAAAAGTATTGCTGGAAGTGGTGGAGGAGCTGAAGTATGGTGAAGTGGGAGTGAATGGAGATTAGAATGATTTGGTGGGTGAGCAGAGATGACAAGGAATAAATTGTTGGATGGTGTACTGCAAGAGAGAAATGAATATAGTTGGAAGTTGAGGAGAAAGACATGACTAAAATTGGGGAGAGGGGAAAAGGTAACAGGGTTGGTGAGGCTTTTTTTTTTTTTTAAATCTTTTTGTTGTGACAACTTTAAAAAAAAAAAAAAACCTTTTTTTCTTTTCTTGCTCTCATTTCATGCTTTATTTAAATTCAAAGTCTTGTCACAAATATTCTCGGAATTTTCTACTTTGTTTATAGAGTATTTAATTAGTTATTTGAAATAAGACAACTTTCCTTGTATATTGTATGACATTATATTTGAAATGTGGTGTTTTACTTTTACCTACTGTAACACAGGTTAATTTAAATCACAGTTTTGGGCCTGTTTATGTATAAAGTTGATTGGGTTTGAAAGTGGAGAGTCAACTGCACAAGTTTTTAATACTGTCTGGACCCTTTAAAAAAAAACAAATGGATTCATAACACTCTTTATCTCAGTTTGGGTGTTTAACTCTTTAACATTCGGATTATACTCTGTCAAATTCAATGCTTATTTTATTCACATTGTTTTTAATTAATCATGTATTATCTTGTAACTTTGAGATTTCAGTGATTGTGATTATTTAATTTTAGAGTGATAGTGTAGGATAGGTGTGAGAGGCTGGATATGGCTGGTTTAAATGCCAATGGAATATACATCACTTGAGAAGCAAGGGATTGTTGGTGACAGAAGATCTGGTTCTAGAAAAATCTGATTTTTTTTCTGACTCTTAACCGGCATGGGTGGGAAATATCCAGACATGAAAACTATGGCTACCTTTTTGTGGTTGCTCAACTTAGAATTAGCTGCCGATGTTACTTACTTCAATTTCATTACACAGCCTTTAAAATACAAAGCACCTGTTTGTAAACGGTTATATGAAATAGCAACTGGTATTAGGGTGAGTTGAGTTTAAGAGTGAGGATCTAAGGGAGATTACAAGTGGTAGTGGATGAGTTAGTATGTGGAGTAACATATACATGTGGTCAGTGTCTAAGGCTCCCATGATTTAAGGATATTGATTTTGGGCTATGGTTTGTGATTCTGCTTTTGTGGAAAAGGGTTTTATTTAAGAAAAAGAAAAGAACTGAAATAATGATAATTATGTATTAGAAAGATTGAGCGTTTTGCATGGATTTCTTGTCTATACAATCCTTACTCAAAATGATTGAAAAGAAATGACGTCAACAATGTGGAAAGTCAAAGCTATGTTGGACAGTATTTGATGGGTGGGATGGGGGAGAATCTGGCCTGCTATCATCATCTTCCTTGGAAACAATACCTGTAACATTTAAAATGGGTCTATGCATTTGAAACAGCATTAAATTGAAATAGTTGTGTATCATATCTAATGTGTGTGTGTATATATACATACACACACACCAAGTTGATGTTGACTTTCTCCAATATTCTGATTGTAGCGCCACGTTTCTCTGAGACTTTTTTTCGCAGAGAAAATCCACAGCATTTTGCCTTTCAGTGGTGTATATAGATTGCTATTGTATCATCTGCACTGAGAACGATATATAACAATGAGACAGGGTGAATGATGTTCAAGCAAGTACACCATAGCTGTCTGAACAGGTTTATCTTAGATCCACAGTTAGCATTCTTTAGTCTCTTACACACACTCTCTCTCTCTATATATATGTGTATATATCTATATAGTGCGTGTGTTATCATTGGCTTCATCGACAAAATGACGATCCCTAAATATAACAGTATCTTTCAGCACACGACTTCACATAAAGAATCTTGCAAATAAGATACATAACCGTAACTTTAATCTATATATATATATATATGTGTATATATATATATATGTGTATGTATATATCTATATACATGTATATATATCTATATATGTATATATATCTATATATGTGTATATATATAGAAAGTTTATTCAGATATTGCCATTGTTACCTTCTACAAACAGACTTATTAGTAAAAAACACTTCTCTAAATTCTAATCTTGATCCAGCGTCAACCAAGATTATGTTGATTCCAAAATCCTTTCATATTTGTTTGGTGTTTCCAAAGAAATTGAAAGCTGAAGAAGAAAAGAGGTTTTATTTTACCAAATACAGACTTGTCTAATTTTCTTTTGACTAAAATATTTGATTGTTGTACACGTTTAAAAACTAACATAATCATCATTTATTGTCAGTTTTCCATGCTGGCATGGGTTGGATGGTTTGACAGGAGCTGTACCAGGTTCCATTGTCTGGTTTTCTCATGGTTTCTACAGCTGGATGACCTTCTTAATGCCGGGTGCTTATGTGTCACCAGCAACATTATAGGAAACTGTTACAGTACATGAAGACTATAACATCAAATCTTATGTATTTCTGATATTTAATTCCTTTCAATTGTTCGAGTAACAGAAATTGCTAGTCTTTTGAAATGGCTTCCTGAAGTTGTAAGTTGATGGGTGAAGTTAAAATTTGTTTCTTCATTAATATATTTCTCATGGAATATTCTTCTCTGTTTAATAATGGTTGTATTGTTTTTCTCTGAAAAAAATCTGTAAGAACCTGTTTGAACTTGAAATATGAAAGGCTTTATGTTGCAGAAGTGCACAGTATGGCAAAGCTTTCAAATGTGTGACTCTGTATATTGAGTCAATAATTGCTTGCATTGAGTGTTGTCTTTTAATTGCATGCAAATGATTTTATGAAGGTAGGATTGAGTTGATTGTCTCTGAGGGGTGCACTTTAGGGAGAGAAAATCTTAATGATGGGGAGGGGGGCAGTGAATGATACACACACACATGCTCTCATACATAAGACTTGGTCTTGTAAACTGGATGCACATTTGAAATTAAGGACATTGGGTCCTGTTTTAACCCTTTTGTTACTATATTTCTGTTGAAATACATCACTTTTCTTCCATTTAATTTCCATAATTATGAAGAATTTAGTGAAATAACTTTTTGTCTGATTATTAAACTGGGTTTTGGAACAAATGAACATGAAATATCGAAGGAAGCTTTTAAAGAGGAAGTTATGTATCAGAACCAGAGGTGGGATCAGAAGGGTTTTAGGGTGGGAAGACAAAACAAATGATAGGTTTTGGTTTTCAAGAGATAGAAGAAGAAAAGGCAACTGTGTGTATGTATAATGGGTAATTTAAATCCCATTTCTCTTCTTGCTTTATCTGCCACTCTGCTGTTAACATGAATTGCTGGTCCCTCTGTAGTAGCCCCTCTTTATCCCGTGCATTCCTCCACTTTCAGCAGGCTCTCATAATAGCACTTCTATGTCATTTCCTTGTCTTCCATATCAATGGTGATGGTTCTCTCCAATGATGTCTTGCTTCTGTATAACACATGGTGTTGCAATTCTAAATGCTTCATGCCTCTGATCGTCATTTGCAGATCTCTTCCTTTCTGCTTCGCCTTTAAGCCAACTATGCCTGTCAACCTAGATGCCTTTCTAGCCATTTGAAAACACTCCCTGCTACCACCTTTCTTCCAGGTTTTCCAACCCTTTCTCTTAAGAGCCTATCGATCATGTCATTCAACCACCACATTATTCTAGCTTTGACTTGGATTTTACTCCTACCATATTTCTCATCTGTTACCTTAACTGGGAATTTCTATAAAATAACCGGCTACAGATATCTAAATTTTCCTTCTTACAGTTGTAGACATCACTTAGAATTTCTTTAAATCAATTTCCAATTTCAAGATCTTTTAGTTTCCATGCCTTCCTTCCTTCATACTGTCTTTCGTTTCTGTGTCTGACTGGCTTTGACTCTGAACCAGTCTGTTGGTTTGTGCATGTTTTTGGCAGGAAACCCTTTGGTGTTTGTAATGGCCCTTCTATTCTTTTGCTGATTCTAATTTGGGTTCTCACTAGCTTGGTGATGAGGTAGTTGGCTGGTGTCTTGGAAATTGTTAGATCAGTTGCATCACAGAACTCTAGCAATCTTATTCTTTCCTCATTTCTTGCACCATATCCATAGCCTCTTTGTCTTGTCACAGAACCCATCAAAATATCCATTGAACCACAATAAGGAAGTTGCTGTCAACAGAAGGGTCTCTTAGAAACTCCCTCTGTTCCTATGGCAGTCTCACATGTGGGGTACATACCAAAATATATGTTGCTATTGGGTTGTCTATAATTACTGTTTCCAATTCTTTCTCTCCTTTATATTTGGCCATAATTGATGGTCCTTTCTTATCTTGGCATTAAAGTCACCTAAGAGCAGGAGGAGGTGGTTTCTCTTTGGAACATATCGATACCCCTTTGACTCAGTTATCCTATCACATACCCTACCTGCCTCAATTACTTTATCCATTTCTCAGCTAGCAGTATGCTTACTTCAACCCTGCTGTCTCACATTTACTTGCCAAGAATTTGTATCTGTTTCTTGCTTGTGAAGGGTTTGGTTGAGTATTCTTTCTAGCTTATCTCTTGCATATGACACATCCAATAATGTCTGTTAATGTGTATATCATCATCATCATTTGACGTTTGTTTTCCATGCTGACATGGGTTGAGTGGTTTGATGAGGTCTGCTGAGCTGCAGGGATGTGCCAAACTCCAGTATTGGCTTTGGCATGATTTCCATGACTGGATGCCCTTCCTAATGCCAACCACTTTACAGTGTGTGCTGGGTGCTTTTTTTTCTGTGACATTGGCAACAGTGAAGTTGCCAAGTAAATTGTACGATGAGAAAAGAACAAGGAAAAACCTGCCAATTAAGTAGGGGGGGGGTTAGATTTTATGATGATACTTCAGAGGCTAAAATAAAGTATGATAGTGGGACAAGCAGAGGTGTCTTGCATTATATAAGGGTGGGTAAGAGTAACTGGAAAGAAAGTAGTGATGCTGGTTTCTGAGTATCTCAGGGTAGAAGGTGAGTATAAGAAAAAGTAGTGGGATGATGTGCAAGATGTAGGAGTAGAGGGGAAGATGTAACCAGGACGACATAAAGATGGCTATAGTGGGTGGGTGTTATAAGAGTATGTCAAGAATGATAGTAGGAATAAGAGGTGTTATGATGGGGAGGAGGGTCATGACTGGATGCACAAAGAGTGGAGTGTATAACAGGGCAGTACTCCATATGTCATCATTTTTGCTGTGATAGATCTGTTTTCTCAAGAATAGTGAATTGCCAATCACCTTGGTCCTTTGTTATCTCCTT
>JAOPUL010005855.1:2067439-2077740 GCA_027564515.1 Octopus rubescens | reverse complement strand
TATATACATGTATGTAAACAATATCAAACACATATATGCAAGGTGTGTGTGTTTCTAGTTTGTGGCTCAGCTGCATTTTTAGTTGTAAGAGAATATATTCTCAACAATGCGCCTGGCGTTAAAGCACCTAGAAGTTAATCATAGACAAGCGAGGTAACTCGCACGAAGCCTCGTTCTGGTGCAGTGAACATCATTGTTTCGTCATTCTTGTGACTTATCAACATTACATACCAAGAGACGAAACCTGATGCAAACTACATTGCTGTTCTGGGCTCCTGGCCCACATCCCTGCTCACTGTAATCAATGCAGAGATGGTTATCCACAAGTGTGAGTCCCTGTGAGCCAGAGTGTCTGTTTCAGAGCATCCCACTCACCATCCTCCGGGGTAACGCACTTTCCTTTTTGTACCCCTAGACCAAGAAGTGAACTGACAAGTTTGTTTTATTATAGCTGTTGTAATTATTTATTGAATAAATTAAATCAAGAAAATAAAAAATTGAAGTCGTTTTGTTGCTCATTGTGGCTGTAGTGTTCTTGTAGATAAATAAATACATATATTGTCTCTAGTCTGTTTTCGGGAAGCAAGTTGTACAATCCGAAATATGACCGTCACACCCAAATGTCATATGGAAATGGTTGTACAGGAGGCAATGCCCTAATGCTATACAGCGGCTGTATGGGAAGCTGCGTCCCACTATATTGTATGAGAAGCGAGCGTCTGAAGTCTGTTGCCAGTGGCACGTTAAAAACATCCAGCACACACTGTAAGTCATCGAGAAGCGAGTTGTACGAGGCAAAATACGATTCTCAATTGTCTCTGGTCTGTTTTCGGGAAGCGAGTTATACGAGGTGAAATACGACTGTCACACTCAAATGTCTCATGGAAGTGGTTGTACTGGAGGCGACACCCCACTGCTATACGGTGGCTGTATGTGAAGCGAGCGTCGAAAGTCCGGTGCCAGTGGCACGCTAAAAGCACCCAGCACACACTGTAAATGTGGTTGGCGGTAGGAAGGGCATCCAACTGTAGAAACCAAGACAAACCAGACAGGAGCATGGTGTTAGCCCCGTCTTGCCAGCTCCAGTCAAACCCATACTTACGTGGAAAAACGGACGTTAAAGGATGATGATGATGATGATGATGATGATGATGTATACTTATGTATGTTTGTATATATATATATATATATATATACATATATATATATAGACAATTGGTGAAAGCTAGATGTGCTCAAATAAATTTGAACTCCGAATTTTTCATTCAGGACTTGAGTGGCTATATGAGAAATCTAAGGCGAGCTAATATGGAAGTAGTGATGTATATAAACACAATTAGGCTTCACACACACACATATATATATATATTAAGTAACTCTGAGCTTCCTGAAACAGCTGTCGAGTTAATATTACTCTTAGTATTCTGTATTTTTTGTGCTCTATGGAAATCAATTTGTATATATATGTGTTTATCTGCATCACTACCTCATAGATATGTATATACATACACATTATATGCATATTAATATACATAATCACACATATATATGCATGCATGTGTTTGTATTCATTTTCCAATTTTTAGTGATTTTAATGGATACCTTCAAAATCTGACCATTTCAAAAACACTTCCTCTTTCTATACTTTCTTTTATTCCTCTCTTTTGCATGTATTTATTTTTTTTCTACTCATTTTATTATTGTTTATTTTTATTGTTTATGGTTGACTGATTCTTTCTTTCCTTTCTTTCTTTCTTTAATTGCAATTTTGTCTTCTTTCTTCTCTTCCTCTCGTTTCATCACTCCCCCCTCTCTCCCTTTGTATTTTGCTTCCCTTATAAAATGTTGTCCAAATCTGTCCAACTTTAGATATTTGATCTCTTAACATAATACAATAAAGTCTTCCCACGATGATCCGTTGTGGTTTGGAACTTCCAATTGCGCTGGGAACAACCAATGCAGCATTCCAAACAACTATAATGGTGAAACCTGTCTGTGTATATATATATCTATCTTTTACTTGTATCACTCTTTAGACTGTGGCACCACATTGAAGAATTTTATTTATTAAAGTCTGGTACTTATCCTATAGGCTTGTTTTTTGCCGAACTGCTAAGTTACAGGGACATAAACACACCAACACCCGTTTACACTCTTAATTTTCATTGACCTAGCCAGGTATATCAATCAGTGTGTGTCCTCCCTACAACTCCTGGGTAATGTTACTTTGATGCATAAGACATGTACCATCATTTTCAACATTCACATTTCTATGCTTGCATAGGACAGTTTATCAAGACTGGATGCCTTTCCTGTTGCCAAACCTTGCTTGTTTCCATGCAAGGTAATATTTATCCACGGGTAAACATGTTTCCACAGAATACTGGAAATGAATGACACTGCTTGCATGACAGTGACACTCATTTACGACTATCACATGATGTCAAGACAAAGAGACACTCACATACATATACGACGGGCTTCTCTTCAATTTCCATTTACCAAATCCACTCACAAGGTTTTTGGTTGGCCTTGGGCTATAGTAGAAGACTGTGGAACTGAACCTGAAACCATGTGATTGGGAACCAAACTTAAGCCCACAGCCTGGTTACCTCGGCTAGTTTTCAGATAAAAACCAACAAACAAATGGAGGAGTTTTAATTTGAAATTCTTTATTATATATTTTTCTTTCCTTTTCAATTTACAAACACAAATTTACTTGTTTAAAATATCTACTTGAGGAAGACTGAATTGAAGTTTAAAAATTGGTTTCTCCAAATCTTAAGCAATCAGTTAATTTTGTAGATTATTTGCCAGTTGAAGGCAATAAATTTAGACTTGTCTCCACAAACAATTGTTTTATCAAATAGTAACTTTGGCTTCAAAATGTTTACAATTCTGGACATAAATTAAAATCTATCTAAAATGTCTTATGAGAAGAAAAAGAATAAGGAATGGGGCGTGGGCCGTTTACTGGCTGATAAAGTAATAAGTTTATAATATATTCTGCATTAAACAGTCGAAATTCAGGCCCAAACTTAATTCCAGAGGACGGCTACACAGTGGTATTGCGTATAAACACACACATATATATATACATAGCACATAAAGTCAAGGAATGACATATGGTTAACCCTCAACTTCCTTTATATCTAATTTGTGGAGAATCAGAACAATTCTGAAGGGAATTCTATACTGCAGTATTTACCAATATTGACTCCTTGGATCAAGGTAGAAGCGTTCACGTCGCGATCTCTGCTATCACTTGCGAATTCTACCAAATACTTTGAAGCCGAACCACATGCTTCGAAGACTATTTAGTTCTTCCTGAAATGTCTGCTTTGAAAAACAGAAAATCTATTCTTGAAGATTCTTAAAACAGGAGGAGATAACCCTGAAAAGTTGCTGACTAGCAGCATGGAAGGGAGATAACTTCAGGTTCTTAGGATCAACGTTAAAAATGATTGCTAAAAACGTAAGACTCACAGCAACAGCTTACTTCTGATCGATGTCGGACCAATATCACTTAAAAGAAATATATAAAAAAGCTCTATGTATATATATATATATATATATATGTGTGTGTGTGTGTGAATAAATAACTGGCTCCCATAGCTGGAAATGTTATCTAAAGAGGAACGCCATAAATCATGTGCTACCATTGTTCAGTTGTTCGTCTGTTTAGATAAGAATGTGGTTAAACTATCATAACGTTACAACCTTTAAGAATAATCTTTAATTAAAAAAAAAAGGTTTTTCTAAATATTCTACCAAAATTCCATATCTATTTCATATCACCAGCGAAAAACATGCAACTTTTGTCATGATAGAGACATCCGTCTAAATGGTATTTAAAAAAATACATCGTTAATTACTGAAATTGTTTTAGACTTGGCTTTTATTTCTTTAGTTATTCTTCAGAAAACCCAAACATTTTTAGTGTTCAAATATTTTCAAGAAAGTTTTCGATCTAAATTTTAAATACCATAAGAAAATCAAGAAATTTTAATTTTAATTAAATTTCACAAACGATTTCTAATAATCAGCAACACGACAAAATTGTCTTTGATAAAATATTTGGAGGCATTTCCATGTCTTTCACTAACACAACATTCTATTGTAACAACTGCTGTCTTTAAATACTGCAACCACAGCCTGGATGGAAAGAGTGATCAATACCAACATATTGACTAATAGAAATAGCAGTGTCTTGGAATAGTAGCGCCACCTCTTTACAGGTTTGGATTATATTTGGTTGGGTGGCCAGAACTAAAGTTCTCATTTTCCACCTTGCATGGTTTTCTTTTATATTTTGATGCAATGTAGATATTACTTTTATAAGATTTTAATAAATGGATTTTCAGGATCCCAAATAAAGCAAACTAGAGTTTTGAGAGAATTTTCCATTTGGAATATAAGAGGAGAAAATCCTACTGAATTTCTAAACGAATATATGAGAAAATATATATATATTATATATACATGACGGACTTCTTTCAGTTTCCGTCTACCAAATCCACTCATCCAAGGTGTCACACAGGGGGATTGAACCCAGAACCATGTGGTTGGGATGCAAGCTTCTTACCCCACAACCAGGCCTGCACTTATATATATATATATAGGTTCAACCCACGCCAGCATGGAAAACAGGTGTTAAAGGACGATGATATATATATATGGTTGAAAATGTTGAGATGCTGTGTGTGCTACAAACTTCAATGAAAGACAAAGAAACAGGGAAATCATCCTATCAGCCATGGAGACCCAGATTCCAATTGCAGTTTTGGTGTATTTAAAGTGTGGCACTTGTAATCTGGATTTCCATGTTTGTTTTTCATTCTTGTTCCATTTTGAATTTTCATCATAGACATATATATTTATTGATAGTTACAGTAATATTGACATTTTGAAGCTGACAGAAAATGAAAGGCAGTCAACAATGACAACATTTGGGTATCCTCCAGCTAACAAAACCCTACATCGTGAAAAACAAAAAGGAGAACATTAAATGCAAACTAATTACTAATTGTTTTAAGAAACCTTGAGAACTCCAGAGATGCTGAATACTTCCAAAGAATTTCTGTAAAAATACATGAAATGTTTAAAAGAAGTTTTACAAAAGAGAAAAATATGCAAAGAATCAAACTTTTCCAAACTGGCCAGAAAAAGTAGTTCCTAATCTCCTAAAGAGACGTCTGTGTGGAAGAAATGTTTTAAGCTAGTGTAGAAACTATTCTTCATGAGTGCTTGATCAAAAATGATCCACAACACAAACAAAATCCTTGTTTACCATAATTCCTAAGAAAGGAAACTTTGAGCTGTGGAAGAATGTAATTTTAATCATACCATCCCAGTGATTGAGAACAGACTTAGGTATGGAGTGGCAAATATCACAGAACAAACAGGCAAGCTCTGTCGTGAACCAGACTATCACAGGGTAGATATTGTGTATCTGAGAATCTTGTCTAAGGACTACCCATAACATCAACATTTAGCATGTCTTCATAGACTTGAAGAAATATTTAGACAAAGCATCACAAAACCATCTTACAAGCAACAACAAAGAAATATAACATTGACTGAGACAGCAGAAATATTGGTGAGAATGTCACTATAAGGGCAGTTCCTCATCATTGATCCATTACAATAAGAGTTGAAATTCAACAAGAATGGTTTGCTTTCACCAAAAACTCTTTTTAAAATCTTACTGGAACACTCCATGAATGCCAGACTGGAAGACCAAGAAGAAATATTGAATTGGAAATACCATCACTAATCTTCATATAAGCACACAATAAGGATGATCAATATTGCTGCCAATAAGAACTTTTCAAAATATTACATTATCAAGAGCTACTCTAAAAAGATATTCTACCACAGCAACAGAGGAGGAACAACAGTGTTAAGGAAAATATTTGGAAAAATGCAGTCTAGTTGCTTTGTCAACATAGAAAATTACTCATCACAATCCTGTATGGCAAATGAAAAGTTTCAAATTTTGGCACAATGCCATCAATTTTGGAGGAGGGGGGTAAGTCAATTACATCGACCCCCTAGTACTCAAAAGGGGAATTATTTTTACCAAATCTTAAAAGATGAAAAGCAAAGTCGACCGTCACAAAATTTGAACACAGAATGTAAAGATGGACGAAATGTCGCTAAGCAGTTTGCCAGCTTGCTGCCTTATATAATAATAATAATAATAATAATAATAATAAAGCTTTGTTATATTGCTACAAGGTCAAATGTTGCATTAGAATTAGGAGGTAAAGAAATGTGGACAACGGAATAGACGGAATGTGATATTGAAGGTTGTGTGTTGATATCTTGACTTCCCTGATTTTTTTTTTGTCCAGCACTCATTGCCTTTATCAATAACAAATCATGAATGATCGGTTTGTTAAATAATCACTTAAATATGGATGAATAAACAGAGATGAAGATGGTGAAACTGTTGAGGGATAAGAGCTGAATAAAGTTCAGCTTTAACAATTGTCTCAACAGAATATTGAAGATGGGTAACATTGAAGATATTGGACTGGAAGATTGTCAGAAAAGACTTTGTTGAGAAGAAGGTCTACTATCAATATATTGGCACTGATGAAAGAGATGCGGTACCCAGTACATTGGGATGGAACTAATCATCACAAAAGAATACAATTAAAGAAGACATCTAGTTCTTTAGACATTGTTGACTTTCTAAAAGAGATCAGCATGACCAATAGTCTTATAGTGTTGGTTCCAATAAATGGCATTGGTACCATCAGCTGGAACAGATAAAATATTGAGAAATAGGAGAGAAAAAAAACAAAACAATTTTCTCACTATGAACAAGAACAAGTATTGTTCACAATTGTAAACTTAAATATGTCTGAAGACTCAGGAAAATTAGACTCCTCATAACCATCATCATACATAAATATGAGTCAAGTAATTGTTCTGTAAAAGAGTTACAGGTAAAAAGAAAATCAGACCAATTCCAATCTGTGATTCTAGACTGAACAGTGAACATTTTGGTGGAGGGAAAAAGTGAAAGTGATGTCTTTATTATAATGGTCCTTGAATTACTTGATGAAGAGGATGGCATTCTTAAGAAATTGTTGTGTAGCATTGAACCCTGATATTTAAGCAAGTTTATTTCTTGTAACAGCACAAAAGCCAATTCTTTGCTGAGGTGAATTTGTAACGACTGGAATGCCATGGAATGTAAACAATTATAACATGATAATAATTCTTTCTACTATAGGCAGAAGGCCAGCAATTTGGGGGTAGGGGAATAGTCAAAACGGGTACTTATTGACCCTGGAAGGATGAAAGGTAAAGTAGATTGTGACAGAATTTGAACTCTGAACGTAGAGACATGAAATGTTGCTAAGCATTTTGCCCAGCATGCTAATGGTTCTGCCAGCTCGCCACCTTAATAATAATGGTTTCAGATTTAGGCACAAGGCCAGCAATTTTCAGGGGAGAGGTTTTAGTTGATTACATCAACCCTAGTGTTAAACTGGTACTTATTTTATCGACCCTGGAAGGATGAAAGGCAAAGTTGACCCTGGTGGAATTTGAACTCAAAACAGAGACAGACTAAATGCCGCTAAGCATTTTTTCCGGCGTGCCAACAATTCTGCCAGCTTGCCGCCATAATAATAATGATCCTCTCTATACTGGGCACAAAGGCCTGAAATTTTTGGGGATGGGGATAGTCGATTCAATCGACCCCCAGTTCGTAACTGGTACTCACTTTATCGAAGGATGAAAGGCAAAGTCGACCCCGGCGGCATTTGAACTCAGAACGTAGAGACGGACTAAATGCCGCAAAGCGTTCTGCCTGGCGTACTAACAATTCTGCCAACTCACCGCTTTAATAATAATAATAATAATAATGCTGTCAATATTTGGGCTGTATCAATAGTAAAATATGGAGCGGGCATACTTAAATACTTCAATAAACAAAAGAAGAGATAAACCAGACGGACCGAGAAACGAGGAAGGAAATGACAATGTACGGAGCCTTACATCCTAAAAGTGATGTGCATAGGATATACTTACCACGAAAAGATATGGGATGAGGTATGACAGGATGCGATGATTGCATAAGACGTGAAGAAAATCGTGTTAGATGGTATATCTGGAACAGCACAGTACTCATGGAAGTTAAATTGGTTGGCATCATAGATACAGAGTCGTGCACCAACAACGAAGAGTTCAGGAAAACGGAAGACTGAACAGAAGACTGCAGGATTGAAAGAGAAGGTGATGCATGGACAGCTCCCAAGAAACATGGACAAAGACTCTAATGTTGCAAAGATAGACTTGGGCTTGAATGAATAAGGGAGATTTGAAAGAAAGGATGAAGCTATTATGCGTGCTGCTCGGGAGCAAGCATTAAGAAGTAACTACGTAGAATTCCACATTGACAAAACGATCAAATCGCCATTATGCAGAATGTGTGGGAAAGTTTGAGAAACTACAAGCCACATTGCATGTGAATGTAGCTCTCTGGCACAGTGGGGGTACAAGAGACGGCATGACAATTTTGCTCCAATTGTACATTGGTCTTTATGTGGGAAATACAACTTGGAACGAGCTGACAAATGGTATGAACACTAGCCACCAGCTGTAATGGAAAACGTTATTGTGAAACTGGTATGGGATTTCAATGTGCAATCTGACAATGTGACTGAGGCAAGAAGACCTGATTTGATCCTGATTGAGAAAGAAGACAGACATTGCTGGATTATTGACATCGCAATCCCAGGAGATATTTACGTGATAGATAAATAGAAGGACAAAGTGGATAGGTACCAAGATTTGAAGTATGAAATACCAATGAGGAAAGAAGAGGTTATACCTGTTGTGATAGGAACAGTTTGAACAGTGACAAACTAATTTCAGAATTGGTTTGGCAAACTTGGTCTCACTAGCAAGACTGAGATGCTCCAGAAAACAGCATAACTTGGAACAGCCAGCATTTTGAGAAGAATTATGTCCACCTAACTGAATTGACAAGGATGACAGGACCCATGGTCATTAGTTATGTATCGCTCCTGATCAAAAGATATCGACATACAATAAGTCTGAAAAATGTGATGATAATCATAATAATTATCTATACTAAAGCCGCAATGTCTGAAATTTAGGAGGAGATGGCTAAGCGATTACCATTGTTAGTCTTCTATTTCCTTTTTACATATATTGTTTTCACTATTTCCTGTTTTGTCTTTTAAAGTTGCGATTTCAAATTACGGACACGAAAAGATGTCTCCTCTATATGTGCGCTTTGCTATAAACGTTACTTCATTATTAATAACGGCATGAAATAAGTTGTCACACAATATCCTCTGCTGCCAATTGTATACGTGTTCCGAGGGCATCTGAGACAGGTGAGCGGCGAGAATAATCACTGCTCACTGATGCAACCACGAATGCAAATCACAGAAGAGTGGGTATTAATGGTAAAGATGAGGTTTGCTGTGAACAGATTATTACTAGACCTGTTGCTACCAATCAACTAGTGGTGCCTGTCCAACAACAGTGTTGCCTTCAACAAACTTATATCAGAAATGTTACACATTCATAACGTGAAACAATACAAAAGTGTCAGGTCAGACAAAAATATATAAGAGCACAACAAAAGCATAGCTAGATATCGGTTTTGAAATGATGAAGATTGGAAGAGCCGCCGTTAGCTGAAAGTTGATATAGGACAAGACTAAGCTTCCGAAAGATACTCTCAATTCTGACAAATGCTTGACTACAATGTATGACAAATGATTGTCCAAGAATTGGAAACAAAAAAACGACAGCAGTTTTCTGTTTCAAAGGAAAAGTAAATATACGACTCCTTCACGTTTCACCAGAATTCCTGGTGAAGCTTTTATAAAACATTCATAAAACTTCTATTTTGAATTTTAATATAATCTTCTTTTTGTTTTTAGTAGCAATTCCTCGCCAAATATGACCTTATTTGGAGCAGCCATCATGACAACATTTAAAGGATCTAACCTACCTCAAAATGTCATCCCTTCAGTCCCTTTCCAATGATGATAAGATCGCACTGATGCATATGCACGTTATCCATTCGAAAACACACAAATACTGACATATTTACTTCAGACTTTACTTATTTCACAAATGTTGTCGAAGTTAACGGTCTTTGTGTTTTTTACTCAATGGTTGTCATGTGTCTCAGATCAAATCACTTGACTGGCAAGTATATATCTGTAACACATGTATGTATGTATGTATGTATGTATGTATGTATGTATGTATGTATGTATGTATGTATGTATGTATGTATG
>JAOPUL010005855.1:2053487-2067339 GCA_027564515.1 Octopus rubescens | reverse complement strand
TCTATCTATCTATCTATCTATCTATCTATCTATCTATCTATCTATCTATCTATCTATCTATCTATTTGTCTGTCTATCTATCTCTCTCTCTCTATCTTTCTAACTCTCTGTCCATGTGACTGTCTGTATTTTAAGCTCTTATTTCTCTGTCACTTTCATTACTTCACTCAATGAGAAGCTGGTTAGTTAGTTGTAAGTCTGGTTGGCAATTTCTTTCATGGCTGACTACTCGTCAATATTTTCATTACTTGCTGCATCTGGAAGAGGGGGCGGTACTCATGACTTTTGCAGATGCACCAAGACCGGTGAAACCGATGCCTCTTGAACCTTTGTAAATTAATATCTGTGGGAATGTCATGAAGGAAGAGACATTTTTAAAGGTCCAACATTCTGGAAAGAAATGCTAGTTCTAGGTATGGGGCTGGGTACAATAAGAGTGGCAAGAAGAGGAGAGCCAGTAGGGCATGAATAACCGGGTGGAGATGGCACGAGCCCAGTTCGCTCCGAGGAACAGAGGCCGTTATTGTAGCGGTAAAAATATCAGAGTAAGGTGACAGCATATCTATGGACCAGAGATTGGAGCACGTCTGAGCGTACCTGAGCATACCTGAGTGTACTTAAGAATACTTGAGCGTCTCTGAGAGTGGCTTTGTATCACATATTCGGGTGGCCTTTGCTGATGTAGCCGTTCTATGCGTGCAGAGGCAGCAACAGCAGCAGCAGCAGCAGCAGGAGCAGCACCATCCCAATCGTGAGAACAATACCCCATTGCAGAGTCATTACACCATAAAATGGGTTTATCTTGATATTATGAATTCAGCAGAATTGACAGAAATAGTATTGGATGCTTGCTGTTACTTACTAACGTTTTTGGGCAACTCTGAGTTCGAATCCTACCTTACTACAGCCGTTCCCCATCGTCCTTCTGCGGACAAGTCAAATACTAAGGAAAGTGGTCGATTTATTTGCCTTCACCTCATCACACACACCCAAACACACACACACACACACACACACACACACACACACACACACACACACATACACACACACACAAAACCACGCGGTTAAATGCCTAAATTAAATGGGACTCTTTCATGTCTTTGCGCAGCTCGTCTCCTTGACCGATCAGCAGTCATAGGTCAAGCGTACACCAAGACTGAACATTTGACATCGACGATGTTTCCAGGCGCTCAAAACATTTTTACCAGGTAGAGAAAGCCGTAGAAAAAACAACTCAAGATTCTATAGGGAATTACTTGAGTGTATGAGTGACGATGTCCTGAGATGGACTCTGAGCATCAATGAGAACAGTCAGGATGGTCTCTTCGGAAGAACTTTCAGATTAATGACTACAGACGACTTCTGAAAGTTCTTGGCGTGGTAATGCTATAGGATTGGCATTCGAGACAAACTCTTCAGTCAAGGAAGTTCCAACGGTGGAACCTGTCCGAAACGTATGCAAGGGGACGAAATCGTTCAGTGTCCATGCAATAGCGACTCGTGATCTTGTGCTGAGCAGCTGCTGTCTCGTGTAAGACGAATCCGGCTGTCCGCCCTGTATGTAGTGAACAATGATGCAGCACATTCCTTGGAAAAAAGAAAGAAGGCAGATGTTTCTCTCCTTACAGGCTGGTCTGTGGCGAAAGAGGTTGTGATGGACCTGTGTCAAAAGTTTGAAGATAGGTCCTTTCCTATCTAGCCAAGCTCTCATCAATTTCTTAAAATATCATTTGAAGAGGATTTCAGGCTAGAGAGGGAGGAACTGTCTTCTAGTGTGTTAATCGAAAGCTGGATGAGATTAGCAAGCCTACTAAAACTGAGAAAGCTCTTCAAAGCTGTGGAAAGGAAACTGAAAGATGGCACTTCCAATGTCTTGGAGAAGGCAGAGTAATCCGGGACATTTTGTGTGAAGTTTTCTCCGAATTATCTTTAGTGGACTATTCCGCTATTAGGGATTTTATTTCTGTAACTTTCTAAATTCTACTTTTATAATTTTTGTTGTATCGTTATTGTTGCATGTTGTAGTGTCTCATGTTGATCAATGAAAAACCCGACCTGTTTGTGAGTTTCATTTCACCTCATGATATTGCCCTCAATGTCTTGAGCCGTTGTGGCCGATAAAACCAATTATTATTATTATTATTATTATTATTATTATTATTATTATTATTATTATCATTACTATAATTGTTGTTGTTGTTGTTAAAATTGCTGGCTTTGTGCCAAAGTTAGAAACCATTATTTGTATTATTGTTGTTGTTATCAGAAATATCGATGAGACACAACATGTCGAAACACCGGTGTCCTAGAATCCTCTGTGACAATGAGTCGAGTGTGTTGAATACACAATCGTCATAAAAGAGGGGAACTTTTCGCCTTTGACGTACACTACAGTGACTAGTTTATTTTACTTTAGAACTTGACTAGTCGTATTAAGAATACACATGCGATTATGCGTTCCACATCTCACCTAGCATCGGAATGCTTTAATAATAATAATAATCCTTTCTATACTGGGCACGAAGGCCTGACATTTTGGGGGAGGGGAGTAGTCTATTTTATCGACCCTAGTTCATAACTGGTACTCACTTTATGGACCCCGGAAGTATGAAAGGCGAAGTCGACCCCGGCGGCATTTGAACGCAGAACGTAAAGTCGGAAGAATTGCCGCTAAGCATTTCTCCGGCGCGGTAACGACTCTGCCAGATCGCCGCCTTAGTAATAATAACAATAATAATAATCCTTTCTATACTGGGCACAAAGGCCTGAAATATTTGGGGGATGAGAGTAGCCGATTTTATCGACCTCGGAAGGATGAAAGGCAAAGTCGACCCCGGCGGCATTTGAACTCAGAACGTAAAGACGGATGAAATACCGCTAAGCATTTTGTCCGGCATAATAACGAACCAAGTTGAAAGATATTGTTAAAAAGACAAACTCTCAATGAAGATTCATTAATTAGTCAATTTAATTGATTCAGAGAACATGATTAGTGTACAAAGGTTTTAATTGCAATACCATCCAGATTTACATGTGTACATCTATTAATTGCTCTAGGGAGACACACACACACACACACAACACTAGTGATTGCAAAATAGTGTTTTTTTTAAAATTGTTTTATATTGAATACGTTGCACCAACTCACAGTTTCTTAGACACAAGGTTTGGTTCCTTTGTTTCCCTCTAATGAGGTGGACTATCTAAAAATAATGTATATTCATTCTGAAAATGGTGAGAAAGTTTTAACGAGCTCTTGAAATTAAGTTGATTAATAGCTGTCAAAGAGTTTCTAACAAGTTCTATGAAATTATGAACAGAAGGCTTCATTTGGTTTCCCTTGAAACTTGCCTGGCAATGTTCTGTCAATGTCAAAAAATAATGGTCCATTATTTATTGGCAGCATTATTCTCATAATATTTGGCTTTTGAAAGATTAGATTAATTGCTGTAAATGAATATAATAGCAATAATAATAATATATACATACTCTATATTTACTTGAGTACAATGCAGTCTTGAATATAATACTGCCCCCCCCCCCTCTATCTCTCCAAATTTTGACCTTGATGTTTTGTATTCAATTTCTTGCATTATACAATGGGCAAATATGGCACGTGTTTCTGATTACACACACACACACACATATATATATGTATTAGTTGTGAAAATGAAGCACATTTTTGTAAAACTCCATGTTTGCTCAAGTGGCAGAATTTCCGCTTTGGAAATGATTTTTTTTTTTGTTTTAGATTATTCAGAGGAAATTTACAAAAAAAATGTTGAAGACTTGAATATTTTTTTCCATGCAAAATGTATTGCTCTGTGCATTTTACCAGCATTTGATCATTACATCATCATCATTGAAATTAAACAAATTATCTATCAGACCAAAAGCAATACAAGAAAATAGCAAAATGAACAAATTTACAAAAATTGTGATGTCATTTGAAAAGAAATTAAAAAAAAAACAGGAAATGAAGAAATATTTCAATGGAACATTATCATGGATAACATTTCTTGAGATTTAACAGACAATGGAATGTTTCAAGGACAAGTTATAAAAGTCCAAAGTTTTTTTCTTCCATTTGTGTTGAAAATTTTAATAAAACAAAGTTTTTTTGTTTTTATTTTCTAAAATTGGAAAAAGACAAAAAAAAAAAAAAAAGAATTTCAATTTCAGTAGTTTTTTTTTTTCTACTGAAATTTTTGAACTAAAACATAATTTAAAACATTTATTCAGGTTTTCCATTTCGTTTTGTGAAAACATTTGAAATTTCTTTTTAATATGAAACTTCAAATTATTGAGAGAAAAATAAAAAATATAAAGTAATTGTAAATAAAATATATATATAAAAAAAAAGGATTGCCCATCTTCTAAAGAAGGGGCCAACATTTAAAAGAACAAGAAGGGGTTTTTAGTGCTCAACAAAAGCAAGTATCAAATTTTTATACTGAACTTAAAAGCTATGCTGTTTAAAACAAGAAAAGACTTTTTATATGAGATTCACAGAAAATTATTCCTTTATTATTATTATTATTATTAAGACGGTGAGCTGGCAGAATTGTTACATGACATACAAAATGTTTAGCGGAATTTCGTCTGTTTTTATGATCAGAGTTGAAAATTCCGCTGGGGTTGACTTTGCCTTTCATGGTTGATAAAGTAAGTACCAGTCATGTACTGGGGTCGATGTAATGTCAGGCCATGTGCCTGTTGTAGAAAGCAAGATTATTATTATTATTACTACTATTATGATAGACAGGTTTTAGTGAAAGTTTTCTATTTGTAGGGTACAAAATAGTTATAGCTGTTGCTAATATAAGCAAAAGGCCTGAAATTTGAGGGAGAGGGCTAGTTGATTACATCAATCCCCAATATTTTACTGGTACTTTATTTTATTGCCTCCAGAAAGGATGAAAGGCAAAGTTGAACTCAGGAGGAAAAGCGCTGGAAGAAATGCCACCAATGATTCTGCCAGCTCAATGCTTTCATAATAATAAAAATAATAATAATAATGATTTAGACAAAAGAAAGAGTGAAAGGGATTTGTGAATTTCTTTAAAGAAAAAGATGAATTAAAAGATATTGAATATTTTAATTTCTATCATGTAAATATTTTGTAGAAATATTGAAATATTTCCCTTCATGAATTAGTAAGAGGGAAAAAAAAAATTTATGTCATTATTTTCCTTGATATAGAGAGAGTAAAAAATTCTTGATTCCAGAACATAGAAATTGCTGTAAAAGTTATAAAGAGAATGGACTTTATTGGAAATAAATTTAGGAATCCTTGAGAGAGGAAACTAAATACTGGAAGGCATTTAGTCTGGTGGTGCTTGATCATTTTGTTTGACCATTTCTACAAGTTCCTCACTTTGGATACAATGCTAACTTTAAGGGAGTGGACAGGGAATCGATTTAAATTATTTATTTTATCAACTTTGGACAGATGAAAGAATATTGAAGAATTAAACAGCAAAACTTATTCTTCAGTTCAACCTTAGCAGTTAACTTGCTGCACCAAATACAAAAACTGTACATGTGTGTGTGTGTGTGGAGATAATAGGCAATGAAAATATGGTGAAGAAGTTTGCTTGTCAACCATGTGGTTTTGGGTTCAGTTCCACTGCATGGCAGCACCTTGGAGCAAATGCTTTCCACCATAACCTTGAACTAACTAAAGCTGAACGAAGCGTGTTGTGACGAGTGTATGTGCGTGTGTGTATATATACATACATACACACTCACACATGTATGTATGTGTGTCTGCGTATTTACATTTGTGCTTCTCTGAAAATTGGTAAACTACAAGCAGTGACAATTTGCCAGTTTTGTGTCTTTGAAAATAAATGGAATAAGATAACCGTTACTTGAAAACAGGTAAGGGTTGGCAACAGGGAGGGCATTCAACTGTAAAACAATGTCACAATAATATATTCCTTTGACAATAAAAAAAAACCCCCGAAAACAAAACAAAACATATAAAAATAAAAACAAGAAATATTTAAAAATATGGAAACAATTTATATAATTATTTGAAAATTTTACCAAAACAAGTTTAAGTTACAAACCAACAATTTCAGATATGCTCAGTAATTTTTCAGAGAATATAGTAAAATTTAAATTATTATTTTTTTAAACAAAAAACAACAAAACAAAAGCTTTCAATAAAAACTTAATCCAACTAGAACCTCCCCCCCCCTCTACAGTGGAATTTCTATATTCTTTATTGAAGTAACAGTGAGATTTTAGTGAAGATTTTAATATTTAGAGTGACTGGTAGCATAAGACCAGGGTCGTTTAGTTGGGAAGGCTGATAAGGAAAATTATTGAGAATTATGACAAGGGTTTTTGCAAACTGTTAGAATATTTGGCAACTAACTACATTCTATACCAAGGGTTCTCAGCTGGGGCTCATATGACCCCTAGGGGGGGGGCATGCAAGCAATATTGGGGACCCACAGTAGTATATTAAGAGTCTATGAAAATATTTTTCTTTTAATGTATTTATTGCAAGAAATGGTAAGGTATTTTGAAATAAGTTTCTATAAAACTAGTTTTTAAACATTGAATGGCTATGGAAGTCCACCAGAATAAAATAGTAATCAAGAAGATCCATAGATTAAAAATGGATGAGTACCATTGTTCTCTAAGTAAACATTTTTACTGTGAATAAAGAAAGTATTTTAGAAACATTATTTGGTGTGAGTTGACCCAGCAATTTGGAACAGGAAAGCCTTATTTTAGTCTGGCATCAGTGACCAGAATCTATTAGAACAATCAACCTGGCTCAGGCATCTGAGACCATTAAATGGGTCTATAATACAAACTTTCCATTTTAAAGCAATCTAAACCAAAAAGCTTCCCTCAAAATTCCATGTAAATGTACCAAGCACTAATAATGATAAGGTATTTTAGTAGATTATTAATTTTTAAAAAATTAATAGAAACAAAAGCAGTGGATATCAACAGAAATCTGAAAGGAAAAGGGTTAAGCCTCATTTCTGTAGCTTTTAGGGAATGAATCACAGACAAATTATTTACTGAATGGAATGGTTAAGTCTACCACTGTCCCTATTCCTCAGAGTGAACTGAGGTTATGTAGATTTGTCTTGTAGCAGATCTAAACTTGTAATGTGGGAGGGTGGGGATAGGTTTTGCACTGACATTTTCCTGACCAATTCCACTCAAATATCAAACAAGTTTGGGATTAATTTTCAACAATGAATGACCAAATGGTTTCACAATTTGTTTTATATTTTGTAAAGATTATCTGAATAATGAGGGGACAGAAAGAAAATGATTAAACTAGTATATTTACTTGTTGGATCTATACATACACAGACATTTAAAGAATATAAAATAATTTTGTTATCAAGTTGATAATTAAAAAAAAAAAAGGTTCAGCAGAAAAAAAAACCAAAAAAAACCCCCCCAAAAATATGGAAGCTGATAAAAAAAATTAATATTTGGCAGTTTTATATTATTTAAAATCATATAAAATTGGACAGGAATGTGATGTATTTTTTGCTTCTGGCAAAAAAAAAAATTGGTGAAAGTAGGTAAAACTTTACAAATAATTCTTGTTTTTGATTTGACAAAAACGGTGACACATTTTTCTGTGAAGAATAAATGAAAGAAAAAAGATGGGAGAATTTATTTGGAAATTTCTCTAGATTTTCTGGTTAAAAAAAAAAAGCCCTTTTTTTTTTTTTTACATAAAAAGAAAATGTTTCTTGTTTAATGAGAATCTCAATTTTTTTTTTTTTTATCAAAATCATTCATAAAAATTTTGCAATTTCAAATATCACAAAGAAAAGCAAATTTAAGCAGATATCATATACATATAATATACGATATTTATATATAAAATTTATACTATTTGTTATAACAATATATAAACAACATCAGCAATAACTACAAACATAAAAACTAAATCTTCACTAAGTACAGATCACATCTGATCAGTCTTAATAATTTCAAATTTTGACACAAAACCAACAATTTTAGGGAGAGGGGATTACATCAACCCCAGTACATGACTGGTATTTTATTTCATCAACTTTGAAAAGATAAACAGCAATGTCGACCTCGGTGGTATTTGAATTCAGAACAAAACATTAAGAGTTGGAAGCAATGCCACTGAGCATTTTGTCTGATGCGCCAAGGATTCTGCCAACTTGCTGCCATAATAATAATAATAATCATTCACTAATCCCCTAACTGATCCAATTAATTAAACTTTGTTTATAGCAAGTTGTAGGTTTTATAAAAATCTCAATTACAAAATCTTTGTTGACACAATTTCATGAAATGAGATATTTTCCCACCAGGAATAATCACAGACTAACAACAACAACTCATTGAACTAGGAAGCTGTCTTTTACCAGTTTAATATTTAAAGTAATCAAAAAGATATTTTTTTTTTTATATTTGTGTGAATATTACATTAATTACAAAGAAATCAGCAGAAAATAGATATGATATTACTAACGAAGCCTAATCACTTCCCAAACAGATCTGGAATACATCAACACAATAATAACGAGGAAGATTCTTTCAGATATAAAAACTGTTTTGGTTTGGTTTTACAATGAATAACTATACTTCATTAACTGTAATCTAGTTTAATCCATTAATAATGTATTTCATCTAATTCGGAGAAATCTAAGACAATGGATTAACATTCAGAGCTAATCTGGCGACCCTGGCAAGATCTAAAGAAGAATTTAAATAAAGCATAAGGCTCTATGTCTACTTCTGAGGAGCTCGTCTCTTCATTAGCCAGAAGAGGATTCTATAAAACAGGATTCAACAGAATGAATAATAAAGAAATTTTCTTGCCCTGCCTTTGTGGATTCAACATGGCCAAAAATAAAGTCTTCTTCATTAAAAACCAAACCAACCATTGATGGAAGAAGAAAGAACCAGTCTAATTGATTTGACCTTTTATAGTGTAAATATTATCATAAAGGCTCACAATTATAATAGAAATATATATATACACACATAATGTTTAAAAAATGATGATAGAATGATAATAAAATAGCTGTTTATTTATATTTTAATAGTTTACTCTGAACAAGAAATACTGCTGACAGTTTTTTAAATGCTCTGAAACTGGGGAAACTAAAAGATGACGAAATGAAATTAAATGCGGCTTAAATTCTTAACGATTAATGATTGGATAAAAAAAACAAAACAAAAAAAAACATGGAGAGTGAATTTATGGTGAAAAATTGACAATTTAAAATATTGATAATTCTTTTGTTCCAAAATTTGCTTTACAAAATAAGTTGAAGTATAAAAAAAAAATGAGCAAATTAAAATATACCAGCAAAGGAAAATAATTAATTAATTAAGCAATGATTGTACAAAAATATTTTGGTCTAATTAAAACCATAAGATATAAAGAAAAATTGAAATTGCCATAATTTCTGCTGATAATATTTATGGTTGATGGCTGGGTGTGGGTATGGGGACACAAAAGCTTGCATTATACAGTGGCTTTTAAAACTCTGTTGAGTTTCTTCACATTGAAAGTATTTATAAAAAAATGAAGGTTGCCTTTTTTTGCTTTTCATTTTTGAAATTATAACAAGTTAAATGCAGCAATTTATATTAAACAACAAAAATGTCAAAAGACAAACTTAAAAAAAAACAGATCTTTAAAAATAAGAGGGAGAAATAAAAAAAAAAAGGGGATTTTTTTCTCAATTTCTATCTGAAGATTTTAGAAGAATTATTGTTAAAACAATTTAAAATTCCTAAAATTTTCAAGCTTCACATAAATTTCAATCAGTTCAATATTCTGATTGTCTTCAAGCACCCCCTATTCCTACACAACTGGCAACAGGAGTTGATGATCTCTCTTTCAACTTTTAATTCACAGACATACATAGAAATGCCATGTTAGTAAGAAAGGCTCAGAGCTTAAAGATCTGTTTGTGGTTAGGAATAGGAGGAGGAGGAGGAGGGATAGGAGGAGGAGCAGTTGAAGGTGAAGAAAAATAAGAATTGTACATTAGGAATTTGAAATCATTTTAGCATTTGATTTTGGCCATTAACATATTGTTATGTTAGAATGAGTGTTTTCCAGGAATGGCAGCTGTTGTCTGTGGCTATAACAGTGTTTTTACAAATTCAACATGAAATAATGGCTAGACAGAACACAACAAACAACCGGGTACCTCAACAAACAACAACAACAACAATAAACAACAATAAAGAACAAGAACTAATGAGCAGAGTTTGGCAGTGGGAAGACTTCTCAACAAAAACATATTGCAACATCACTGCTTACGCTTTGGTTCTTAATGATTCCACTTGATAATTCTTCAGTTTGTTTCCATCTCAGTCATCACCGTTCAAAGGTGGTGCTTCTGTTGGTAAAATAGTGTAAACATCACAGAGTAATTGACGGTAAGATCGAGTGAAGTATAAGAGCAGCAAACCCCATTTCCAGGTCATGAAGCACCAAACTGTGGTCAGGAAATAACCGTTTCCATAAATCTGTAAACCTGATATAAAATATAAAGAAAATATTTCAAAGAAAGAACAACAAAAACAAATAAAGATTCACATCAGTTATTTAGAGAAAATGTTGGATTCCATTCTTGTTGTTGTTTTTGTGTCTTTGAATCTTTTTGGCTTCAAAGTGTTTTGGTAGAATTTGCAAATGATAGCAGCAGGTATCACTTGACAAGGATCGCAACATGAACACTTCTTCTACCTTGGTTCAACTCATTTGTTGCCAACTGAGTGAACTGGAGCAACATGAAATAAAGTGTCTTGCACAGCCTGGTCTGAGGATCGAACTCACAACTGCATGACTGTAAGCCCAACACCCTAACCACTGAGCCATGTGCCTTCACATTAATTCATCTTTTACTTGTTTTAGTCATTAGACTGTGGCCATGCTGGGGCATTGCCTTGAAGAATATTTACTTGAATGAAGCATGTTTTTTTTTTCATAATTAGTATTGAAGGAAAATAAGTCAAATATTTCAATGGAATGTTCCACCCCCCCCCCCCTTACATGATTTCAAAATATTTCTTAATATTTGAGACCATTCGTCAATATTTCTCATTGGTTAAGGCGGTGAGCTGTCTGAATCATTATCGCGCCGGGAGAAATGCTTAGCGGCAATTTTCCCGACTTTACGTTCTGATGAGGTCTTTCAACCTTTCAGGGTCAATAAAATGAGAACCAGTTGAGCACTGGGGCTGGGGGTGTCGATGTAATCAACCCCCCCCCAAATTACTGGCCTTGTGCCAACATTTGAAACCAATATTTCTCATTGGTACATAGGTTACACATCAGTAAGCATAGACTAAATACAATTACAAGATGTGGGCATGGAAGGAATGTCAAACTGACAATACAATTAAGAGAGACAATACTAATTAGCTTGAGTCATTTACTTCAGGGTCAGTCAGTGCATTTTATAACGGTGCTGTGGTTTTGGACAAGTCCATTATAGCATGGAGGGGTGGTCAGTGTGTTGATATTGGTGCTTTTGTTCTGGATAAGTTTATTATAGCATGGAGAAAGGTTAGTGTGCTGATAATAGTGGAGTTTTGGACAAGTCCATTATAGCATGGAGGAGCCCTCAGTGTGTTTTTAATGGTGCTATAGTTTTGGACAAGTGTATTATAGCATGAAGGGGGGAGCAGTCAGTGTGGCGTAGATTTGGACAAGTCTATTATAGCACGGAGGGGGGGATCAGTGTGGTGATATTGGTTCTGTAGTTTTGGACAGGTCTATTATAGCATGGAGGAGTCATCAGTGTGTTGATAATTGTGCTGTAGTTTTGGATGAGTCTATTGTAGCATGGATTTGCAGTCAGTGTGTTTAATATTAACATATAAGAATGGCTACTGGTGCCATTGTGTTTAGTTGTTGTATGTCAACAGAACCGTTCAAGGTGTATGTAGCTTGGTACTGAATGCTTTGAACTTTCCCCCTGATTCCTTAGAATAGAAGCCACTCAGCTTTGAATCTGGATCAAGTGTTGCTATTGATTATGTTGATGAAGAGAACATGATAGAGTGGTGAGGTTGAAGTGGAGGAACATGGAGATATAGCAGTGGACACTGACCCTTTTCTACCTGTGCACTTTATATGTCTTGAGGGAACCTTTTGCTTCCACTATTTGTGTTATGGTAGTGGTGGTGGTGGGTATGAGGGTTGTAGCCTTAATTCATTCAATTATTCAGCATCGTTAAATAAACAAATATATTAACTTTGTCTCATTTAACCTGGCTAGGAATGAGTAGGAAAGCCTCACTTGGTCTACGGATAAATATTTCTGAACCAATGCACAGAATTCAATTCAAGCTGGCAGCACTCTGTCGATTATGATGAGGGGGGGGGATTCCAGTTGATCCAATCAATGGAATAGCCTGCTCATGAAATTAACGTTCAAGTGGCTGAGTACTCCACAGACACACGTGTAACCTTAAAGTAGTTCTCAGGAAGATTGAGAGTGACACAGAATGTGACAAGGTTGGCCCTTTGGAATTACAGGTACAACTTAGTTTTACCAGGTGTGTGGACAGGAGCAAATAAAGTGTCTTGCTCAAAGACACACCACACTGGTGGGAATTGAACTCAGGACATTACAATTGTGAGCTGAACACCCTAACCACAAAGTCTTTCTTGCCTTCGCCCCATAATTCAATTAATATAAAGCAGATTGTGATGGGTCAGGTGGTAATGTATTTAGAGAAAGACCTTATTACTAATAATTAATATAAGGTTAATAATTAGGGGTCAGGTGGTAAAGGAGATGAAGAAAGACTGTTATTGCTTTCTACAAAACCATTTCAAAGTGTTTCTATATCTTCTCTGCAATGAACAGAAGAAGAGGAATAAATTCTCTATTTCAAACTTTTTTGATCTTTTCAGTTCAGTTAAAGTGAAGCAAACAAAACCAATTTCCCCCTCCCCCCTCATTCACTCACAACTCCATTAGTAAACCCTGTTTCGTTACATAAAAGAAATCAACAGCATTTATTAAACAGCATTTATTGAAAAAGTCCACAGCATTTTTGTAAAGAAGAAGCTAAAAAAACATGAACTAATTATTTACCTTGTTGAAAATAGAATCCCAATGCCAGATAAGTGACGAAACCAATAATCCCTGCCAACTGGAAGAAACATCCTGTGAATACCATATATCTGAGTCGATATGGATAAGTTTGCCAAACACCTTTCAGGTAACATATGTGAAGAGAGAATGTCAATGAGGCAGGGATAGCTGGAATAAATAAATAAAAAGTTTAAAGGGGTTAGTGGGATGATCCTTTGTGGATTATCTTCTTTAACATTATAATTCCGGCTTAGTGATTAAATCTCAAGTTCATTTATTCTTAAACGACTTGAGGTGAGGCTAAACACGACATTTGTTCTGGAGTGTACATCCCCCCACCTATCTTTTGCTGCTTAACCCCCCCCCCGTGTTTCCTTGGTTTCTCTCTCTCAATAATTTGATCTTTTATACTTTTAATATTTTTTCTTTCTTTTCTGCCTGTAAAAATATATTCTTAATAAAATGTCTTTCAATAATAAAAAAAAAACAAAACAAAAAAACTATTGTATTTGAGGGCATAAAAAAATACATACTACCCTTTTAAATGCACCCCAACTTCAGGAAAAATATTTTTAGTGCTTTTAAGCATGTAATACAGACCCAACTTTGCATAAAAAACCCAGGAGGGGATTTTTTTGAGAAAATAGGTGCATCTCATATGCCATGAAATTCTATCAGGTTGTCCGGAAAGTTCTGAGTGATTTCAGGATTTGTGTTTTTAAGCCCTTCATGCAACAATCCTAATCTTAGTA
>JAOPUL010005855.1:2012201-2026194 GCA_027564515.1 Octopus rubescens | reverse complement strand
GGTGGGTGGGTGGGGAATAAAATAAAAAAAAAATGATATTTTTCGCAAAATCGTAATTTTTTTTACATCGGTTATATATAAGATTCCGAAAAAAGTTTTGGAAAAAAAATTCCGGAAGTGGGGGAGTTGCCTACATTTTACCTTCACCTATATATATTATATATATATATGCCTATATATTATATATATATATATACACGCTGAAAGAAGGGGTTTTCAGTTGAGTGAAGTGAAGCAAATGTTAACACTATTGTCAATAAGGATTCGGCCTGCATTTCCTGTACAGAAATTTGAAGACGTGGGTGTGGCAAGCGAAGATATTCCATTGGAATTTCCAAATAAACAAAATTAAAGAAACACAAACAATTGATATATTTGGATTTGTTAGAATATAATGTCAGGAGACATATTTAACATATGGGAAGTATGTAATAAATATTTGATTAAGTTAGGCTAGTGGCTTTTAATTGTGGAATGAAAAGGCAAAGATCAAAGGAAAAAAAGGTTAATTTTATATAAGACAGTCTTAGATAATTAAAAGCAATAACATACTGGAATATAAATACTTTAAAATATGAAAACAACCATCAATAATTTGGAGCCATCAGATATTTTAAGCAGTATTGACTTATTAATGAATATATATTAAAACAATAAGTAAATCTAGTTGAATAGATATTATTTTAAAGGTGTTTTGCCTTTTCCCATTTTGTTTACAATAATTTACGACGTTTATAATCAGGAAACGTGGTATATTAATAAACACTTTCAGTGAGTGAAAGGAAGAACAATATCAATTGACAAACCTGATAGAAGGCCCCACAGAGCAGTATTCCAGTTGTGGAATTTAATTCCAAAGACAAAAACGACCGATAATCCGACCAAAATGCCAAGAAGAGAGAAAAATATTCTCAGCTTCATGAGAAGGCCAGACACTGACGCCATTGTTTCAACGAGATCTCTGAGTCTCGTTGTGGTGCTAAGTCTCGCGAGATCTCATTCATCTTATTTCTATGGCGGCTACAAGTGCTATGAATATGGAAGTCGAACGAGGTAAATATTTTATGAACAATTTTACTTTTTTAAGCTACGGGGGAAAATATTTTACTTTATATTTTTACTCTTTCACTTATTCTTGTCAATTTATTCACCGGTGACATCTACTACTTGTTCCCATTTTATTAACCATCGTTGTTACTTGTTCGGTGACGGTGATGGTAGTTGTGGTGGAGGGAAGTGCTTGTAATTGTTAAAATTGGTGGCGGTGGCACCACCAACGACGACGATTTATGCAAATTTTCCCATATCTGCTTGTCTTGGGTTCCTTCCTCGTCCATTATACGCCACTTACATTATCAGCAGCAGCAGCGAACGTGTGTATTACAGAATCACGTTAGCGGCTTCCTTAATCCTATTTCTAACTCCTCTGTTCCTTCATTTCCTTTATATATCAATCTATAATAATAATAATCCGTGTTAGCTATCGAAATTATTTCCCCAACTAAATCCTTACCTGCCATTAAAAAAAAAAAAAAAAAAAAGAAGAAATGCGGGATCTACATATCTCCAAAATGAAGGATCTCTCTTTAGGTAGGTTATTGTAAAGGCCTTAATTTCTTAAATCGTTTGTTATCCTCTCTCCTTAATCTTCTCTCACTCCACTAAACTCTTCTCCACAAACCTTTAACATTCTCAATAGTTTCTCATCTTTTTAATGTTAATTCGTTTATTTTTAATTTAAAATTTATTTAATTTACGATGTTTTTATATAAATACATTTTCTCCAATATTTTATTGTTTGCTGTGCTTTATGTAACCAATTTTAAAATTGCCAAAAATGGTGTTTGCGATCTTGTTTCTATTGTTCAATATCGTTTTTGTTTTATTTAACTAAATGTGCTTTTACCATTGTATATTTGAAATTATCCGACAAAACCGGTATTACAAACCTGAATATTAAATACCTTTTTCTTAATGCCGACTCGTGTCTATTTCACCCGGCTAACCTATATTTTATCGCTTTTTATGCCTTTTCAATAACGATTACGCCGTTTCTAATTTTAATTTCTCTTAATTTTCATCGTCAAACCCAATATATTATGTATATTAAAGCATCTTATTAATTTCTTTTGTTATTATAGTTTTCTTCATCACGTTTATTCTCTGCATCAATATTTCTTTATTGTTTGAAAGACCATCTTGCTTATTCCCCACGCACTCCCTTAATTTTTTTTTCTGGCTGGTCTGATCAATAAAGATGCAAAAATATAAATGTGTGTCTGTGCGTTTTTTTAAAATATATATATATGATCGATACTGAAATTGCATATTTCTAAATTTAAAAAGAAAAAGCCCGTTATATCAGACAAGTTTCTCCCATCATCCGCCGTCTCTTCATGCCATGTGCTGTTTTATCTACTGTTTAGTCTTCATCTACTCAATCTCCCCGTTTTACTCTGACCTTCGCTCTTCTTAACTATTTAATCTATTCAAAATTTGCTTTTGATATTTTAAAGAAAACAATAACTTTAATCATATCTTTGTTATAAAAATGAAATGGCAGGGTAGGTTTTATAAATCAATACTACATTCACTTCCATATCTTCTCATTTGTCATAAAAGTCTGTCTTCCCGCTGTCTGTTGAGAAAAAAAAAGACTCCCCCTTCTCCTTTCAAACTGATCGTTTTATTCTTTCATTTCTCACATATTTCTAAGGATTGCTTCATGTTTTAAGTTGAAATTGTTTTCACGTCTTTCAATATAGTTCGACGTGAAATATTGCCGCCTAAAACCTGCTAACATTTATTACTTTTTCTGATGTTGCTCTTAAAAAATTATATTTCTCACAGATTAAACATCCTTTTACTTAGTTTGAAACAAACAAACGACATAATATAATTATTCAGTTTCCACTGCATATGTGTTTCAGACCGTAATATCTGAGATTTAAACTGATGTCTATAAAATTTCATTTGTAGAGCTAATTTATATTTCGATTTGGTTGACATTGCTGTCTGGAATATCAACCTTCTAAAATGTTTTTAACAAAGCAAGAATGCATATATCATTATGGTTAAATGAAAGTAAATCTTAAAAGCAAGTCTAATTAATTAGTCACAATTTCCATAAAACGTAATCATAGTTCATTCCGTAAATTGGGGGTTGAAATTAAATTCAAATGCTTTTGTCATCACACACAAAACAAAAAGAAAACGAAATACCCCCCCCCCAAACCCTTAACTCAATCTAGCTTCTATTGTCGGCATCTGATAAAAATGACCGAACCATCATTTATGTGGTCGCTAGACTTACTAGAAACAATAGTCAAACCACCCTTAAACTAATGCCTATTTTCTTATTAAGGGATATTTTGCATGATGCGGTCGATATCCCTTTGATCGATTAGGGCTGATAGTTCATATATTTTTACAAGGATTAAACAATGCAGGTGAGAAATTAGGCAAAATATGCGATACCAATAAGTAAAAACTGACAAGATATCGATCACCTTATATAGGTTAAATTATTCTCTAATATTTCGGGAAAGCTTCTCTTTATCAAATATAACATGGAAAATAACCGAATAGTTCAGAAGGCCATTCTGGTGTGTTGTGAGCTATTTCATTTCCCTTCTCTCTCAGTTAATTTTTCTAGCTAACACTTTATTACATCAGAAATATTATTTTGTTTATTGCACCTACATCTCTTGATTGATTTCTATCACTTGAGATGTACCAAATCGATTGCTGGGAATTGTGTGGCCTCAGACAGTGGTTGTTTTCATTTTAGAGAGTCGTTATACATCTTTTTTTTTTTTTTTTTACAATGAATCTATTTGTTAGTTCAGATCTCATGAATTTGATCTTGGTATATTTATCAAACTTCATTTTTACTAGAATCTAACATGCTGTTTAATTTTCAAATATTTAAATTTGGTACGAAGTTGAAGTGGGGATGGTGGTAATAAGATCAAGCAAAATTATGAATCATTAAACAGTTTATGAATTATACAGACTCTAGTCTGCAGAGTTTCTCAATCTGTTAAAACATGAGACAGCTTCTCAAGATGACAGAAAACTGGACCTAGTGTTTTCTGTGAAGTATTTTGTTCCTTCTTCAGTTGAAATACTCTCATTTCTTAAAATACATTTCCATTTAAACAGACCAACAAGGAAGCATCTCTACATCAATTGTTTGGTTAGCTCATAAAGAATGATTCATTGGACCATGTATTTGGTGAACTGGAGTAGAGTCGATCACCTATCATCCCTATTTCTTTAGAAAAGGTGATAGTTTACAGTTGAAGTGCAGATAAAAGCAATTAGACATTATTTGATTAAGCTGCTAATTAAGAAAACTAAGTTAAATCAAAATAGCTGAAGTCTGACTAATTATTTGGTGTTTGAGTTTAGCAAACTTTTGGCTATTGTATGGCACTTGTGGGTGATTGGCAGGTACCATTTTAAACTTCTTAGTTGATAATCCAGTGAATGATGATTCTCTGTATGGTTACTTGGCCTGTTAGAAATAGCAACCAAATATTCCTCTATTCACACTGTCATCTTAAATAAGGAAAGGATACATTAGATAATGTAGACCTACTTACCTTGCAAAAAAACAAGATAAGACAGGATGGCCACAGTTGGAATAGCTTTAACCACAATGAGGGCTGATATGGATCTACCGAGTTCATAGTTAAATCATTAACAGTAGGAATGACATCCACCTCAAACAAAATAAATCTAACAACATTGTTATGTAAAAGACATTGTTAACAATTTTTTTTGTGTATGTATTTGTCTTGCAAGATTCTAGATGTGAAATCGTGTGTTGTATTTGGGGATGGTCATTTTGCCAATGACCTTCACTTTAGCTTTATTATTATTAGTTTGTCAGTTCTTTTGTCATACATTCTGTTCTTCATTAACTATTTGTTCCTCTTCTCCAACATTGAAGAGGTCACAGAATATGTGATGAAAGAACTCTGACCAATAAGCTAATAATAATAATAATAATAAAGTGAAGATCAAATAAATAGTGTGTGTGTTTATTGGCAAAATGACCATACCAAACTATAACAATGTCAACAGTTTATTATATTAGAACCTTATTTAGAAGTACCAAATAGAGAGACAAAGAGAAAAGGCAACAGACCCACTCATTGTCCCCCCCCCAGTATTAATAACCAATTAGTTGCACAATGTATTCTTTTGTTGCCACATTTCTTTTGAAATAAACATCGTTTGTTTCAGTTAATGATGAATTTAGTAAAATAACTTCGTCATTATTAAGTTGGTGTTTGGAACATAAATTAATATAAAATTTTGATGGAAGGTTTTAATTAATCCTTTAGAATTTAAACTGGCCAGATCCAGCTCAGATATTCTTGTTTTATGTTCAAACTGGTCAGATCCAGCCTCTCACACCTACCCAACAATATCATTCTAAAAAATAAAATAATTACATCATTGAAATCTTGCAGGATTAATTCCAAACAATGTGAATAAATAAGGATTACATTTGACAGATTAATCTGAATACTAAAAGGCTAAGATAATTTTAAAACAGAGTTTGTATTATAGAGCCACAGGGGTGGTTTCAGGCAGGTTGATATTGAAAGGGGTTCCAGGCAGGTTGATATTGAAAGGGGTTCCAGGCAGGTTGATATTGAAAGGGGTTTCAGGCAGGTTGATATTGAAAGGGGTTTCAGGCAGGTAACAATGATATAGTCACCTGGAAAGTGGGGCCTGTTTCGTCTGTGTCAGATTGTCATTTGTTATATCTTCTAATTTTGTTTAGTCTTATTAGTTAACTGGCTGGGCACTCCGTTGGTTCAATCAACTGAACAGCCTGCTTGTGAAATTAACGAGCAAGGGGCTGAGCACTTTACAACCCACGTGTACCCTTAATGTAGTTCTTGGGGAGAATGTGACAAGGCTGACCATTTTGAACTACAGGTACAATTCATTTTTGTTTTGCTAGTTGAGTGGGTTGGAGCAATGTGAAGGAACAAGACCACTGGAAATTGAACTCACAATCTTACAATCATGAGCCAAATACACTAGCCACTAAGCCATGTGCCTTCACTTGTTAATGAATTAATATAATTTGTTTTTGTCTTTATGAACTCACCTCTTCCTTGATTTGCCTTGTTTCTCCTGATTGAATCTTCTCTTTCTTGATTTCTTTAAAACATTCCCTAACAAACATAAAAGAATATTGTTTTCTATTTCTTTCAAAACATTTCTTTCTCTCTTTCTTTCATTCAAACATTTCCATCTATGATGATGATTATAGATTTTTTATTTTAAAACATTTCCTTAATAATTGTACTCTTTGACTGGAGTTTTATTTTCTGCATGACTAACTTATTTTTTATGAAAAAGCAAGTCTATACTAGTCTGCAGTTAACTTTTAATATAAAAAAAAGATGTTTTATTTTTTTCCTGAAAATTGTTGGCTACAAATATGTTGCCTTAATGGTTGTGTTTAGTGGATTATTTAATGCAAAAATATGTAAATGTCATATAAAACTGGTATGACGATAAAGACCATTGTGCTTCAAATTCTGGTTCTTTTGCCCGTTGATATTATAACTAATATTGCATCTAAAACTAATTAATCTAATTTTTATGTATGATAAATAAGACTGCAGATGTACAAGGTGTCTGAAGAATTGACATTTATCTATTTTAACTGATAATGTTATTGGTATAGAGCCTTGATAATAAATAAAATGTGAAAGTCTGGCAGTGATGTAGCTTCCTAAACAGAGATGAGAGAACAAAACTAAAATGTAGACACAAAATTAAGAGTTGGAACTGAATACTGAAATGGTGTTCCTTGGTTCACTGTGGGCGGCTACACATATAATAGACTTTTGCTGGGTTTCAGATTTTAGAAAACTTGTGAAATGTAATAAAAGTAAACCATAATATATTGTATGCTTAAAAGTGATAGAGCATATTTCTTGGAGTTCATAAGTAAATAACTGTATCGAGTTTCCAAAACCCAAAAAATAAAAACTTGTATTTGGATGCTGGGTTAGAAATATAGTTTCCGATTAACATTATATATCTGGTTTCTATGACCTCAAAAAGTTTGGAAATAAATTTCTGGCTTGGCTGATTAAAGAAACAGCTTACTAAATATGGGGAATAACTTTGGGAGTATATTTTTGCCACCATTAGCAGCATCCACCATTTGTTGGTGGTTCCCTACTACTCCTGGTGACAACCCTCCAACCCATGGGTTCTGTTTGGGTTGTTGCCTCAACCTCTTTTAGTTGGCTTTTACAACATGCAGAAGAAGTGTTGGGTCTGTTCGTTGACATGTCAGTTCCTACACAGCATTAGGGCACACCTCGTTGCCTGGTCTGGGAATTGAACTCATGATCTGATGATTGTGAGGGCAATACCCAACTACTGGCCCATGCACCTTCACATGGGTAATACCAGGAAATATGGCAAATGTACAATAATTATAATTTCAACTTTGATCAAATTTCTTGGTGTTTAGACGAAACAACAAAATAAATACTAATTTTTAGAAGTAAAAGAATTTATTACCTTTTAAATAAAATTATATAAAAAAGGTTTCTCATTTGTATAACTACTGTCATTTAATCTCATTGTGTGTGTAAAACATTCCTTTACTCATTGCCGTCACTAAACCTCATCTGCAACTCTTATGTTAACTCTCTCTCTATCTCTTTTTTTACTTTCTTTCCTTCCTTCCTTTCTCTCTAAACAAAGCAAAGTGTGACTGAAACATCTATATTGGCTACTATTATTATCATTATTATAATTCCGCTGGGGTCAACTTTGCCTTTTTGGGGTCGATAAAATAAGTACCAGTTTAACACTGGAGTTGATGTACCTCCCCCGAAATGCCCGACCTTGGGCCTAAATCTGAAACCATTATTATTATTAAGGTGGCAAGCTGGCAGAATCATTAGCATGCAGGGCAAAATGCTTTGTGGCATTTCATCCGTCTTTATGTTCTGAGTTCAAATTCTTCTGAAGTCAATTTTACCTTTCATCCTTTAGGGGTTGATAAAATAAGTACAATTTGTGCACTGGGGGTCAATCTAATCGACTAGCTCTGTCCCCCAAAATTGCTGGCCTTGTGACAAAATTTGAAATTATAATAATAATAGTCTCAAATTTAATTTCCAACAACAAGATATAATTTTGGCTGAGTTCTTGGAGAACCATTTTGTGTATTGAATCAACTTTAATTCCTGAATATTAAACCTGAGTTGGATTTCAATCTCAAAGGAAAAGATTAGTGTAGGAATTTAATTGAACTTTCTTTAATCAACTCAATATTTTTGATGGTTAATGATTCTCTGCTTGTTAAATAATCTGTGAGAATCACTTAGGTTTAGATCAGTGGTTCTCAACCATTTTCCACCCCTTTAGATCTCTTTTATTCCAATTTTACTCTACTGGACCCTAATAAACATTTGAGGTTTAAAAAAGTTCCATTATATTTTTATACTTAAATATTATTAGGAATTGTATAATAAAATATTTTGTGTATTGTAGAATTATAACCAATTTATTGCACAAAAAACCTGGACAAACAGTAAATGTTGTTTAGTTTTTGTTTGTTCATGTTTTTTTTAATGGCCAGTTTTTCCATGCTTCCATGGGTTGGATAAATATATTATTGAAGCATTGTGTTACAGCTGGATGCTCTTTCTGTCACTAACCTTTGCCTATTTTTCAAGTGTGAAGTAATTTATTCCACTCAGCTTCCAAGGTACAATTTAACTGACACCATCACCACCTGCTGTTACACTTTCATACAAACAATTGCAGATGTAAACAAACACATGGTTGCATGCACACACATACATATGTCTATATGTGAAGCTTGCTTCCCAACCCCATGGTTCCGGGTTCAGTCCCACTGCGTGGCACCTTAACCAAGTGTCTTCTGTAGCTTCGGGCCGACCAAAGCATTGTGAGTGGATTTGGTAGACGGAAACTGAAAGAAGCCTGTTGTATATATATATGTATGTATGTGCCGGTGGTACACTCTCTGGAGTGGTTGGCATTAGGAAGGGCATCCAGCTGTAGAAACCAAGCCAAAAAATAGACTGGAGTCTAGTGCAGCTCCCCAGCTTGCCAGCTTCCAGTCAAAACCGTCTAACCCATGCCTGCATGGAAAAACAGACATTAAATGATGATGATACATCTTTACAAGAAAGAGAAGTAGATCCCATAGAATTTGAAAAGGTTTGCCAAACTGTTTTGTAAGTCTGTATATGTAGGATTGTGTGTGTATGCATAAGCACACATACACATACAAGGGTATACAATACTACAGCTTGGCAAGCCCCTCAAAGTCTATGAGACCTGCACCTATGTGTATGTGTGCGTGTGTATCCATACGCACAAAGTGTTCAGTGAGTAAAGCAGAATTAAAATTTTTATATTAAAAAAAGACTCACAAGACACCTGACATGTCTTTATATAAAAATAAAATGCATGTTTGTGTGAGGAGAGAGAGAGAGAGAGAGAGAGAGAGAGAGACCATTGGGTAATTTACCTATTTTTCTTCATGATATGTTCAAATGGCCGCAAGAAATCCTTCTGGAATCGGAAATTTGCAAATTCTCCTTTTTCCAAGAACTTCATGGATAACTGACGGTGGGAATCGACAGCGAAGAATGAGATGTCTTCATTAGGGTTACAGCCAACCTTTAATGAGAGAGTGTGATAAATAATCAGATACTGAGATACACACATATATACATACACACAAACACACATTATTTTTAATCAGCAGAATCTCAAATTTATTAAGTGTGAGTCTGCATATATGTGTGTGTATATATATATATATATATACACACACACACACACAATCATTTGACTATCATGTAAATACATCATAGAAAGCAAATTTATTGTGGTATTCGTTTGAGGATAACATCTCTTATGGACATACTGTGTTTAAAAACACAAAATACACAGACATGACAAAAGTAAATACACACCCCATAAAACATCGTTTTATGTTAAACTTGAAAAGGTTTATATTTTTCATTAATTGACATTTTTATGTTTCAGGCTCTATATGTGACTGTTTAATCATGCCATGTACGAAAGAAGCCTTGGAACTCTCCGAATTTCAAAGAGACCGTATTGTAGGTCAATCTGAAGGTGGACTTAGCGTAAAATCACTGAGAACCTTAGGATCTCACTTTCTACAGTTAATAGAGTGATTGTGAAATTCACCAGAGAGAGGAAGGAGTCCACATCACTATGCCCAGGTTGACCAGGGCTTTGTTAAGAGAAATGTGGAGGATAATCCTTGTTGTAAGGCCTCTGACATAGCAGAACAAGTTGGTGTCAGTCGCAGAACAGCTGTCAGGTATCTCCACAAACTTGGCTATTATGGCAGAGCACCAAGAAGTAAGCCATTTCTTTGACCAGCCAATATCAAGTGGAGAAAAGATTTGACCAATGAGTTGGTGAAGAGGCCACTAGTATTTTGGGACACTGTCTTATTCTCTGATGACTCCAGATTTGCAGTATGATCTGACAGTGGCCGAGTGTGGGTCTGGAGACTCTGTGATCAAGAATTTAACAGGAAAAGATTGCAGCCAACAATGAAACACAGGTTGCTATTCTGTGATAGTCTGGGGAGCAATTTGGAGCAATGATTGATCGGAGCTGGTCGATTGTGAGGGAAATATAAACTCAGATAAATATGTGTCCATATTGCAGAAAGGACCCCTTCCAATCTTCTCCAGTGGTGAAATGATTAAAGAAGACTCTATTTATGGAAAATGGGGCTCCTTGTCACATAGTTAAATAAACCCAAGATTAGTTGGAAGAGAATGGCATTAAAAAATTTCCATGGCCAAGCTAGTTACCAGATATCAACCCTATTGAACACAACAGGCATAATGGACAGAATAGTTCGTAAAATGAATGAGAAAGCATCCTCAAAGCCAGATCTTTTGAGATTACTGCATGAAACATAGCAAGAAATTCCTCAAGAGAATATTCATCATCTGATCTGTAGCATACCTAATAGGGTCCTTTCATTGAAAAATGCAAGGGGTATGTCTACTAAATATTAGATATTCACATTCCTGGACTGGGTGATGCATTATGTCCTTGAGCAAAACACTTTATTTCACGTTGCTCCTTCTACCTAGAGTTGTGACCGATAGAGAGTATTAGCAATTGGAAAGACCAATGGAAAACATTGTTTCCTCGGTCCGATCTGATGAAAGTCGATCGACTGCTGATATATGCACAACGAGCTTCTTTCAGTTTCCATCTACTAAATCCACCCACAAGGTTTTGATCAGCCCGAGCTTATAGTAGAAGACAATTGCTGAAGGTGCCAAACAGTAGCTTAAAAGAAACTGACAAAATAAGTATTGATGTCGATTTGATTGACTAGAATCCCTTAAGGTGGTGCCCCAGCATAGCTGCAGTCTAATGACAAACAAAAGATAAAACACAAAAATAAAGAGAACCATTTTTCATGTCTCATCTTTAACAGACTTCTCTCCAGAGTGTATTTGCTTGTGCCTTTTTAAAAGACTTTCAGTGATAAATGATTTCTCACACATTTCACAATGAAAGATGTTTTCTCCAGTGTGCATTCTTCTGTGTTTTGCTAAATAACGATTACAAACAAAATATTTATCACATATTTCACATTTGAATGGCTTTTGCCCTGTATGTCTCTTTTTATGTCTGTTTAAATCACTTTTAGAGACAAAAGCTTTTCCACATATTTCACACTGATAAGGTTTTTCTCCAGTATGTATTCTTCCATGAACTACAAGATGTGAATTCTGGGTGAAAGATTTCCCACAGATTTCACAGTGAAATGGGTTTTCTCCAGTGTGAATTCTTTCATGTTCTGTTAAATTACTCTTTTTACCAAAAGTTTTCTCACATATTTCACAATGATAGGGCTTTTCTCCAGTATGACTACGTTTGTGAATTATCAACTGTGAATTATCAATATATGTCTTCCCACACACTTCACATTGATGGAGTTTATCTCCTCCATGTATCTGTTTATGTCTTTTTAAGTGACTGTTAGTGATAAACGATTTACCACATATATCACAGTAAAATGGTTTCTCTCCAGTATGTATTTGTACATGAACTGCAAGATGAGAATTGTTACTGAAGGATTTCCCACAGATTTCACAATGGAATGGTTTTTCTCCAGTGTGGATTCTTTTGTGAACGAAAAGATTAGAATTATCAGTGAAGGATTTCCCGCATATTTCACAGCGAAACGGTTTTTCTCCGGTATGACTACGTATATGGATAACCAGATGAGAATTTTGACTGAAAGATTTTTTACATATTCCACACTGAAACTGTTTTTCTCCAGAATGTATTTCTTTGTGTGTGAAAACTTCTTGTTCTGAGGAGAAGGTTTCCTTACAAATCTCACAGCTATATTCAAGAATATCTCTGCACAATGGTTCTTGTTTAATAAACGTTTTGCTACATAACGGTTCCTCATCTCTCTCTGTCTCTCTAATTGTATCTACATCGTTAAAAACAGTTGTGTTAGAAGTGTCCAAGTGATTAACGTTCTCCATTATTAATCGCTGGGGAAGCTGAGAAATATCTGTGAGTTAATCTATTATGGTTCAGTTTCTTGTCACAGACCTACCTATGGTTACATGTGTGGAACAGACGTAATGTAGATATATTTTCTGTGGACAATATGAATGATTGTTGCTAACAGAATTCTTCTAAATTCACACAAAATTGTTACAGACATAAAGACTTCTATTTGTACATGAGGTAGTACTGGTATGACTGGTGAATGTTGTGTTGGTTGAAAAATACGGAACTTCAATAAATGGCTGGAAGCAGACTTTCTGGCAAAAACTCATAACGGTTCCTCATCTCTCTCTGTCTCTCTCTAATTGTATTTATATCGTTAAAAACAGTTGTGTTAGAAGTGTCCAAGTGATTAACGTTCTCCATTATTAATTGTTGAGGAACTGCTAAAAAGCTGAGAAATGTCAGTGAGTTAATCTATTATGGTTCAGTTTCTCGTCTTATATATATCACACAGATGTAATTGAGATAAATTTTTAACTCACTGCAGGAATGTTTTTCATTGACTGGGTCCTCCCAAACTGACACACATTGTTGTAGATATAAAGACTTTTCTTTTTCTATATTAAGAAATCTCAACATGGTTTATAGTTGAAAAATCATAACGATGTTCGCAAATGATTGGTAGCACACATTCTAGTAAATATCGGTGTTCGGTGACCCACAAGCTGGTATGGAGTGTTCAGTTACCACAAACTGTAAAATAAGACATGACTATGTAAGATGATGTAGACAGAGAGGGTGCATATGTATGTGTGTGTGTGCATGTAATTTTGATGTCAACTAAAATGCAGTGCAACCAATTGATTGCACTGTGTAACACGATTTTTGTCCTTGGCTAGCAACTTATTTCCTATTTGCTTACCCTTAGAAAGTATGAAAAATGGCTAATATTTCCTTCAAACTTATTATATTTATTCAAAGCCCAAAGAATCCCTCTTAACACATGGCTATGATGCTCCCCTACTACTCCTGCTCATGATCAGAGATGCACATATTGCACTGTATAACACGATTTTTGTCCCTTGGGTAGTAACTGTTATTTCCTATTTGCTTAAACCTTAGAAAGTATGAAAAATGGCTAATATTTCCTTCAAACTTATTATATTTATTCAAAGCCCAAAGAATCCTTCTCAACACATGGCTATGATGCTCCCCTACTGCTCATGATCAGAGATGTACATATTGTCAACCACTAAGGGATATGCTCAAGTGGTTAAGGTCAAGCAAATCTGTGGTATTGAGCAGAATATTTGCTATAACGATATTTCTATTTCAGCAACTCAGTACTGAATCTGTCTGAAATGTAATGGAAAATAGGTCAGTTTCAAAACATTGATGTCCAGGTCACAAAAACAAAGTTTGA
>JAOPUL010005855.1:1986588-2012101 GCA_027564515.1 Octopus rubescens | reverse complement strand
GTTGGCGTTAGGAAGGGCATCCAGCTGTAGAAACCAAGCCAAAAAATAGACTGGAGTCTAGTGCAGCTCCCCAGCTTGCCAGTTTCCGGTCAAACTGTCTAACCCATGCCAGCATAGAAAAACAGACGTTAAATGATGATGATATATATATATATCTTTACATACACAAGCATTATAGCCTTTTGCTTCCATTTACCAAATCTACTTGCAAGGCTTCAGGGCTATAAGAAAAGACACTTGCCCAAGGTACCACACAGTGGACTGAACCAGAAACCTTGTGGTTGGCAAGTGGACTTGTCAATCACACAATCGTGTCTCTGCATAATTTTATATTTTAAAGATTTTAGTTTTCTCTTTAAAAATTATTCAATTATTTTCATGTTTAAAATTCTTCAGTTTGGCAGTCTTTTAATTTGGACATGGTTTGGTAGAAACTTAGAGTTTGTTTAAACTTGGACAAAGACAATATTTTTGGTGTAGAATTTCATAATTTCCAGCTATTTTGAGAATAAACTCTTATTCCCACTGAATTTGAGGTTTACCTTTATCATGCCAGTGATACGTTAAAAACACCTGTGCCGGTGACACATTAAAGGCACCTGGTACAATCTCTGGAGTGGTTGGTGTTCAAAAGGGCATCCAACCATAGAAACCAAGCCAAAATGGACTGGTGTTTGGTTCAGCTCCCTGGCTTGCCAGTCTCTGGGCAAAACGTCTAACCCATGCCAGCATGGAAAACGGATGCTAAATGATGATGGTGATTATCGTGTGCTGGTTTTAAGAAACTTGAAGCAGGGAATAACTTGGCAAAGTTTCCTGAAAAGTGCCTACAAACTAGATCTAATCTTTATCTTCAAAAGATATTCTATTTAATGATATATTTTTAAATGTTGCTTTCTATATTAGATGTTGCTTTTGGTTCACTTGACTTTGCCTGATGCTCCACTAAATTCTTCTGTTAGAAACAGCTGGAACATAATCTTCTCTGATTCATACAGAACATTGCAGATAGTTGCAATGATATATTCTCTCTGTCTCTCTCTCTCCCTCTCTCTCCCTCTCTCTCTCTCCCTCTCTCTTGCTCTCTCTCTGTCTCTCTATCTCTCTCTCTCTGTATTCAAGGGGAAGGCCAAATGCAGTTAAGTGGGGGATGGATTTTCCTCACATCAGCTATTCAAACTAAGGAGTATTCTTCAGTTATGCCATTAACTCTTTAGCATTTAAACTGGCCATATCTGGCCCAAATATTCTACCTGTTATATGTTCAAACTGGCTAGATCTGGCCTTTCAAACTTATCTCACAATGTCATTTTAAAAACACACAATTAGATCATCAAAATCTCAAAGCTACAAGATAATCTATGATTAATCCAAAAGAATGTGAATATAAATAAGCTTTACATTTGACAGAATAATCTGAATGGTAAAGTGTTAAGTAAAGGTAGAACTGCTTTAACTTTAGTCTACATCATCAACACTCGAAGGTTAATAAGAATTTATCTTGTGAAGAGGAGACAAAGATGAATAGAGGAAATATAATAGTTAAGTAGTTTGTGTTGTGACAGATGACATTAGCAGTGAGATAAATAAGGAATAATTAGATGGTTCAGGATGGAAGACCATCAAATGGTATACCTAGGTGAAGAAAGAATTTGTGTGTGTGTGTGTGTGTGTGTGTGTGCAGGAACACAAGAGAAATATATGTATACATCTATTATGACCAGAATTAGTGAGTGTACACTAATTTGAGTTTAAAAGAATCTAAGATATTATGTGTCTATGTACGGGGTATTCTCGTTAGATTTGACAGTTTTCATAAAAGGAAAAGAAAATACAAGATCCCATCTAAAAATAAAAGTATTTTTAAAAATCAAAAAATATCAACTAGATTATGGCTGGGAGATAACAGTTTACTCAAAGTAGCTGCCCTCAAGATGGTTCCGGAACCTGGTGCATTCGTTCTTCACAATGTCCCTGGCAAGATCTTTGAACATCTCTTTTGATGTTGGCTCCCAGCTTGGCCTTGGTGTTGCTCAGACAAAGCAATTGGTGTCTTTCTCAACTGTGCCCCACATATAATAACCGATGGGATTACAATGAGGGTGGGGGTGGGGGAATAAGGAGACCAGAAATTGGGGCGAGTGAAGTCGTAGAAATTCTGACAACCATTTCTGACTCTTTCCGGAGGTATAGCAAAGAGCCAAATCCTGCTGCCACACATATGGCCTTCCAGCAGCTTTTCATAGCTTTCTGTATTGAACTGAAGTCCCTGTGGGAAAGAATTTCGGCATGCGGACGCAGTCAAAATGACTGCTGTGTCCCTTCCTGCTGACCACAGCTTCATAGTCTCCTTTGCAGCTGTCCATGTCTTAAGAGTTTTGGCACTGTTCACAAATCATTATGATATGGGCAACTCTTTTCCAATATTCAGAGAAACTTGGAAACTGCACAACATCTATTAGAAAAAGTATTCTGACATGTCTGTTTGTACCCCTCCATTCAAAGGTTTTGTAAGGCCCAATAAATGAGTGTTATTTACTATTATTACAATATTTAAACTCTCCTCATAAACCCACTAGTATGCAGAGACCGCTAATTTAAAATGCATCAGTAATTTTCTTGTTTTTAATTCTTACTATTCACTAATAAACGCAATAGTGCTATTATCAACCGTGTGATATAACTACTCTTGCTCAGAAATGATATCACTTAGCTACAAACAATATTGAAATATTCTAATCATATTCTATTAAGCCCAAGCTCTAATTAAATCATTAATGAATAACAAATTGACAAGTGAAATCATTAATAATTAATATTGAATTCTAACTCCTCGCTTGAGATATTAATTGCCATTATATGCGAAAATCAAAGGAAGAAATAATCTGGAGAATTTACTTGATAAAATGTTAAAAATACACGTTTATATGTGTGTATATATGCATGTCCGTGATTGTACATGCATATATACATGGACACACTAGAAGTGGGAGACTGAGGTTGACATATATTGATGCCCTAAGGACAGATACTGGTCTTTGGGAGATGCAGCAGTGATGGACAGAGACCGCTGGAGAGAACTTGTCCATGGATCTCAGGAATTTTACCCACCCTAGATAGATAGATATATGCATGTATCTATATATGTGTATGATTACATATATGTAATGTAGCCATTACAGCCTGTTAGACCATCAGTGACTAAACCAGCAACCCTACCAAGCCTTTTTGGTAAGGAAGGTGGTTTTTGTTGGACACCCTGCAGGACAAAAAGAACCAAAACCTCAAAGGGCAAATGAGGAATGAAAGGCCCCATGACTTTGTTTTGACATCTCTCGTTTGCATCCAATGATGTAAACTAGTTCTTCTTTATGGACAAATACACACATTGTTTAGGGAGTAGGGTTGACCCTGCGCAAGGCCTTTCCTCACCTTAAAAAGCTTCAAGCATAAACATCGCTTGATTTTTAACATTACCATTGTATGTTGCATATTATGGTTGGCTGTAACAGAGGAAAGCAAAATACACTCAATGAAAAATTCCATGAAAGAATAAAGGCATATGTCATCATGGGTGGCAAGCTTTCTTAACACCGGCTGCAAGAGGTGCCCGTCATTGCCACATCTGTGCTGCTTATGTTTAAAAGGACAGTCGAGCAAAGGCATTACTCGAAACTGTGCAGCCATTGTAAATATATATATATATATATATATACATGCATGTATGTATATGGATGTGTGTGTTTATAGTTGCACACTATTTCCCAACCATATGGTTTTTGATTTGGTTCCACTGAGTCACACTTTGGGCCAGTGTCTTCTTCTATAGTCTCAGGCCAATCCAAAGCATTGTGAGTAGAATTGGTGAACAGAAAACTTAAAAAAACCCCAAAAAACAACAAGCCATTTGTATATATTATGTGTGCATTTGTGTTTGTGTCTCCTTGTCTTGACATCACATGATAGTTGTAAATGAGTGTCACTGTCATCCAAGTGGTGTCATTCATTTCTAATATTCTGTAAGAACATATCTGGCATTGGGGAAATATTACCTTGCTTGGAAAACAGGTGAAGGTTGGTGACAAGAAAGGCAGCTGTCTGGAGACAAACTGGTTCAAACAAATTCTGTATGATCCATGTAAATATAAAAAATTGACATTAAAACTATGATGGGGGGGAGGGTATATGCGTAAACACACAAACTTCTAGAATGCTGTATTCATCTTCATCTCAGTGCGATTTACTGTTTTTCAGTTATTTATATCATTAATTTTTCTCTGTCTATTATTTCTGTAATATTCTTGATATTTAACTCAAAGCCTCATATCCTACATACTATCTATAAAAGTTGGTAAAGCTCATTTGTCTCGTACAGATTAGATGAAATTTATTATTCTCTGCCACATAAAAAGCACTCGTGCTGAGAGTCCTGTGCCACGTAAAAAGCATTCATGATGGTGCCATATAAAGTAATCGCGCCAAGAGTCCTGTGTCGGTGCCACATATAAAACACCCGTGCCAGTACCACATAAAAGTGCTTGTGCCAGTGGCATGTTAAAAGCACCCAGAACATACTGTAAAGTGGTTGGCGTTAAGAAAGGCATCCAGTCATAGAAACCAAGCCAAAAACAGACTGGAACCTGGCACAGCTCCTTGGCTTGCCAGCTCCGGTCAAACTGTCCAACCCATGCCAACGCAGAAAATGGACATTAAAGGAGAATGAATTACATCATTTTCTAATTTGTCATTGTTGAATCCCTGTTCAGACCTATGAACATCCTAAATTTCTGCTCCTCTCTGCAGTTTTTTTCTCTATTAATGTTGTTTTAAATTTTAAATTGATGCTAAAATTTTTTTCTATAAGTCTGCAATAGGTTAGATTTTAATTCCTGCAACTCCATTTACATATAATTAGTTTAAAAAAAAATAATAAATAATAAAAAAGCTTAACCTGTAATTCTTTAATTACTACCTTTAGTGACTTCGGAGTTACCTGTTAATTGGTTTACTCAGATCTCAATGACTTCATTGACTTTTAAATACAGCATTTTTGTTCAAACCAATTTTATTCTTTTCATTTCTAAATTAAAAGTGTCTTTAGAAGAAAAAAGCCATCTTTGGGCAGCTGTAATTTTCTACATTATTTGCTCTTAGCTTCTGTTTCCTCTCAATACCAAATCTAACTGCCCTGGGATCTGTTTAACCCTTTAGCATTTACACTGGCCAGGTCAGGCTCAAATATTCTACTTGTTTTAGGTTCAGACTGGCCAGATCTGGCCCCTCGCACCTACTATACATTGTCATTCTAGAAATATACAATCACATTATCAAAATTTTAGCTATGAGATAATGATTGATTAATTCAAAGCAATGTGAATAAATAAGGATTATTTTTGATGGAGTAATCTGAATGCTAAAGGGTTAATCTTCGTTTCCAAAATGACATTCTGATATCAAAGTGATTAGGAAGAGTTTGAGAGATAATCAATGATTCTTTTTGACATTACAACCTTTTTAATGAAAGTGTTGGAATCTTCATGGCATTAAAAGTAATTCTTGTAAGGGTTTACACATCTCCTTCCCCTTACATCACATCTGAGTTGTATTTGACGATCTGATGATGTATATTTTGATTCAGCATCAGTGGTGGTGGTCGTTGGCGTCGTTTAAACCTGACCTTTTTATTTTTCCAGCTGTTAATAGTTTGTTTCATTCTTCGTTGTGTAAACTTTGCGATACTTAGATGCTTACAGCTGTTCAGCTGTTTCTTGTTCTGATCTTCAGCTGGTGGGGAAAGTGGCACCATTTATTTTATATTTTTTTTTTTTACTGCAACAAAAATAATTGTTTATTACATAATTATCTACAAAAACAAACTTATTTTCCTCTGTTCTCTTTATTTGTCTTGGGAAGAACTATAATTTTCTCCAGATTGTTTGAATTATGGAATTTTAACATTTCTTTAGTTTATTTATACATAATGTTTGTTTGTTAGATTATTTTGCTAAGTATCTGCTTGTTAAGTACATAACAGAATCATTTCTAACAGAATCATACTTAACTCAAGTGCAGACAGAAAGTTGCTTTTATTTTTTTTGCAAAAGTGTTATATGTTCCAATTGAAAAGCCACCATATTTGCAAAGATTGTCTCTTGTGCCAAGTACTTTTATCATTATTCTCAGCTGTGCCTGGAATTTTTAAATATATTTTTGTTTTGTTTTAAAACTACTAATGCTTCAATTTTCACTTTCTCCACATGTTGTGTTTTTTTTATCCCTAAATCCTTGCATTTTAATAATTTGTTAATTTTCTTTTGAGTACCATTCCAGTCATAGCAGGGTGGTGATGGTGGTGGAACTTGGTGCCAGTGAAAAGGCATTCTTTCTTAATTCAGTCTTTAGTAATGATGTCTCTTGTATTTGTTATCAATAATAAATGATAATAATAATGATTTCAAATGTTGGCACAGGGCCAGCAATTTCGGGGGAGGGGATAAGATGTTTACATTAATCCCAGTACTCAACTGGTACTTATTTTACTGACCCCAAAAGGATGAAAGATAAAGTTGACCTCAGCAGAATTTGAACTCAGAACATAAAGACGGACTAAATGCCGCAAAGCATTTTGCCCAGCTTGCTGCCTTAATAATAATAATAATAATCCTTTCTATACTGGGCAAGAAGGCCTGAAATTTTGCGGGGAGGGGAGTAGTGGATTTCATTGACCCCAGTTCGTAATTGGTACTCACTTTATCGACCCCAGCGGAATTTGAACGTAAAGTCGGAAAAATTGCCGCTAAGCATTTTTCCCGGCGTGCTAACGATTCTGCCAGCTCGCCGCCTTATAATAATAATAATAATAATTAATTCTTTTAAATATAAAATATATAAATAAAACTAAAAATATATTGGGGGAGGTGCTTGGAGGTCCTTATGGAAAACCCCACAAAAGCCATGGGGGCCTGATCAACAGGGCAAGAGCCCTTCTCCTTTTAATTTCTTCAAAGGTGTCTACTCAGAATTGGTTCTTTCAAATTGGCCATTCTTCCAACATTCACCCATCGCTTAACAAACTTGCTAAAAGCCAACACTTCCTTCTCCTTAATGTATTTTTTTTCTACTTTTAATTTTTAAAAATTATTTAACTCAGAAGAATAATTAGAGAGTTCATAGCATCTTTTAGTTGCTCTGAGATTAATGACAGGAAGATATCCAGCCATGATTTCTGGTCAAAATATTTGGAACAGTGTCTGGGCCTTAAGAAAGGTACTCAAGGATTAAGTGGTGATGTTAAGTTAGGCAATGGATTAATCCTTTTACACTCTGTAAAGTGGTTCACATTAGGAAGGGGAATCCAGCCGTAGAAACCAAGCCAAAACAGACAATGGAACCCGGTGTGGCTGCTGGTCTTGCCTGCTTCTGTCAAGCCATCCAACCCATGCTAGCATGGAAAACAGACGTTAAATGATGCTGAAATATGCTGCGTTTTTGTTTTAATTAATTTTGAAAGTAATCTTTTATTTTGTTTGTCATTAGATTGTGACCATGTTGGGGCACTACCTTGAATTTTAGTAAATTGAACCCAGTACTTTTTAAATCTGGCCCTTATTCTATCGGTCACTTTTGCTGAACCACTAAGTTATGGGGACATAAACATACCAACACCAGTTGTCAAGCGGTGGTGGAGACACACATATATGACAGGCTTCTTTCAGTTTCCGTCTACTAAATCTACTCACAAGGCTTTGGTTGGCCTGAGGGTATAGTTGAAGACACTTGCCCAAGGTGCAACGCAGGGGGACTGAACCGAGGTCCATGTGGTTGGGAAACAAACTTCTTACCACACAGCCATGCCCCTATGAGGAATTTAGTCAAATAACTTTGTCATTATCAATACTGTTGTTACCATATTTCTTTTGCTTTTCAATTAAATTTTCAAATTATGAAGAAGTTGGTAGAATAAATTTGTCCTTTTAAGCTGGTGTTTGGAAAGTAAATGAACATATTTTGAAGGAACTAGTCACAGGTAGGTTGTTATCAAAAGTGTTAATTAAGTCTACCAGCCAAGAACCTCCATGGTTCTACCATTGGGCTTCCTTCCATTTAATTTCTCTCTGCTTAATTTCACCCATGACTTTGGTCATCCTGAGGCATTGGCAAGAAGATGCTTGGCCAAGGTGTCCCACCATGGGATTGAACCTGAAATGGTGTAGCTGTGAAGTGAACTTTCACAGCCATTCCAGTCTACGACAGTTCTATTGGGAATGGGTTTATTTTTTTAATCTTTTCCTTGTTTCAGTCATTATGCTGCGGCACCCACCTTGAGTTTTTAGTTGAATGGACTGACCCCAGGTCTTATTTTTTTTTCTTCTTAATCCTGGTAACTTTGGTCTCTTTTGCCAAACTGCTAAGTTACGGGGATGTAAACACACCAACACCAGTTGTCGGGGGTGGGGGACAGGCAGACACACACACATATACATGACGGACTTCTGTTCAGTTTCTGTCTACCAAATCCACACACAAGGCTTTGGTTGGCCCAGGGTTATAGTATAAGACACTCGCCCAAGGTGCCACACAGTGGGACTGAACCTGGTACCATGTGGTTGAGAAGCAAGCTTCTTACCATACAGCCACACCTGTGCCTATAATTAAAAACATTAATAATCCTCTGTTTTAGATAATATGATTAAATTATTAATTGATGGGAAATTTGTTATCATTCATCTGTTAAGTATCTAGCTTTTTATTATTATTATTATTTAGTATTTCAGTCATCGTCTGTGGAATGTTCCTTAGTAATCTCAGTAACATGGTATTAACTTGAAGAATACCAGCGATTCTATTTTGAAAATGAATATTGATTAAAAAACAAAACAAAATCATCTTGTCATCCATTAAAAAAAAATAAACATTCATTTATGAGATTTAATTTTAATTCTTCAGTGATTGTATTCCTTTAAAACCCAGATTATTGGGTATAATCTGGAATATCAATGTGAGATGTAGTATCACTTTTTTTATTTCTTTTATTTCCATTTTTAGAAAAAAAGTGTTATTTAATTTATGCTTTAATTAAATTGAATTTGATGCATAATTAAAAATTTATTAAAAACTAATTTATTGAAATTTGTAGTAAATACATAGTAGTAGTAGTATGGAGGCATGCGTTTTATCAGCTCATCGCTGCATCCACCAATTTGTTGGTAATTCCCTATTACTCCCAGTGGGTGACACCTTTGCACGGCTCAGGCGACCACCCTCCAACCCATGGGTCTGTCATTGTTGGTGAGGGTCTTTACGAGGCCGGAGGGCAAATCCTACCTCAACCTCTATTAGTCACTTTTCATGACACACACAGGAAATGTTGGGTCTAATCTTTGAGATGCCAGTCCCCACACCAGCAGACTATATAATAATGGTGGTACATGACCAACAATTTTGAGGGCAAGGGTTTAGTAGATTCTATTGAATCCAATGTTTGCCAGGTAATCATTTTATCACCTGGAGGATTAGAACAAATGTTGCAAGGCATTTTTCCCAATGCTTTAGCAACTCTGATAGCTCAACACATTTTAATGATATTAATAATAATAATAATGGTTTCAAATTTTGGCACAAGGCCAGCAATTTCGACGGAGACGGGTACGTTGATTACATCGACCTCCAGTACTCAACTGGTACTTATTTTATTGACCCCGAAAGGATGAATGGCAAAGTCAACCTAGGTAGAATTTGAACTCAGAATGTAAAGATGGATGAAATGCCACTAACGATTCTGCCAGCTCGCTGCCTTGTATATTAATAATAATAATAATGTTATTTAGGTACAAGGCCAGCAATTTTAATGAGAAGGATTGAGTTGACTTTATTGGCCTCAATACTTGACTGTTACTTTATTTTGTTGACCTTGAAAGGATGAATGGTGAAGTTGACCCTGGTCTGGTTTGAATTCAGAATGTCAAGAACCAGAACTAAATACTTCAAGGCATTTTGTTTTGTGTTTTAACAATTCTACCAATCCACCCACCCACCCATTTCCGCCTATAATAATAATAATTGCTTTGTTAGTCCCACCAATGTATGAAAGTGTACAGGTAGAGCTGTTGAAAAATGAAGGGAGGGGCAAGGACAGTATACAGTCCAACACATTCACATCACAATCATCATTGAATGTTCATGTTCCATGCTGACATGGGTTGGACAGTTTGGCAGGGTCTGATGGGTCTGAAGATTGCTTCAGCATGGTTTCTACAGCTTGATGCCCTTCTTACCACTTTACTGTGTGTATTGAGTTCTTTTTCCATGGCACCAGTGAATCGTAAAGCACATGGTTATACTCATTGCATTTTCCATTTGATTTTTACTATTTTTTTTCTTTTGAAAATACTATTCAGAATGACTGCTCATGAATGTGAAGCTGGTATTCATTTTTTGCTGTTGTAAAAAGTTACAGAAAGTTTAATAGTTACAATGTGGGGGACCCTTCCCCCTCTCCAAAGTTGTAGGACACAAAATCTCATTACTCTTTTCATGAAAAGAGTAATGAGATTTTCATTAAAGCTCCTCATTTAAATATGAAGAGGTTATTCCAGCTCATTTGGTATTATAAAGCATAAAAATACATTTAGGCAGGTTGAAAGGGTTAACTTTGAGTTTTACTAAAATATATACTTAGATTAATATATTATTTTTTTTATCCACTGTTACCATATTTATTTGTAATACACATTTATAAATTAGGAATGTTGTGCAGTGTATGTATGACAACCTAAATATCATCCATTTTCCTCACTTCCAAATATGGTATGGTTATATTTGGGGCAATGTGACCGGAAATCTACTGTCCAAATTAACTGTTGTGTAACAAACAGTTTAAATTACTATAATAATAATAATGATAGAACTTCTATATTAAACATTAATTATATTTCACATGTGTTCCTATGTCAGGGATTATATATCCATCAAGGTTGTTTCTTATTTTAGTGTCACATCACAATTATTTGGAAGTAGAAATCATCATCATCATTCATCATCTTTTCCATTCCTGCATGGGTTGCATGGCAGTTAGTGAGGCAGATTTTTCCATGGCCAGATGTGGTTTTGTCGCTTGTATTTACAAGAATCATACAATCTCATGACAAGGACGCACACACACACACACATGCACGTGCGTGCGTGTGTGTGTTTGTCTACAACGTCCATTTTCCATGCTAGCATGGGTTGGACTCTTTCAGATTCCATCAATCAAATCCACTCACAAAGCTTTGGTTGGCCTGGGGCTATAGTAGAAGACACTTGCCTAAGGTACCATGCAGTGGAACTGAACCCGAAATTGTGTGGTTAGGAAGCAAACTTCTCAACTACACTGCCATTCCTGCACCTTTAATTTTACCAAAATAGAAACAACAGGGGGAAATGAATTGCAGTTTTATATACACTTGTGTATATAGACTGCTACATGAACATGTGTGTGTTTCAAATAACCCACTGTAAGAAATAGCATGCCATGCAAGCAATATATTAATCTGTTAAGATTCTGATTAAAATAATTTGTTTTTAATTTAAAAAAATGTTGTCAGGTCCTAAATATTTGTTGTTGAAGTCAAATATGGTAATATAAAAATCAGATAGACATTAAATAAAAAAAAATTAAAAAACTATTTAAAAAAAAAAATTTCAGTTCAAAGAAATTTGTTTTTTTTCTGTGAAAACCCAACCATCAAACTGAATAGCAGCATTGAATATAAACTTAATTACACTGTCACAATCAAAAGCCTAACGATTTTCTAGATAAAAATGTCATTTCTACAATGATGATTTTACAGCAGATGCATTTTTTAATCTGTGCAACAGTAATATTGGTTGCAATTTTTGGTACAAGGTCGGCAAATTCAGGGACATTAAACCCCAGTGCTCAACTGGTACTTATTTTATCGATCCCTAAAAAATGAAAGATAAAGTCAACCGTAGCAGAATTTGAACCCACAACGTGCCGGTGACACATTTAAAAGCACTTGTGCTGGTGACACATTTAAAAGCACTCATGCCGGTGACATATTAAAGGCACACAGTACACTCTTTGGAGTGGTTGATGTTAGGAAGGGCAACTAGCCATAGAAACCAAGCCAAGATGAATCGGGGTCTGGTGCAGCTCTCCAGCTTGCCAGTCTCCAGTCAAACCATCTAACCAATGCAGCATGGAAAATGGATACTAAATGATGATGATGAGTGTAAAGAAGGACTCGACTAAGCATTTTGTCCAGCGTGCTAATGATTCTGCCAGCTCGCCAGTAATATTAAAAGAAATTTTGGATTTACTTTTTGTCTGCACTTTTTCATTGTCATTTATACAGCAATCATAATAAATATGACGAAACTCTTTTCTATGCATTGTAGCACTAAAGAAAAGTCTATCCTATGCAAGAAATATTTTTCTGGAAATTCATTACCATTATTAATTAGTATTACTTGTAAATCTAATTTGTTAAATGAGGTAAAAATGAACATGGTATCATAAGAACCGTAAGCTTGATAGGAAATATCATATTTCATATTTCGACTCAACATATAAAGATAATGAGTGCACCCGCATCGGGGTGGCCTAGCGCCTTGGTTACCGTGTGTGCGAGTCACACCAATGTCGCTGCAGAGTGGAGGTGGACGTATTCGGGCTGATTCCTCCGACACGCTGTCTTGAATGACATTGTCAGAAGAAGCCTCGTCGCAGTTGGTTTCCCGTCCCAGCTTGAGCCTGCAGGTCCCAACCACGGGGATGGTAAGCGCCCAGATGAGATAACTCTCTTCCCATTTGAGGGATGCAGATCCCTAATCTGGGACGCGATGTGCTGTGACACATTCTCCAGCACCAACCTTGTAGCTTTTGCAGCAAACCACAGTGTCGCAGCCTGCAACATGGCAGAGAGGAAGGTCTGTGAGTACAGGAGATTGACTGGCTGCTATCAGTTCATGCCGGTAGCCGTTGAGACGTCTGGTGTCCTTGGTCCTCGAACCACAGCCTTCCTCCGCAAAATAGGGTCTGCTGCGACCCGTCGGAGATAGTATGGCTGCTGCAGTGAGTGTTGCTGGCCATTCTCCATGGCAACACCACCACAGGGCGCAGCTGACCCCCCCTCTCCTGGGACCCGTGCTGCCCCTGCTGTCTGCTCCCCCCCCTTTCTCTCTACATTTCTTTGTTTTTTTTTCCCCTTTTTCCTTTTATACAATATACACTTAGACTGACTCTAAAAACACTTAAAGACAATCATTGTTGCCCAGTGATATAGACAGAAATATCTTCCTGGCAATCCCCAAAATATTGTTTTGTAGTCACCAACTTTTAAATATATTCTTGATATTTGTATTGTGTTTCTGGTATAAAATATCACTGAAGTCAATATGGCAAAGTGGATTATGTTCCGGTGTTTGAGTGGTGGAACTGACTGCTCTGTACATGAGTTTATATATCATCATCATCATCGTTGTTGTTGCTTTGGTTTATTTGACTGTAAAAAAAGGAAAGTAAAAGATCATCAGATAGGCATGATGATATTAGTTTCTTAACATTTAAGCAGAAACCAGATTGATTGTCATTAAAGAAAGGAGAGAAACTTTAGTAGGAGTTGGTCAGTTATTGCTTTCCTCACCTTAAAGGTGATAGGAGAGTAATTGGAGTAATTCTAATTAAGTAGAATTGAGAGAGACTGAAAGCTTGGTTAGAATTGTTGCTAATTTTGGGGTTGTCTGTTATAGAAGAATTTAGTTCCCTGAGGGGATTATGAATTATACAAAGAACTGGTATGAACTGGAAAAAAATGGTTTTTTGAATGAAAATTTATGGAAAATGTTGAACTATTTTCCCTGTTATAAATCTATTAGTTGATCAATCATGTTATATATGGAAACCCCATCATTTAGCAAATAAAAGTTGTTTGTATTACTGGCATTTTTGGTGTTGGTTTTTTTGCTATTAGTTTGTATAGTTTAAAAGATATTGTCAGGAAAGCATAGCCCTGTCTCTGTCTGTCTGTCTGTCTCTCTCTCTCTCATGCAGGCGTGGCTGTGTGGTAAGAAGTTTGCTTCCCAACCATGTGGTCCCAGGTTCAGTCCCACTGCGTGACACCATGAGTAAGTGTCTTCTACTATAGCCTCAGGCTGACCAAAGCCTTGTGAGTGGATTTGGCAGACGGAAACTGAAAGAATCCTGCCGTGTGTGTGTTTGTCCCCCACCACCGCTTGACAACTGGTGTTGGTGTGTTCATGTCTCTGTAACTTAGCAATTCAGCACAAGAGAATGATAGAATAAGTACTAGGCTTTAAAGAAAATAAGTTTTCTGTTCGATTGGTTTGACTAAAATTCTTCCAGCATGGCCACAGTCTAATGACTGAAACAAGTAAAAGGTAATAAATATATATATATATATATATATAAAAATTATTGGAAAGTTGGCTTCAGCTCTATAGAAAGGATTTAGCAGTATTCTCATAATTGATATGATGTGAGTTTAGTAGTTTTATCTGAGATGTAGAAAATTCCCTTTGACATTATCTCTGTGTTTGGCAGTTCTTTCTGTATTTATTGTGATGAAATTGTCTTATTAATGTTATTTATTATTATTATTATTCAAGTTTCATATTGAAGGTGTGTTATCAATAGATAAAAGTTGGTATTTAAACAAGACTGTCACTGCCGTTACTACATTAATACTTGAAGGAGGTATTTTATTAAATCATAGATTAATTCTTTTATCATATGAGATTATTTAATCTTGATATTGTAAGTTTTGAAATTCCTTAATAGTGGCAAGTTAATTCAGTACTTCATTGTTGCCTCTCTTTTTCTTGATTGCTTTTACTGCCAGGCAAGGAGAAAGAGAGAGAGAGAGAGATGAAGAATTTAGTTCCTTATCCAAAAGATAGCACTGCAACAATGATAGAAATGGTTCCATTGAGAGGCTGATACCATTTCTACCTGGACTTTGTGAATCTTCAGCTCTGATGCATGCTTTTATGTTCATCATCATAACATCCACTTTTCCATGCTTGCATGGATTGAACGGTATTTGTTGAGGTGGATTGTTCTACAGCCAGATGCCTTTCCAGTCACCAACCCTTATCAGTTTCCAATGAAGGTAGTATCCCCCATAACCAGATTGGAACAAAGGACACCACTTGTATGACAGTGACATTTGTTTACAACCATCACGTGAAGTCAAGTCACACACAATGGGCTTCTTTCAGTTTCCAGTCACTAAATCCAATCACAAGGCTTTGGTCAGCCTGGGATCCTATAGAAGACACGTACCCAAGTTGCCATGCAGTGGGACTGAACCCTGAACCATGTGGTTGGGAAGCAAACTTCTTACCACACAGCCATACACCATACACATATTCCTGTTTATGTATTTCTCTCTATGTTAGGAGGTTGGTGCCAATGTCTACCAAGTTTAATGGCAGTTGATGTTCAATATCTGCAGACTCCCCCTCCAACTTCTTTGTGGAATTGCTTTTGTACCTAGTTATATGAAATCAAGTCTAACAACTTTTTGACATTTATCAATATATTCTGATAACTGTTATATCATGTGTTATCATCTTCAACCCCCCCCCCCCAAAAAAAAAACCCTAGCTTTTCTCCTCCCTATTAACAAATTCCTCCGTTTTTGTAAAAATACTCTATTTCTTGTGAAAATTTTGTAAATATAATTGTAAAGTTTCACTGTATATATTGACTATGGAAAATAGTTTGTCTAATATTAAGGCATATAAACCCCTGATGGAAAAGAAATGGATGTTAGCAAACTTGGGAATCTATTTTTGGTGATTGGCAGAGTTACTTTTTCTTGGGTTTCTTATAATATCCTACTTTCTGTTCTCTGCCTTTGTATCCATGAAATCAACTATATTTATTCATAATCTAAGGGTCCACTTTGTTTTATGTATTCCTATTTCTATTTTATCTTTGATACAGCAACATTTGTTACTTATATAGTTTTTATGCTTTTCACATGTCAGCAGAAGTGATTTGTATTTCAGTGTTTTACAATTTTCAAATAAGTTTAAATTTGCTTTGTTATATATGAGAGGCTTGTTAAATATTGGTTTCAAATTTTGGCACAAGGCCAGCAATTATGGGGGAGGGTGCAAGTTGATTATATCAACCCATGTGTTCAACTCGAATTTATATTATTGACCCTGAAAGGATGAAAGGCAAAGTTGAACTTGGTGGAATTTGAACTCAGAACATACAGCTGGATGAAATGTCGTTAAGCATTTTGCCTGGCATGCTAACGATTCTAAGGCTTATTAAATATTCAAAACTAAATATTTACTACAAACTCACATTTTCTTTACTAATATGGATTAAGTATTATACAAATGTTGTCATTTGCAGAAACTCTTGATATATTTATGAAAATATATATTTTGATTCCAAATAACCATTTGCACTATTTCAGTTTTTATGGTTTTTCTTTTTGCAGATTATTTACAGTATTATTGTAGTCTAATGTAGATTTTAGATGGGTTTTATTTATAGTTTATATAAACATTGTTTTGAGTGTTTAATCAATGATTTCTTTAAATCTGGGGAATTTACCAGTCTTGGAGAGAGTTAAAATATTATTTTGATTTAATTAAAAACAAAAATTAAAATTATATTAGAATATGAAATCAAATTGCTTTTCATAAATTCGAAAGAATGCTCACTTTTAAACCAAAACATGACAATTTCTATCCTTCACAGTAAATTCTTAAATTATAGATGTAAGTTCTTAGGTTGCTATAAGTTTCATGCTGTGGTTTATAGCCAGAACTTGGTAAATGGTAACAATTCTTCACTTTCAGTCTTCTGATTGATTTAGTTCAACTTTTAATGTGGCTTATTAAGAAATCAATCATCTTCAGTTATGTATGCATCAAATGTATTAATATATTATTGGCTGGTGTTAAGTAGATTAAATTGAGGCTGGTGTACAAAATACCATTTTGTGCAAACAAAGCATAATATTCTGTGCGCACGCGTGTGTGTGTGTGTGTTTCTCTCCATTCCCAAACAACAAAAAACATATTGTCACTTTGATATTTGAAGAGTTAAGTTTTCAAATTCTTTAACATTCATTTGTTTGTTCATGGATGACCTGAAATATTACTAACTTGATACATTTTGTGGATGGTATTTGAATTCTCTCTACTAACATTTATTAGCATTATTATCTATAGTTTATTTAATATATCTGTCGGAGCAACTCTGAATCTAATGTTCCTCCTCATTGTCAGTAGAAATAATACCAAATCAAATTTGAAGAGATTCTGATGTCCTTAGTGGTGGGCCTGGATGAAAGCTTCAGATCTGTCAGTCAATTTTCCATTGTTAGGGAATTGGTAATTTCTTCATCTCCAACATTAATTAAGGGTTTCAAATTTTGGCACAAGGTTAACAATTTCAGGGGAGGGGGCCAGTTGATTACATCCCCCTCACCCCTGTTCAACTAGTACTTATTTTATTGACCCCTGAAGAATGAAAGTCGACCTCGGTGGAATTTGAACTCAGAATGTAAAAAGATGGGTGAAATACCGCTAAGCATTTTTCCCCGGCATGGTGACGATTCTAGCTGAGATGATGCGGTGCTAGATATTTCTTTTACATCCAGTTATTGGTAAGATGGCGGTGGCTTGAAATAGTTGCTTTTACAACTTGGGAGTATATTTTGTGAACCCTAACAACTCTGTAGTTGTGGAATCTTTTAGACTGAGCCAAGAAGTCTAAGATGAATCTGTTGAGAATAAGGAGATTTGAATTCCTCATTTTGGAATTACTAGTTCTGTCCACTACTGACAGTTTTGAACCTCCACCTACATTTCTTTAGGTTTCTCAAAGAATAAACAGAAGCTAATTAAAATAAAGAAATAATTTATCTTGAGCAAATATAGGTTATCTTTTTGACATAAAGAGCAAGAATATTCTTTCTACATTCATGGTTTTCTATTACCTTTTTCAGCCTTCACCTCAATCCTGTAGTGACCCACAAGTTACAATGGTCGGTTGAAAGAAATATGTTTACCATTGATAATATTGGGTAAAAGCTGCTGATTGTTTCTTTGGTCAATAGGCTAGCACCCTTTCAACTTGGCTATCTTTACCTGCAATATTTATAGTAATAAATCCCCCCCCCATATTGGGTTGGTCAATGGGATTGATTGAGGAATGGAATAAAACTCTACAAACTCCCTACAATCAATTCTTACATCGCACACAAAGCAGGCTATTCAGCTGTAAAAACATTTACTTATAAATTTATTCATGAACCAGAATTTATGGAAGTGTCTATCATATAATTAGAAAAACATTGTAAAATACAACAAGGTGGGTTGGGGGGGGGAGGAAATTTTCTTAGAATTATTTATAGATTATGTAAGAAATGGTTCAAGAAAACTGAATTTCTTCACTGACTAGAATTGTGATGAAGAATCTGTGTTTAGACCAGCTGCTGCTGGTGCCTTTTTTGCAACCGATCTGTTGTATTATTATTGATTCTCTACCAATAAGATGTTTCTAGTAATTTGGACAGTTTGGCATAAGATCTAAAGATATTGCTGGAATGACCTTTTATATTGTTCTCCCTTGTCTTTTATACTTTAATGTTCTCCTCTTTAGATTATCTGCAACCATATTTACCTTACCTGTGAACGTCTAGCAGCTAAACTTTATTTCACTCTCGTTCATTGGATATTCTATCGGGCTAATCCCAGTATATATAAAACAATTTTAGCACCTGATAGCAAAGGATGGGTCTATGTATACCTGTTCAACTAATTGGTATATTTTACTAGCCATATTATTATTATTATTATTATTATTATTATTAAGATGGCGAGCTGGCAGAACCATTAGCATGATGGATAAAATGCTTAGCGGCAATTTGTCTGTCTTTACGTTCTGAGTTCAAATTCCACCAAGGGCGACTTTACTTTTCATCCTTTTGGGGTTGATAAAATAAGTACCAGTTGAACACTGGAGTCGATATAATCGACTTAACTCCTCTCCCTAAATTGTTATCCATGTGCCAAAATTTGAAATCATTATTATTACTATTACTATTATTATTATTATTATCATCATCATCTCCAGTGTGTACAATGTTTACAAAGCACTTTAATGTCTATAATGACTCTAATGTTTGTTTTTTTCTTTTCATGAGCATAATGAACATTTTGAAGATATCGTTTTATTTATGCATATTGTTTTTAGAAGACTAAAACCATGATTACGTTTAACTCTTTTCTTACCATATTTCTGTTGAAGTACATTGCTTTTTTTATTTTTTTTATTTTGAAAATTAACAAATAATTCAGTAAAATAACATTATTATTATTAAGCTGGTGTCTGTCTGTAACTTGGAATTTTGATGGAAAATTTTAAATTTCGATTACTTTTTAAAACAGGAAGGTTGTATTATAGAACCAACATCGTAGCTTCAGGGTGGACTATATTCCAAAAATTTGTTCTTTAAAAAAACAAAAAACAACCTATGACTATCAACCTTGGGCTTTTTAAGGGGTAACCCTGCAGATAAAGAATCACTAGGGTTTTCTGGGGTTTGGGGGTGGGTGGGAATCCAATGAAAGCTGACTTTGGTACCTTTTGCTGATAAACTATTGAAATAGTTGTACAATATATGATAGTATATCCCTTTAACCCTAAACCTGCCATATCTGGCCAAAATATTCTGTTTTATGTTAAAACTGGCCAGATCTGGTCTCTTACACTAGCCCTACAATGTCATTCTAAAAATAAACACTTTGAAATCTCGAAGATGTGAGATAATGCAAGATTAATTCAAAATAATGAATAAATAAGCCAGAGTAATCTGAATGGTAAAGGGTTGATCTAACCAAACAAAAGTGAAATATTTTGGCCAGAGACACAACCTACCATAACCGTTTAAGCATTCAAACCAGCCATATCCTGCCTAAATATTCAACCAATTTTATGTTAAAACTGGCCAGATCTGGCCTCTCACACCTATCCTACACTTAGTTTTAAAAAAATAGCTATCACATCGTTAAAATTTCTTAACAACAAGATAATGCAGTGTTAATAAAATAAGCATTACGTTTAAGAGAGAGTAATCTGAATGCTAAAGGGTTAATAGAACCATTTATCTATAATTCTTGGCTAAACTAATGGAATTCAATATATTAGACTCTCCATGGAGGAATGGGGGGGTTATAGTTTTTACTGTCTTAAATGTATTTCTTTCCAGTAATACCTGGATATATCCCAAACTAATTTATAAGCAATGCAAACTATCAAAGTTATTTTTCTGCAGTTCTGTAATTTCTACCATGTTTTACACATCAACAGGTATTTTATATATAATAATAATAATAATAATAATAATAATAAAAAAAAATTTACTAATATTTTCTTTGAGATGAATATAAAGATAACGATTTTCAGGATTCTATTACAGACCAAGAGTTTCAAGCAGCACATTTGGATTAATCAGATGTTTGTTTTTTTCTTCTTCTTTGGTTTAAATATTTCTCAGAACTTTTTAATAAGGCCACATCAAATAAAGATAGAAACGAGTGACTAATAAACCATTTTCAGTTTCATCATCATAACTTCCACTTTTCTATTCTTGCCTGGGTCACATGGACTTTATTGAAGGAGATTTTCTATGGCTTCTTACCCATCCTATCACAAATCTTCATTTGTTTCCAAATGATATTTCTCCATGGCCAGACACGTTTCATGGAAAACTGCAAATGAATAACATGACTTGTATGATGGGATGTTTATTTACAGCCATCATGTGGGGTCAAGAAAGGCTTTCACACATCATCATCATCACAGTGAACTGCTTTCAGTTTCTCTCTACCAAACCTGCTTACAAGGCTTTGGTTGGCCTCGGGCTATAGTAGAAAATGCTTTGCCCAAGGTGCTGTGCAGTGGGACTGAACTCGAAACCATATGGGAAAGAAGCTTCTTGACCAAACAGCCAAGCTTGCACCTATCAAATGAATATTTATTTAAAATGATTTCTAGAATATAAATAGCACATTTTAGGATTGAAAACATCAAAAACAGGGGGAAATGAACAGACTAGATAAAATTTGAGAACTGATTTTTGCTTTTAGCAAATAAATTTATAAACAAGTTAATGGGAACAAATTTAATGCATGGGATGTTAAAGACTAAAAATAAATATGCAGTAAGGGAAAAAAAAAAAATGAAGTAATGTTATTTTCATTCCAGCAAAATATGGTAGACATGTTTTAGTATTATACTGACCTCGTCAACCAGCATAACTTTTACTATACTTGCCAACATAGTAATAAAAATATACAGTAAGATATGAATATTAAAAACAAATATACAAAATTGTACATGTATTGACATAGGAATACAAATTTGTTTTAGATATGAAATAATTTATAAAGCCATCTGCATATAAACCATTTAAGTTAGTTTTCTCATAGAAAGCTAACTTGAAATAAAGATATCAGTGAGTGACTAATATTATTCCATTATGAGAAATGTAAACCTCAAAGTATTCTGTGTTCCAGAATTTGAATTTAGATTCTGCTAATCTCAGTGTTCTTAATCTTGTCAGCTTTAAAGTATATTACTAGCAATGTGTTTTAAATCCTAATTTTTCAATCTGCATTCTTACACTAAAGATGTCTGGCCATTAGTTGCAACATAATTCACTTAAGTGAAGGCTTACCAAAAACTGGCATGATGGACATTTTAAGTCTGCAGAAGGTGGTGGAATGGCACTAATGGCAGTGTCAAACTTGATGCATTACGTTATTTAGCTCCTCCATTTCTTTGTTCCATGTTCAAATCCTCCTGACAGATTGAATTTGTCTTGTGTTCCTCAGAGATGAATCAAATAAGCACCAACAATTGATTCGACTGATTACAAATTGCTGGCTTTGAGTAGTTCTCTATTTGTAATTTCAAATAAGCTTAGTCTTTCATGTTAAAACAAGGAATAAACCAGAGAGAAGGATTAGTGCTATGGCTATAGTCACAACTATTTGCATAGAAATGCATTTTGTTTGGTCAAGCAAACAGCTGGGGGAGGTGTGTGTGTGTGTGTGTGTGTGGGGCTTTTGATTACATAAAACACGGCATGCAGAAATTGATGGAAATTTGTGAGTGAAATATTTAAAAATATTAAGAATTGTTGAACTTGAAAATCTGAAGATTCTCAGAGATAAATGATTGAAACGATTTCTTCACTAATCACAGTATTTATTGAACTCTTTCATATCCAAGTCCTCAAACATGTTTGGTTTTAGCTTGAAACAAGACATTCACAAATCAGAAACAGGGGAACATTAATATTTAGTTTTTCCCTATCTTCTGTGTCCACATTCTTTTAGGAATAAAGTGATTTAGTGTAGAGACTTTTGAGGAGGAGTAACTTTTAAAATTGGTTTTTAAGAATTGTAAATCAATTTGATGGAAGGTCCTTCAACTGTTGGAATTCAGGTTAACATATTCAGCAAATATTTACAAGAGCAAGCTGAATTGATTATTCCAAATTAGATTTCTATTGTTGTTTCACAACACATTGGTTAGTAGAGGTATCGGTCAAAATTTTTGTGTCACCCTTTTATGTTGATATATAACTAAGAAAGTCAAGTTGCTTTCTAATACTTCTCAACCAATAACGGAATGGTTTGGTTCTACTGAATATTCAAAGTAGTTTTAATTATTTCTTTTCTTTCATTTATCTTTTTTTAGTTTTTACATAATCTTTGAAATATTCTTCTAAATAAATTTCATTTTAATTGACTTATTAAGGAATGGTATTAAGAATTTACAAAAGCTATTCATTTTATATTTGGTGGTGGTTATTTTTATGGTTATTCCAAAATATTGAAATGTAAACATGTACTTGAATATTTTCTCTTTAAATCTTTTGTTACCATATTTCTGTTGAAATACACAGACTTTTATTTTTGTTAATTTTGAAAATAACAAAGAATTTAGTGAAATAACTTTGTCTCATTATTCATTTAGTGTTTGGAACAAATTAACATGGAAATTTTCATGGAAGTTTTTAAATCACTTTAAACCAAAAAGTTTGCATTTTAGAACCAGGGGTATTTCATGTGGTTTAGTATTAAAAGGGTTAAAGAAACCTTTTATTTTAAATCTCATTATTCACCAGAGAATGAAAGATACCAATTTTCTCAAAAAAAAAGTACCAATTCTATTTTCTTCTTTTTTTTTTTTTTTACTTCTTTTTCTATTTCAGTTCAATTTCATTTTTCTTTTCTTCTGAATTCAGTCAAAGCCAAGAGCAATGCAAAAATAACCATGTTTTATAATTTGGTTGTGGCAATCCAAATATAAAACTGGAACCAAAATATCTTTTATTGTTTTTTTTTTCTTTTGTCTTGGAATGTCAGAATTTATGTTGCTTTAAACTGTAAAAAATTGTTTCCACAAATAATTGGCACAATAACCAAAGTCCAGTAACTGAACCATTGACCACAAGTTTACTTAATATCACAGCTTAGATGAATTACATGACCTGCTAGAAATAACAGCTAAATCTCCCTCAAATCACACCCAAGTATTCTACGTGTTTTATGTTCAAACTGACCTGCAATGCCATTCTAAAAATATACAATCACATCATTGAAATCTCAAAGCTATGAGATAATGCATGATTAATTCAAAACAATGTAAATAAATAAATAAATATTAAGTTTGATGGAGTAATCTCAATGCTAAATGGTTAAGTAAAAAAGTTCCTGATATTCAAAAATAACCCATAACTGGAACACTTGACCATTGGTCTTTACAGTCAAGGCTGATTACATCTAAACAACAATTTGTTCCAGAATTTTTAATTACCAAAGACATTTTAGAAAATTTGAAATTCAAAGGAAAAAAATCTTACCCAATGATTTTCTGTTCTTAGCCATTGGGTTGTGGCCATGCTCTAGCATGACCTTAAATTGTATTGACCTAGTTCTTAGTTTGGTACTAAGTAACATTGATATGAAGAATCAGAAAAAATAATCTAGGTATATAGGGAATGTGATTGAGGTGGAGCCAAACATGGAATTCTGGACCAGTGCACTAGTTCTGCTCTTTCCCTGATATAGAATAAAGTTACTTCCATCCAGATTTTGTCTACTCAAACATCTCATACATGGTTTTGGTCAATCCAAGCTGCCAGAGAGTGGGTTTGAACCTGAAACCACATGGCATGGCAATAGCTGATTTTATGCTAATTTTTCTAGACTTGTGTGTATTGAGTATTGCTGGTGTTTTCTAGCCTAGTTAATGGTCAGGTTAAGGCAGTAGCAATATTGGAATATCTATGAAACTGAACAACCAGCTTAACTGTAGGATCTCCAAGTAAAAAAAAGAAACAACAAAAAAAAAAAATCAATTTAAAATATTTTGTTTTTTTTTCCCATTCTTTTTCCGTTTTTACAGCTGATGTCATCCCAAAGGTGACAATTCCACCAGATTCAGTTCAACGTTAGTTTGATAAATAAAGATTTGCTTGAAAAACAAAACATTGTTTTTGACTTTATTTTTTCTCCAATCATCTTCAGGTAATGTTGGAAGTATCACCGATTCCATTTACCATTTTGGAAAATTTTGGCTTGTTGGATTCAATTGTTATCTTTTTGTCTGTCTTCAGGTTTTCCCATGAAGGTATCGGTTGAGTTATGTTGAAGATTTAGACAAATTCTTAGAGCAAGTTCTTCCTGAGATGAAATACATTTTCATTGTAGCTTACTGTTCCGTCCAGTTTAATCTTATCAACTCTTGTCTATGTTTTAATAGAAGAGGGAATATTAGATGGTGTAATTTAAAGAATTTTGAAAGAAATTAGTGATGGAAGCAAAGGGAAATGACTTTAACCAAGAATTGAAACTTGGCATCTTTGTTTACCAGCAGTTTACCTTGTTCTTTGAGGAATTCTTAAATCTTTTCTATGTTCCAAGCTATATAATCTAAAAAAGCCAGTGTGTGTGTGTATGTGTATGTATATATATGTATGTGTATGTATATATATGTATGTGTATGTATATATATGTATGTGTATGTATATATATGTGTATATATGTATGTGTATATATATATGTATGTATGTGTGTATATATATATATATGTGTGTGTATATATATATGTGTGTATATATGTATCTGTATATATATATGTGTGTATATATGTATCTGTATATATATGTGTGTTTATATGTATCTGTATATATATCTGTGTGTATATGTATCTGTATATGTATGTGTATATATATGTATGTTTATATATATGTGTGTATATATGTATCTGTATATGTATGTGTATATATATGTATATATATATATGTATATATATATGTGTGTATATATATGTATATATATATGTGTATATATATGTATATATATATGTGTGTATATATATGTATATATATATATGTGTGTATATATATGTATATATATATATGTGTGAATATATATGTGT
>JAOPUL010005855.1:1783038-1797362 GCA_027564515.1 Octopus rubescens | reverse complement strand
ACTGGGGTCGATAAAATCGACTACTCCCCTCCCCCAAAATTTCGGGCCTTCGTGCCCAGTATAGAAAGGATTATTTAGTGATTAATTAAATCTGTTCTGTTTAATTTTGTGTCTAATTCACGTGATTTTATATTCAAGGGGTTCATAAAAATAATTAAAGTGGTCCATGATAAGATATCAATTAAGAGCCCCTAATTAACTTCGACAAATATTTTAAGATGTAGATTAAGAAAGAAGAGATAAAGGGGATTGATTATACAGTTCATGCAAAGATTACATACAATGTTGTTGTTGTTTAGACCCAGGCTGGCCTTCATCGATATCACATATAAGCTAAGGGGTTCGAAAAGTGGCCATCTCGAATGTTGTGTTCCAAGCAAAGTGTATTTTTATAGGGCAGTATTATGTAACTAACCCAAAATTTATCCATACCTTTGTTTTTATATTGACGTTGTAAAGATATACATATATATATACAACTCTGATGTCAAACGAGTTGAGTCATTGAATGAAAATATATGTCGTTTAAAGTGAGTGTAGACTCACTTTAATAATTATTTTCATCCTTGATAAGTTTTTGTCTTTAATCAAATTATGGATTTTTATTCGTGTAAATCTATATGTATTGACAAAACGAAACAATTTGTCGGAAATAATAATATAATTATGAAAATCTATCTTTGATATGTCTTCCTTTATCTCTCATTTTTCCCTATATCTAAATATATATATATATATATATATATATATATACATATAATTATTATCATTATTATTAAAGTGGCAAACTGGCAGAATTGTCAGCACACCAGACAAATTGCTTCGCATTATTTCATCCATCTTTACATTTTGAGTTTAAATGCCACTGTGTCTTTCATTCTTTCGTGGACGATAAAATAAGTACCATTTGAGTACTGGAGTCAATTGAATCAACTATCCCTATCCCCGAAAATTTCAGGTCTTTGTGCCCAGTATAGAAAGGATTATTATTATTATTGAAAAGATATTACTGATTTTAGAATATGACTTGTTCATGTCTATACATTAGAGTATAAAGCCTTCAGCAGTCATTTTTCCATCATAATGATATTTTTTAAAAAAATATATAGCACTAAAATTTAAAAAAAACACCCGTGCCAGTGAGACATTCATTAAAAACACTCGTGCGGTGACACATTAAAAACACCCGTGCCGGTCAAACGTTAAAGGCACCCAATTCACTGTCTGGAGTGGTTGGTGTTAGGAAGGGCATCCAGTTGTAGAAACCAAGTCAAAATGGACTGGAGTCTGGCATAGCTCCCCAGCTTGCCAGTTTCCAGTCAAACCGTCTAACCCATGCCACCATGGAAAACGGACGCTAAATGATGATGATGATAATTCTGAAACTGGAAATATACTTCCACTAAAATAAGAATGACTGTAATTTCACATAAAATTAATTTAAATTAATTTCTTTTGAAATAAAATAGTTAATACCATTTAAAAAATGTTATTTTCTTAAATTGAAAGATTAACGATAAACATTTTATTCAGAAGAAATGCTTGTGGCATCTTCAGGTGAAGTGAAAAATTACAAATTGCACATTGAAAAATTAAGCAAAAATATTGTTGTACAAATTGATAGATTTTATCTGGCTTTCTAAAACTGATATAACTTATTCAGATTAAATATAAATTTTTATACATCTTTACTGTAAATTTTGTATATTACATTATTAAAATGCATCATTTCATTATAAATACCCTGTTTGAAAATTATTTAAGCTGATACCATATAATACCTACCTTTGAAAGTTAATTTTAAAAATCAGTAGCAACACAAACATTTGTAGATATTTTTCCTGGCTTGCAAAAATATTCCAAACCTGATTAGAAATTCATACGGCTTCTGGCTCAAAAATTTATCCTGCAAATAACCTATAATTTTTACATCAACATTCAAATGTTTTAGCCTATACAGAAAATGCTACACTAATCTGGATTGTCCCTAAATCTAAAATATCTGTGATATGGATTGGACGGTTTGACCTGAACTGGCAAGCCAGTGGACTATGAAATCTTTCTTAAATAGAGGAATATTTTCCAGATATTGATACTACCAAAGATAATATATTAGAGTGCTTACTTAATACCATGTTCAAAGAGAGATAAATTAGAGTTATGACACTTATGCATTCTTTATTGTTTTTACAGTATAAGAAGAGTTGGAATGGCTTCAACCAGACATTGTTCGTCTGGAGTTTAGAGTCATTTGCCACTGGTTACAATAAATAAATTTAGCAAGTATTCAGATTGTATGTCTGAAGTCATAGAACTGAAATTTTGTGAAGAAGTGAAACTGGCTTCTTGATTATTCTTTTGTTAATATTTACTTTTAAGATCAACATTTTAAAATCCCAAAATGGAGCTAATTTAAAATGCTTAAATGTAGTGAAATCTATAGATATATTTATACATACATGTAACCAGTCATGCTACTCTGATTTGTATGGTGACCCAACAAATTGATATACCCACTGTGCGGGCAAAGAATTTCATGTTTTATTCTCAGGATTCATATTTTTCTACCTTTGTTATTTTATTATAATTTTCTCTTTAACCGTTTTACATGTGCAAACCCAACTTGTTGAGCATACTTCCAACACAAACATACATGTAGAGCCTAGTGAAACTATTTCATAGATTAACTATGATGATTTTTATTATTAATTTTATATAATTTTTTAATTACATACTTACCCAAGCAATACAGTGTACATACTGCTTGCATAGTATAAAAAATAAGAGGGAGCCTTAACCAGTCCCAAACTAACAACTTTCAATCTCATACAAACATTTTCCAATTGTAGCTAAAGCTGTATTTGTGTCTAGTACATATTACTTTAACTTCACAATTATGATGTCTCAAAGTATAAAATTGCTTGTTCTGAGTTACAAAGTTCTATAAGATCAGTGCATTTTTTAGGGTTTTTTCACTGTCCTGGTAAGATGAAAGATATATTTCTCTCTTTGTATATTTCAGAATGCTGATCTAACATTGGCACTTATTCCTGTTAGAGGAATTGAACTCAGTACTGCAAGATAATCAATATACTTGTTGACTCACTTCTTTCTGTAATTGATTATACTACCTTCCTTAACCCTATAGCATTCAGATTAATCTGTTAAATGTAATGCTTATTTGTTCACGTTATTTTGAATTAATCAGGTTCAAGAAGGGTGTCCACAATATTTGCTTGTAACTTTCTTAATTTTTTACATACAAAATTGAAATGTTGTCAGTGGGTGCTTAAATACCATTGGTTTACAGTTATGTAATTTTAGCTGATCTTTTTGTTTAAATTTGACTTTTATGGGCAGGTAAATTTAATTAACAGGTGTAAAAGCAATAACTGTATGAATAAACACTAAAATTGAAACTCATAATGAATCTTACCTGCTTGATTTCTAACTAAAATTATCCCGGATGTCAACCTCCAACAATTTTGCTACTTTTCAAGATGAGGTACATTAATTTGAATTAATTGAAATACAGGTATAATCGGAACAAGATATTAATTCATTCTCTATATTTCATTCAAACATTTTCATTGAAAATAAAATACAAAATTCTTTTACTAGTCGATATACCATTAGCTATGTGCTCTTATACAATTTAATGAGTACATTTACATAACAGAATGCATCTTTTCAGAAAGTAAATTGATAGCTGAATGCACCTTATATAGGGGATCATAGTTGGGTTCATTCTTGCTGCAGGCACTAGCAGAATCAGATAAATGTAAATATTGAGATATTTTCAAATACATCATTTTTGACATAATGCTGGATATATACAGATCACCATACCTTACATCGGGACTCTAGTAGTTCCACAATCTAGGAAGCTGTTTGATACCAAACATAATGTTTATGGTAAAAACCACTTGTATTTCCACAGTATCGGTTGGCTGCCATAATGGATCTGGTCTTCCACAAATACAAATCATTCATCGGACACATTAATTAGTTTCCTCCACGAAAATTTTGAAAGAATTTCTGATAAAAATATATAGTCCAATGGTTGAGCATTGGGTGATAAATTGTGCTGTGGACCAGTGTTTTCTGTGAAATCTGGAACTGTGGTTGACTTTGTAATTTCAACCACGTTGTTGTAATGTTTTGAATATCATTTTCATCTCTTTCACTTTCAAAATCTTCTCTTTCTTCTGACAAAAATTCATTAACATCAATATCAGATTCATCCGAAGGCAAATCCAAGTTTTACATCTTGTATATCATCAAGAATAAAACATTCAAAGTCGGACTCACTACTTTCTGTGTATTAACATACACAATGTACTGCAAACGTTGAAAAACCATGTGGTATCAAAATTTCACGTTATTTATACTTGAATAAAGGCAGGAAAAGCTTTATCTCGCATTATCTCTAAGCTACAACAATTCAATAACGTGATTTATTTTTTTAGCGATTTCGTAAAGAAACCAATCACGGGCGGTTTTGGCTGGATTGAACAAATAAAGAGGAAATAATTTTGGCTGGTTTGGGCCAGCCTGAATACTAAAGGGTTAAACATACTGGTAGCAAGCTAGACTCTGCAATATAAAACTATGTACTTTGAGTATGGACGCAATGTAATACTTGAAACAGGATACAATTGTCAAAGCTTTGTCTGGTTGTCTGATACTCTATCAGCTGGGCAAAATGTCATAACTAAATAGCCAATTGAATTCACATGGATCTGTTGATACACTATTGTGTCACTCCTTTTTCTTGATACATTTACAGAAGTATATTCCCAGTATTCTTCTATACATACAAGCATATTGTAAACTATTATGTAGCATCCCATCTAGCCCTAGAGATATTTAATTGCATACTGAATACTCTGACTGATTTAACCAAAGAATTCACTGAAACTGAAACTGATCATTTATGCTTCAAATAAAATAAAAGATGGTAATATGCAATAATATGCAGGGTATGTCAGTTTCTGCAAAGTTACTAACCCAGCACTAGTAATGACTAAACAGGACCTAACTTGATCTTGGGAACTAGAAGAGACATCACAAACAACATGGAATAGAAACTGCTGACAGTACTGCATTAGCCTGTAAATGTTGACTTAAATAAATTACAAGATTATAGAGAATATACAGACACATATATACACCTACTGATACATAAAGAGGTATGTATTCATTCTAATTCTCAAACACATGGACACACATACTGCAATAGACATTCTCAGATACTCACAAACAAACTCTCAAATAAAGGATGAGAGAAGTCAGAGAGAGGGAGTGATATTTTGTAATATAATTTCATATTGGAAAACCATGATTAGAGATTTCTTCAAACCTTCATGTCAACACTGATAGAAGGGTAAAATTAGATAAAGCGGTAGCAATAGTCGTGTTACATGGAAAAAAATAATAGTAACAAAGTGTTTCATGCAATTTCCTCATGATTCTCCATTTAGTGAAGTCTTAATCATTCACAAATATTTTCTTCAGAGGTTAAAAAACAAAATACAAAGAAAGTTAAAATAAGAAACAATTGAGTTAAAATTAAAATTCTATTCAGGAAAATATATATAAAAATAAAAAAAAAGAATTACACGAACATAAAATTTATGGAATTAGTCACATTTTAATGAAGTCCTGAATTATTTTTTCTTCATTTTTTTTGCATTTATTGAAATTTGAATGTCTATTATTTTAAACCAGTGCCACAATGCTATTAGAACAAAAGAATTTTATGATTATCTCTGACAGTTGTCTCAGTAGAATTTTCATTCATTTTATAAAGCCCTTGGTTCTAACATTTTGGCGCAAGTTCAAGATTTAATATCAAGTGTCTTCTTTTCCTTTCTGTGTGCATGTATGTGTGTGCCTCTGTATATATATATATATATAAACACATAGATACACACATAAACATTTCTCTCTTTCTCTCACTCTTGTTATCTCTTTCTCAATCTCTCCCTCTTATATATATACATATATATACTGTTTAGTTTGTTTACTTTTGTATCTATGTGCATGCAAGAGTACATGGTTTCATTGTGTGTGAATATTCTATTTTTTTTTAAATGAAGTGATTATTTTTCTCATATTTTATTTTATTCATCTTAAATCAAATTCTTGTTTCATTTCAGTTTATTTTTTTTGTACATTTTTTAGTTTGCAGTTATTTCAAGTAGTATGGAGCATGGAGAAAGAACATGTAAACTATTTAGATAAATTAATGTCTTCTCATTTGCAATATTAAGTTAAAATAATCTAAAAGAAACATATAGGCAACCTTAAAAAAAGACAAATTGGGGTGTTTTAGATATGTCATTGTGGTATAAACCATATCCCAATTCTCAAGAAAACCTGGTGAGTTTGTGCATCAGGCTAGAATACCAATTTACAGGTTTTTCATTGAAGGCATTGGTTAAAGATTAAAGTGCAAGTCTGTTGAGTAAACACTGAATATCTTTCAGCTCTAAAATTAATTAATAATGCAGTTTCTCTAGTTGTACTGACAAACATACCAGCAAGATATAAGGGATTGCAAAACAAATTCATTTCATATGGTTAGCAAATTATTCTTTGTTACATACTGCATCAGTGTTGATGGAGCCACTCTACCAGAGATTTATTATTGTTAGATGCTTAAACTTAAATGCTACACACATGTGTTTGTGTGTATGTATCATAACCATTATTTGTCTTTTTTCTAAGATGGTATGAATTGGATAGATTGCCACAGACAGAGTCAGCACATATTTGGAGACACTGCCCACTGAGATGGATCAGAAGACCATACCTTGCTTATATATTTTGTTTTTGGATTTGTTTATATGGCTGGATGCCCTTCCTTAACACCATCCACTGTACAGAGTGTACTGGGTATATTTTTCATGGTGGCAGCACTGGAGAGGTAGCTGTGTCCTTGACATGTCTAAAGAGACCTAACAACCCCACATGGTTGCTCCCTCACCAACCTCTTTACACATGGAAAGGCATGAAAGGTAGTGATAAGTGATAAGAGGGCTGTGTGATAGGGGGACTGATAAAAGTACTTAGCAAATGCCAACTTGTAGAATTCATGTTGTTGGACCAAATATTCCTTTATTGCAAATTGTACCTGCTAATATAAACAAATATAAACACTCTCAATTATAGTTTATTCACCTATTATTGGACAATGGTGTAATGTATGCAACTTTTCATGATAGAAGGAATCCATTAATGGGTGATCAAACTTATCAAAATATCATGGGCACCGTATCTTCCTCCAGATCATCATCATCATTTTAAGGTCCACTTTCCATGCTTGCATAGGTCAAATGGACTTTACTGAGGCAGATTTTCTGTGGCTAGATGCTCTTTCTGTGACCAATCCTCACCTATTTCCAAGTAAGGCAACATGACCCCTTGGCTGGACATATTTTCATGGAGAATTGGCAGAAAATAAAGTACACTACTTGTATGATAGTGACACTTGCTTACAACTATTATGTGATGTCATGACGCAGAGACATCAACACACACATACAGTAGGCTTCTTTCAGTTTCTGTCTACTAAATCCACTAATAAGGCTTTAGTCAGCCTGGGGCTATAGGAGAAAACACTTGTTCAAGGTGTCACACTGTGAGAATGAACCTGAAACCATGCAGTTGAGAAGCAAGTAAAATATATGGTTGTACTATAGTACTAAAATCAGTACTGAAAGCCAAAGAAATATTTACCTATTCAATAAAGTTTCCAATGTTAATATCTATGAGTTGGTCCTATAGAATTACAGCTCAATGCATCAGACAATTACGAATTAAATTTTTTAGTCATATCAGAGTTATGTGCCAAGGGAGAAAAGATGTGAACTTATAGCCTTTAGTCCGTTGTCAGGAATTGTGTCAACTCAGCTATCCATGTACACTTGTTGCCAAACAGATCTGATGCAAGCAAAAAGGAAAGAAAATATAATGAAAAAAAATAACTTGATATATTAAATTAGTAAAACTACTAGAAATTTAAATCTTAAAAAACGAGTTATTTTTATCTGCTACATCAAATAGAAAAAAATATAGTAGAAAAAAATCAATGGTTTGCAACTTAATTTCTTTTACTTAACCCTTTCACCGTTGTATTCGACTTTAGTTGAATTTCCATGTAGGTGTCGTATTCGACTTTAGTCAACAAAAAAAACTTTGTTACAGTCAAGTTAGGTTGTTGATTCTTGTTTTTATAACAACTGGCGCTGAGTACTCGGGTGGGCTTTTTGAGAACTAACAAATATCAATGCTGTGAGTTGGCAAGTTTTTCGAAGTTTGTTGTTGAAAGAAAATTGACTTAGCGATAGGGGGGGGGGGAAGGATTATATAAAGGAAATTGTTCAATAGCATTCTATCTAATCTTAAACCTATCAATCAATCTAACTCACAGACATGTCTTCAATCTGATTGCAGACTCATACAGTTCTCCATGGAGGACAGTTTACTAATTTAAAGATAAAATATTTTTAAAGCAATACAGTTATATTTTAGATTCTTTTATGAAACATATTTCAAGTATATAATGATAAATTCATTTCATGAAGAGCATTTTTTACTTACATTATTGTAAATACAACAAAACACACAAGTAACATTGTTTGAGAAACAGAGGCTCTCTACTCCTAAAAATTACTTGGTCAACTCATCATGGACTCATCATTAACTTAAAATTAACTTCTTTTACTTGATTTAAGATGAGATAAGTATTTTCTTTTTAAAATAACATACCTAAAATATCCATTTCTTAACAATACACACACACACACACACACACACATACACACATATTTATATATATATTTCTTTTAGGCATATGTACAAAATGTTATGTTGTGAGTCAGTGAATTTAGATGTGTTACAGCAGTTGAAGAGGAATAAATTGAGTTTGATTCATTGGATGTGTTCTGTTAACTTGCAGGATGTGTAAAGCGACACTGAATCAAGAAAGCAAGCAGGCATTAAACACAGCAGTTGAATACAAGACAGATGATTACTGTGGTTTAGAAATATAAATCATATTTTCTTTTCTCTCTCACACACATGCGAAAGTTTGGCGAAAATCCCTATCCCAGCACTTATCAGAAGGCCGGTAGGGAGCGTATGGTTATACCCATTGGTAAAATTGGCTAAAATGGGTCTATGTTACTGCACTGTATAGATATTAATATATCCACTCTATTGTCAAATATACGAGTGCCTGCTTTTTCTGGTTTAGGATTCTTAGACAACTATCTGTTAGTGTGTACATGTGTATGTGAGTGCATGTATGTGTATGTGTGTGTTCTGTATTATATATATATATATATATATATATATCTTTGAAACATAAACAATCATGTCTAGTGCAAATATTAGATAACCATTATTAAGCTAGTTTCAGAACCAAATGCATTAATAATTTAGTTGTTAAAGAAATGTGTAACAAAGTATGAAATAAACAAATAATGAATGAGAAAAGAAAATGAAAGAATGAATTTTTTTTAAATATTCTAAATGATGAGAAATATCTGTTGATGGTCATTCAGTTTGTTATAAATGTTTTTCTTCTCTCTGCTTCACTGACAGTGAGATAAAGTAATTCCAAAGTGCAACATTTGCAAGATTTCCTTGACAGACATGCAGAAATTTCAGATTGGTAAGACTTATTCTTAGAACAATTGTATCTGAGAGTTAAGCTTAATATGGAAATTTTTTAAAATACATTTTTAGGAAGAAAAAGCTTGTCATTTTCCAGTTTGTTTAATGTCACACCTCAGTGAACATGACGCTAGCAGATCTTTACCAGAGAACTGAATTCTCTGTGTATGGTATTTATTTAACTAGTGGTCAGATTTACCCCATTTGTTATTTGAAGAAGCTATTGCAGCTTTTTTTCTCAAAAGTTCTTGTTGACTGTGATATCTTAAATTATATTGTACATCTACTACTCTGCTAAACAATCTATGATTCAAAGTACTGTGCAATTTCAGAAAAAGCTAAGAGCCTATCATATCAGAATTACAAAATAATAGACATATAACTTCAAAGAAAGTAAGTTTTAATTTCCTTTTAAAGTCTGAAATTGTCAGAGATTCTTTTAATAGACAGAGCAGGATGCTCTTTTAATAGACCCATTAGGTGAAACGATTTCAACCACAGTGCCATAACATGAATATAGAATTTTAGTTGAAATCTTTCAGAAATTATAACAGTTCATACTATGTATCAGAAATCTAGTACCTTCCAAATAGTTTTAATATTAATTCAAATTTTGCAGCAATGCTAACTGCTGGATTTAGCATATTGAGCAGCAAAAAATCAGACGAGCTCAAAACTCAACTCAAGAAAATCTGGTTTAGATAATCTTGAGTTTACTTGTATCTCATTACAAGTTGTTTTGTTTTTATACCTCCCATTGTTTTGCATTTTGCTAGTCTTCTTAACATCTCAATTTGGATTACAGAATCAGGCCAATTTCATTTTCCTTATGCTGTTTTTATCATCAAACTTTTATTTAATACTTCTTGTCTTTACAATATCATTGTCAAGCTTCAGAAACATATCCTGTAATTGCAACTCAAAATATAGCCACTCACATTCATACAAGTGCATGTATGTAAATTATATCTCAGACTATAATGAGTGTTTATGCTATAAATAACTGATACAAATATTTAAGTTGTCATAGAGAGAAAAAACACACTACCAATTAGAAAATAACTTTTGTTAAATTTTGTAACATACTTCATGTAATATTCTGCACAGTTTTCAATACCCCATTTAACATATATCTGGTTTATTGCCAATTTAGAAAATTGTAGTGGAAGAACATTTTCATTAATCAAATTACTTTGGCATTTCCGTTAGCTATAATGTTAAAAGTGATGTATTCAATACGTAATACTACAGCATCTCCATGACTATTCCTGATTGTCTGGTTGTTTTCCCTGCCTTCATATCCTCAAGGGCCATTTTAACTGTATACCTGTCGATTGCAATAGTTGCTCCCGACATTGGGTCCACCCAGGTTAGTCCTCTTTTTCCTACATATTCTCTTCATTAAGAAATACCTCAGAATAACATTTCCATGCCTTCTTTCCAATGAAGTCACATGCTCCACTATCATTATGTACACACTTTTCACCAATGATATTCTATTAAAAAACAACACAAGTTTTATAATCTAGAACACCTTATATTTTTAATTCTCGTGTTGTTGCATAATATTTTGCAAGCCTCTTGTTTTCTTTTTCTCTCCTTGTTAAGTATTTCTGGCATCTAACTTCTACTTATAAGATATTGTTCTTTGCTCCAACGTCCTTCTGTTCTTTTTAGACTTGCCTCTCAAGTGCTGATATCTTGCTCCCTCTCACATATCTAGTGTCTGACTTGCTGCAGGTTTTCTCTTAGAAACCCTCAGTTATTTTCTATGTTATGGGACTTTGTAACTTTTTCCTTCTCAACCTACATATCACAAAGTACTTCTTTGACCTTACGTTTGACCAAATTTCAACATGTTTTTGTCACTAGATATTGACTTGTGCTTCTGTGTCCATCTTATTTCTACTCTGATCTCACTAATTACTTGTTTATGTTAGTGGTGCATTCTTCTCCAAGGAAAAACTTGCTGTTCACAAACATCTATCTATGCATCTCATTTCCTGGTGAGTATGTAGTTTTCATGTGTGTTTGAATGGTAAGTGTTCAGGAGGCTGGAGGGTTTTTCTGAAGTTAGCATTGCAAATAAATCATTTGCAGCACAATAACTCCAAGAGACTTTATTCTTCTTCATTTTGTGTACCATAACCATAGCCTCGATTAACATTGGAGCAATCCTTATTGTGTTGCTCAACATTATATTAAAGTCACCAGCTATCATAATGAGATCACTGTCATCTGTTAATGAAGTAGTCAGCAAGAGGGCCTAATAAAGACAGTCCCTTTGCTCATCTGGCAGTCCTAATTGTGGTGCATATGCAGAGATCACTGTTACCATTGTATTGCCTATCTTTCCTCCATGCTTAATTATTCTCTCTGTCTCACACTCTTCTTACTTCATTGATTTAAATGTGTGTGTGTGTGTGTGCTTATATTTAGCTGGCCTTCATGTTTCACAAATATTCAATCTACAAGGCAGGCTTGCTGTTCTTTAATGAAAAGCGTGCTACTGTATAAGATGGAATTTGAAAGCTCAGTGTTCCATTGGTTAAAACAGACCATGTGGTTCGCACATTAGTGTTAATAATTTCAGAGAGGGAGATAACTTCCATTGACTTAATAACAAATTTCAACTTTTGGAATCAATTTTAGTTCGTTATTTTTTTGTTTTTTTGCATGTGTGTGTGTGTATTGTGTGAGTGACTTGATACCCCTTACTTCACATCATTCATGTAAAAATATGTCTTTCTTAAAGGGCTAAGTGCTACTTGGCTTGTTAGTGAGAAACAACATTTCACTTAAATTTCTGCATCAGATCTCTTGCTACAATACATTATATTTATGTGATACCTCCTTCAGTCATGAATGACCATCATTTTGCACCTAGAAATCTTCCCCTCCTAAGCACAAGTGTGGGCAAGGTTGTTTGTGGAAGATTAGCAGTTGCCTATGCATACCAGTCTCTCCTCTCCTTGCCACCAATGTTGTCCAAGGGAAAGGCAAAGGCCACTACAGCTTCACACGAGTGACATCTCAACTCATTTCTACTGCTGTGTGAACTGGAGCAACATGAAATAAAGTGTCTTGCTCAAGAATACAACATACAACCCAGTCTGGGAAGCGAACGCACAACCTCATGATTGTAAGCACGAAGCTCTAACCACTGAGCCTTCATTATATATATATATATATATATATATATTGTTAAGTTTAGTGATCGTCATTTTGTCAATGAAGCCAATGATAACACACACACTATTTATTCATATGTTGTCTATTAGATTCAGCTTTATTTTATAGATATATTTCTGCCAGAGTTCTTTCGTCACACATCTGTGACCTTATCAATGGTATTCGTCCTCCTCTCTTATTATCTTGTTCCTCTTTTATCGATTCTCCATTTAAAAAAATAATTTATATATATATATATATATATATATATAAATGTATATATTCATACATATAATGTTGTACGAAAAAGCGTTGAATAAAATATATTCATGTCAAGTCATATTTAACATGCTCGAGTGTATTTGAACGTAATAAGATCTTTCGTTGCGGAACTAGAACCGGAAAAAATTCTCCACCCAGACATGTGTAGAACATTTTCGTGGGGTTGTGAGTGACGTCACTGGATCGTAGGACGCATGCGTTTCTGCTTCGTTCAGTTTCGTCAGCTACGAAAATCAAGTGTGTCACACTCACAACTCGATAGGAACAGTGATGAAGTTTTCTGTTTCTGTGTTGTACTTTGATGTTGCTCCTAGGCATATGTTCTCATGGTGAATCAGCGACAGGATGTAGATACGACAGATTCCGTACAGTTTTATTTACCATATTCCACACAGAAAACATTAACCAATCTGAGGTTATGGTACTATATACTTGTTTAAAACACTGCAGCGTGGGTTCGAACGCAGTCCACATAACTACACAACCATGACATCCCGTTATATAAACAATCACACTCAATTACTCATGCGCAAACACATCTGAGTATAAATCCTTCATAAATTAGAAGTATAGGAGAGAAAACTAAGTCGGAAAGGCAAATGCAAACTGAGTGTAGACTAGCATTGCATGTGTACACGGTGAACGTATATAGCGACAGTTCATACATACATGCACACTAAAATACACTGCCATAAACAGAAACACACACACACACACACACACACACACACACACGGCTTTCAAAGAAAGTAATCTCTTTTGCTAATTAGAAAAAATAGTTATTCGTTTGGAAATTCTTGGTTTTTCTTTGATTCAAATAGCAAAGACAAATGGAATTTTCGTAAAAGCTTGGAGGTCATTCTCGATACCATTCAAATACACATTAGTCATCCATTCCCCCATTCAAATACGAATATGTTTCGTTGAAGAATTGGCGTTATCAAAATTATCTTTCTCGGAGACATTTTTTTACTTCATTCAAGAGCGTTTCAAAATGGCGCATTAAAAAAAAAACGCTGACACATTTGAATATAGGTACATCCAATTTTACCAACCTACATAATTATCTCTCTACGTAGCAACTGGTTTATCAATCTACCAATCTTATCTTATCTTATCTATCTATCTATCTATCTATCTATCTATCTATCTATCTATCTATCTATCTATCTATCTATCTATCTATC
>JAOPUL010005855.1:1762003-1774299 GCA_027564515.1 Octopus rubescens | reverse complement strand
TACATACATACATACATACATACATACATACATACATACATACATACATACATACATACATACATACATTCTAGAGATGAAACGCTCAGCATACCAAAAAAACTTGCACGGGTATGTTTCCCGAAGAAATTGAAGAAGCTAGTAAGATTGGACTCGTGACCGCTACATCTAATCACACTTCGAAGGCTATGCATTTGCAATCCCAGAATAGGAAATTGCTACTAAATACCTAATCGACAAGAGAGACAGTGAAGCCCTTGGAATTCCAAGATGCAACCGAAAATGTAGAGTATGTCATATTTCTTTAGAAAACATCACACATGTGATTAGTAGCTGCCTAAATATGTCATCAAGGTATTACCTCCCTATGCGATATGACGTTGTCACAAAAACAAGATATAATATCATTCGGAAAAAAAGACTGTCCTGGAATAAATATAGAGAGTCCCCATGCTATTGAATATTCTCGGGTTTAAAATGTGACATTTTATTTGTTATCTACATTCTAATGATGGGCTTTGTATCTTTGTTAGAAATCAGCTCCTTCTTGAGAGGAAGACTTTAAATGATTAAAAACAGAAGAGAAACATATACAGAGATTGAAAGAAAGAGAGACTTGGTAGACAGATGTAATCTCTAATCCTTATTTTCATAATAATTAGTCATAGTGAGATATTTTCTCGAAGTGCCTAACACATGTTCATATCAATTATGAATTATCATATGATACGACATTGAGTTTATACATTGAAGATATAAAGGGAAAGAGTCAACTTCTGACACGTGTTATCTTTCAAATATGCGGGAACCTAGCTGCAAACATGTGTTCCGCCATAAAGCTTTTGTTTCGAGAGTTCTATCCCTCACCAGGCAGTGTACAAGAGATAGAATAACCCCTGTGACTAGCAATATGAGATTGTCAATAAAGCAATACATCAAAATATATCGAAAAATCAGACACATTTTACACATAGCTTGTATATGTATATCCTTTCTATACTGGGCACGAAGGCCCGAAATTTTGGGGTAGGGTAGTAGTCGATTACATTGACCCCAGTTCGTAACTGATACTCACTTTATTGACCCCGGAAGGATGAAAAGCAAAGTCGACCCCGGCGACATTTGAACTCAGAACGTTGAGACGGACTAAATGTCGCTAAACATTTTGCCCGGCGTGCTAACGATTCTACCAGCTCGCTGCCCTAACTTGTTGCCTTAATATTAATCCTTTCTACTATAGGCACAAGGCCTGAAATTTTAGGGGAGTGAGCGAGTAGATTACTTCAACCCTAGTGCTCAACTGGTACTTATTTCACAGTTTGAACTTAGCACAGTTTGAACTCAGAACATTAAGACAAATAAAATGTCACTAGGCATTTTGTCCAGCGTGCTAATGATTCTGCCAGCTTTCCACCTTAATAATAATAATAATGGTAATAATAGTTAACATCAGCACAGCCTAAATTAGGCATATGTTATACAAAGAAAATTATATGAAAAAAAAAAAATAGACAAGAAAACAGACAATATCATTTTTCTTTTATTTCTTTGGGGGTTTATTTTTTGGGCTTCTGTCATGAAAATATATGTCAGTTGTATATTCATCACTTTATTTATTACAAAGTCCCTTTTGGAAATACAAAAATAGGAAACAAACTGAAAAATAAATCATTCAAAGTCACAAAGTTATTTACATGATAGGGGGTTTCATGATGGAGCCATATAAAGGCCATTGTCATTTTGCTTAATTTAGGGCAAATCAGCTTAGTGGATCTCATCCCTCTCCAAACAAATGAACTATAGCTGAAAATCACAGGTATGAAGAGTAAATTAAATGAACTGACTTAACTGAGAATTGAACTTACATGGCTGACTCAGCTTACCAGAGACTATAAATTCTCTATGGAGTTGTCGCTTCAATGTCATACCAGCTCTTTAACTTATACATACAATTGATGCAGAAAGAAAATTGAAACAAATTTAAAAAAATAAATAAATAAAATACAAATAAATTTGTAAAACTATGTTAAAAAAAAGTAAAAGAAATCAAATTAAGTCACCATTTAATTAGGAGTAAACTGGTTTAACCCTTTTGTTGCCATATTTCTGTTGAAATAACACCACTGTTTGTTTCAATTCGTTTTGAAAATAAAGAATTTAGTAAAATAACTCATTTATCAAGCTGGTGTTTAAAACAAATTAACACGTTAACCACCATGGCCTATTACTGGAACTCACTGTAACACCACATATTTCCGGTCACAATGCATTAGTTACAGGGAATTTTTTTTTTTTTAAATTTTTATTTTGCATTTTTACAATATTTCATAATTAAATTTTAATATTTAGCACTCATGTTATTTAAATATCCTCAAAACTATGTCAAAGATACAGAATATAATATTTTCTCAAATTATGAAAATGTCCCATCAGTGGTGCATATGGGGGTTGTGTGAAGTTTGCAATGAACCACCGGTGGTACATGTGGTGGTTAATGTGTTAATGTAAAATTTTGATGAAAAGTTTTAATTTAGGATCACTTTAAAACAGGCAGTTTATAATATAGAACCAGGAGCAGCCTCAGGTGGGTTGGTATCAAAATGCGCTAATTGAATAAGGTATTTGATTATCAATTCCTTGGATGAATATCACTGCAGGATCTTTTTGGGGCCATCAAGCAAGCCAAACATGCTTTTCCCAGTAAATATTGAAGAGGTCATAATTTCACATTAAAGAAGTGGAAAAGCTTGTTAAATCCATTGGAAGATTAATAACAGCTTATAAGCTTAAGTACAAGACTATTTTAAAAACACAAGAAGGGTTTTGTTAATTGAATCAACTGAAGGGGGAAAACCCTAAGCAAAAGACAAACTGATTTTCTTATTAGGATTACAGTGTGTGGTAATCAAAATGAAAGTACTGGATTTCCTTCATAATCATCCATATTTAAATTAATAGAGATTTAGTATATTAGTTTCAAATTTTGGCACAAGTCCAGCAAGTTCAGGGGAGGGAGTAAGCCGATTTCATCGACCCTAGTGCTCAACTGGTACTTATTTTATTGACCCCGAAAGGATGAAAGGCAAAGTCGACCTCAATGGAATTTGAACTCAGAATGTAAAGACGGACAAAATGCCATTAAGTATTTTGCCTGGCATGCTAATGATTCTGCCAGCTTGCTACCTATTAACAACAATAATAAACTCTCTCTGAAATATGAATTCCTAATGGGGAAAACCAGCATAAATGAAGAAAAAAATTGGTTAGTAAGAATTGATCATACAATAAGAAAACTACAGTAAAGAATTTTTTAGATCACAGCAAAAACCAGCACATTTTAATCAATTGTCATAATTGTGGTTGAAGGCACAAACGAAGGAAGTGTTGAGCATAAAAAAATTCTAGTGTCATAAGTGTGGAAAAATTGGTCACTTGGACTTATAAAGAACATACTGTAATTTAGAATACCTGAAACATGTATAATGTTAATAAATCTACAGTTATTTGTTTGAAAGTTTTTGCTGTGGAGATTACAATTAATGTGAAAACATTCTACTGTTCCTCTTAAGTAAACAGAAAAATAACCAGAAATCATCTTACTGATTTGTTTCAGAGATAATTGTTCTCTCATCAGAGAAGGTGTACCACTATTTAAATCGATATATATATATATATAAACATCATTTAACATCCACTTTTCTATGCTTGCATGGATCAAACAAAATTTGTTGAGGCAGATTTTCTACAGCTGGATACCCTTCTTGATGCCAACCCTCACCAGTTTCCAAGAAAAGCAATACTTCCCCATTGCCAAACACTTTTCACAGCAGAGTGGAAATGAACAACCTCACTTGTATGATGATGATGCTCATTTACAACCATTACATGATGTCTAGACAAGTGTACACACACACACACACAAGCTTTGGTCAGCCCAGGGCTACATTTGAAGATACCTGCCCAAGGTGCTATACAGAAGGACTGAACCAAAGACCACATTGTTGAGAAGCAAGTTTGGCCAGCAAACATATATGCAACTCAGGATGATTGTTAATGTTTATAATTGTAAATGCTCTTGATACACACACACACATATATCATCATTTCGCGTCTGCTTTCCATGCTGGCAAGCCAGAGAGCTGCAGCAGGCTCAGTCCATTTTGGCTTGGTTTCTACAGCTGGATACCCATTCCTAATACCATACACTCTAGAGGGTTACCAGGTGCCTTTAATGTGTCACCAAACAAGTGGAGGAATAGAAGAAATGAAGATGAAAATGCACAGAGAATATATTAGAATTAATTAGAATTTAATTATATTTTAAAATATAGGAATACACTTTACCAGTTTCACATTAGATTTTCAAAAGTGTATAGAGCTGTGTCATGAATTATGTCTATTCTGGTGGTTGTTATAAAAATAGTTTGTTTTTAAAGTAGGAATTGATTGGTCAACATTCGTGCATTAAGCTTACCTGGCAGTCATGCGAGGTCACATAAAACCTTTTCTCCATTGAATGTCATATGACAGTTAGAAAAGAGAGATATGGATAAGTGATATAATAATTGCTTACATAAAAGAGTTATAGATAATTGTTTATTATTCCATCAATAAGTACTAGTTCTATAGATATATAGTGATTTAGTTTCAGGTACTCGGAGTAGCCCAATAATAGTGTCATCTCTTGTTCAGTTATTCCATATTGCTTTATGGATAAGATCAATTTAACATTAATTCAACACTGAAAATTAAAGGGACTGTAATTGCTAATTTTTCATTCAACAATAAAGTTATGAAGTGTGGAATTTGTGGTTATACATTTTCCATATGTCTTTGTATTAACTGAAAAGAACATTTTTGAGCCTGGTGCAGCTCTGCAGCTCCAGTGAAACTGTTCAACCCATGCCAGCATGGAAAACGGACATTAAATGATGATGCTTTATACAATTGTTTTATAGAAAGGAAGAACAATGAAACTAATGATGATGATTCTTGGATGACTACTATCATCATAATTGCCACTGTTTAAATTAGAAAGTATTATTATTATTTGCTGTGGAATATGTCAGGCGTATTTTCAAACACGCAACATAAGTCTCATTTAAAATCATTGTTTTCACCCATTTGGTGTCGCTTTTTGTGTAAAGTGTTAAGAGCACCAGGAATCTTTTGACTTGTGTTCTGTGGTTGTTTTGCCCTTTACAGGGCAATATTTTGCCTACCCAACCCCCAAAAGAATGCTCAGTTGGTGTTTAAAAAAAAAAATCCATAGACAAGATAGTGGCAGCATAAATGGCCAGTTTAAAAACATTCTTCTTCCCACCAGCCCTCTTACAGCTGAAGACTTCCCTCCTCTGAGAAATGAGTGTAAGACTACCGGCAAGTTCAGTGGTGACAGAAGCAATGGCAACAACAACATTATCAAAAGCAATGCATGTGAAGGGGCGAAGACAACAGATGTTTACAGTTCAAAGTCTATCTCACATACCGGAAGAATTTGCAGTGCTGTGAGCCATGGCATGGTGGTGCTGCTGAGAAAGGACCCAAGCAAAGGGGACCAAATAGATAATTTGAGGCTCATAACTCTGCTGAACGCAGATTACAAGATTTTAGCCAAAGTGTTAGACAAGAGAGTGGCGCTTGTCTTTGACAGATTGGTTACTGACACACAGACATGCACTATCCCAAATAGATCTATTCATGACAACCTTCGCCACACACATTACATCACGGAGAGGGTAGGTAAGGAACCTGGCATAGGTGGGGCCCTGATCAACTTGGATCAATCAAAAGCTTTTGACAAGATCAACAACCAATACTTGGAGGCTGTCCTTGTGGCAGCCAGTTTCAGTCCCATTTTCAGAGGTTGGATCACTGCAATGCACAGCAACATCTGTTTGGTGGTCAAAGTAAATGGCCACCTATTGGAATCATTTAGCATCACACATTTGATCCATCAAAGATGCCCACTCTTTCCCCTTCTGTATGTGCTGTCTCACAAGCCATTGATATGGAAGCTGGATGTTTCAAAGAGCATCCTACGTGAATTAGGATGCAAAAGATTTGTGTCTGCTTATGCAGACAACATCACTGTAATAGTGTCAGACATTTCAGAAATTGAGGTGATCAGCACTACCCTAAGGAAGTATGAAGTAGTAACAGGAGCAAAGATTAACCAGGATAAGTCAGAAGGCCTGCAGCTCAGCATCTGGAAAAGTAGATCCAAGCCGACCTCCAGGTGGACAAGAACAGGGGAGGTGAAGATCAGAGTGGCCAGTCTCATCCAGAAATGGGCAGAGAGGAAGCTGTCCCTGAAAGGGCGGGCAGAAGCGGTGAATGCGTACATCGCATGTCATCTATCACCTGTCTGTCGTTCCTTGTCTTGCTTCGTTGCTAATCAAGCTGGAGTGCTTGCTCTTCCACTTTCTGTGGAAGAAACAGGTTCTGCTTGTCAGACGGTCCATTTGATGTCAGCAGCTACTGTGTGGTCAACTGGGCATGCAGCGGCTAATGATGCGCAGGCATGCACAAAGGCTGCGACATCAATGATTCCTTGACGGTGATCAGGTGCGGTCAACTATTGTCAAACAGGATTTTCCACAGCTAGTTTTATTGATGGAGAACAGTCCCGGATCAAGTGTAGACCGAGGAGTGCTTGGCACCTGAAGTGTTGGCAAGTGCTCACAGCCCTCTGCCAGCAGGGCAATACAGTTGGTGGAAGTTCTACATTGGAGTTCTGTAGGGGATTAGTGGCTGGCAAGTGTGATGACATCCTAAAGAAAACTCTAGGCATTTGGGGAGATCAATTAGCTAGTCTTTTCCAGAGGATTTTTGGGCCTGGGTCTATGGATAATTTCCAGAAATCCCTGTCCTAGCAGTGCTACCAGGGTCTCTGCCAGTTCAAAACAAGCTCTACAGGCACAGAAATGCTGTTAGATGAATCTGTCCAAGATGCATGCAGAGCAATGAAACCATTCTAAATGCACTCATCCAGTGTCCAGGTATTGCTGACTTGTGGAGCTTTGTTGAACAGCTGTTGTTGCATATAGGGCGAATCCGATTATCGACAAGGTCCATCATGAGGATCACCCACCACATTCTTTTGGCCGGGAAAGGCAGGCAGTTTTCCTGTCTGGTGGCTATGGCAAAAGAGGTAGTGTGGTGGACGAGGTCGAAAGCGCTGAAGACAGACACTTTCCTCTTCAGCTAAGCCTTCATAAACTTTTCCAAGTTCCACTTAAAACAGAAAGCAAGGGTGGAGAGGGAAGTGCTGCACCCCAGTATTTTTGTTGAAAGGTGTGTGAATGTGGCAAGGGTGGTCTGTGTGAATGGGCCTACTCTGAACATGCATCTTTAAGCCGGATGAAATGAAGAGGAGTGGGGTGCCTGCTTGGTGATTGGGGTGGCAAGAATGTGTGGGATTCCTTGTTTGCCCCTGAGTGGAACACTCCACTTTTGGAGAATTTTATTGTTTAAATTTTGTTAATTGTCATAGTTATTTTATTGTTTACACGTTTTTGTGTTAGGCCCCACTTGACCCTTTGGTTAATAAAGAAAAGATTTTTTATTATCTCTTTATATGTTCAATGGAATGACTGTTAGTTACAGACCTTGAGAAGTTTATAAATTGCTCCATCTTTCCACAACAGAAAGTAGTTATGTAAAAAAATCGGCTATAGTTGGCAGCGACATACAAAAATACAACAAAAATACTCTTCATTTTGAAGTTTTAATTTATGACACTAAATTTTAGTTTTTTTTTTACCTATTAATTAAAGACTAAACACAACAATTACCTTTACACAGTTCCTGATATCTTAATGATTTTCAGTAAATGACATTCCCTGATCAAACAAAGAAAGTACTACTTTCTTTAAGACACTTGAAATGAAAATAATTAAAGCTAAATTTCAAAAAGACAGTCTGGTTTGTTCAAAATTTACATATTCCATAATGATGTGGTTTTTACTTTACCAAGAAGATACATAGAATAGAGGAACCATTCTAATGTAAAGAATGTGGGAAGACAGTCTCTGGTTCTGGTAACCTAACTTGAGAGAATATATATACAGTTGAAAAACCATTCTAATGTAAGGAATGTGGGAAGTCAGTCTCTGGCTCTTGAACTTAACAAGTGAGAATATATACAGGAGAAAAAAAATCATTCTAATGTAAAGAATGTGGAAAGTCATTCTCTGTCTCTTGTAACTTTAATATGTAAAATCTCACTCTGAAAATCATTAATTACTTTTAGGAACATCATGTTGTACAGTCTGCAACATAGTTGACCAGAATCTGTTCAAGATCATTGAAGATGGCCTATGTGTGTAGTCTTCTCATTTCAGGTACTGAGTATTATTTATGGCAGATTCTGATAAAGGCATTAAGGAGTGTGGAAACAATTCAAGAGAATTTTAAAACCAAGAATCACAACAGTCCTTTACAGGAGAGAAACTTGAACACTCACTGTGTCCTTGACTAAGTTCGTTGATGGTTGCTACACTTAATGGTTGCTCTGGTTGACATTCAGGGTCAGCTGGATGCTGAAACTTATCAATGAGCAACTCTTTAGTAACCTTCTCCCCAGTTGACCAACAAAAATAGATGACTGCAGCTCACTCTCTATGACACTAAGTTGCCTACCAGAGAAATCATTTGGGAATTGATTCCTGGGAGGAAGAACTGGGATTCTTCCATACAATCCAAGGAAAGACCTTGATGACAGATAGAAACACCACAACTGCAACTAAACCTAGAAAAGTGATGATGCATTGAGCACGATAGCAGCCATACCATATAACCCATTGCAAGAGTAATTTGTGACTGATAAATGAAGTTACAAGACTGAATCCATTAAAGCATGGGAAATAATTCACAAATGAAAAAAAGTATCAAAAATTAGGTGCAGGCATGGCTTTGTAGTAAGAAGTTTGCTTCCATTCCACATGGTTCCAGATTCAGTTCCACTGTGTAGTACCTTGGGAAAATGTCTTCTACTATAGCCTTGGGCTGACCAAAGCTTTATGAGTGGATTTTGTAAATGGAAACTGAAAGAGGCCTGTGTGTGTGTGTGTGTATTACATATATTAGGGAAAACAGCAATACCTTCCATTTATCCAGAGTTCACTAGTTTAATGTTGGAATATAGTATATATTATACTATACACCAAATATATCCTACATGAAACTATAATTAGATGTGTATAGGTATGTATATATGTATATGTGTATATATAGGTATATATATTGGTACGTATCTATTTTCTCTTTTTCTTTTTCTCTTTTTTAGATATATGTGTGGGTATGTGTGAGTATTTATGTATATATATGTGAATTCTGAGAGGCTTAAGTATCTGATTTTTTATTAATACAAAGGCGGATACCCTTATTTGTCTACTTTAGACATTATTCTGGATAAATGTATGTATTTCTAAGTATAACTTATTAATTTTTTTAATGATATTTTAATATATGATTTGTTTAATTAATATTATATACATACATATATATATATACATACATATATATACATACATATATATACATACATACATACATACATACATACATACCATCATCATTTAACGTCTGTTTTCCATGCTGGCATGGGTTCCCTCATTCTATAATACATATATATATATATATATATATATACATATATATACATATATACATATATTATCATCATCATCCTTTAATGTCCGTTTTTATATATATATATATATATATATACATATATATATATATCTCATCATCATCCTTTAACGTCCGTTTATATATATATATATATATATATACACACACACACACACACACATATATATATATACACAGGTACATTTGAAAAAAAGGAAAAGAATGACTTCACTTGTAGTTCTAAAAATTTTTTTGAATTTTATATTACAATTTGGTTTTGTAGATGTAGTAAGTTCTTTGTTAACTTCGGTGGGGAGATTTTTTAAAAGATTCCTTGTTAACTTTCCTGGAGAACTTTCTTGCATTCGTCCTTGGCGATTGTCAAACTGATCTCAGGCTGTGTATTGTGATGTGATTCTATATATAAGAGATTTAGGTGTGTGTGTGTGTGTGTATATATATATATATATACACATACATATTATTATTATTATCGGTTTCAGCTCAGAGCTGCAGCCATGCTGGGGCACCACTGTTTTTGCTACACTGTTATTATTGAGAGCCTCCTCTGATATGTGGCATTTGATGAATAAGGGAGTTTGATATTGATGCCCTCATTTGTGTTTCCTGCCTCGAGGTAGGTTCATCTGGGACTCTTAACAGGAAGAGATCCAGTTTCATTTTGAAAACACCTACATCCACTTTGTGTAGGTCCCTCAAGCTCTTTGGGAGAATATTAAAAAGCTGTGGGCCTTTGAAGCCTAGACTGTTACAGTATCTGGTCCTGAAATGTGAGGGCAGTGTTGGGATCTTTGGCACTGTGCAGTCTCATTCTATTCTAGCATTTTTATAGCTTGCAATACCAAAATTTGGTACGATCCCTTCCAGGATTTTCCAGATATATATTACTGCCTTTGTTCCAAGGAGTAGAGTCTAGCTGTTTCAGCCTTTCCCAGTAGCTGAGCTGTTGTAATGAGACAATTTTTTTTGTGTGTAGCTCCGCTGGATTGCTTCAAGGTCCCCTGTTAATTTTACACTGTGGAGTGACCATAGTTGGGAGCAGTAGTCCAGGCGGCTGAGGACGAATGCCCTCCAGAGGACCATCATGATTTCCTTCTCTCTGGTCCTGAAGGTTTTCAGGATCCAGCCTGCCAACCATCTGCACTTTGTCGCCATCTTGGTGATATGCATTTTGAAAGAGGCATCATCACTCATGTCAATTCCCATGTTTGTGCACTGATTTCGGTTCTGGGATTGTAATCCCTGCTGGGCCAGTGTACCCAGTATGTTTTTCGTTCAAGTTTGGGTGCTGGTAGTGCAAGGCCTGGAATTTTCCAGCATTAAACTGCATATTATTGTCCTCACCCCATCTGTAAATTGCATCGAACTCCTGCTGCAGGTGTGCAATATCACGAGGGTTTTGTATTTTCTGTAAAATCTTCGTATCGTCTGCATAGCTAGCCAGGATGGCTATCTGAGCAGCTGAGGGCATATCTGAGAGGGCCACTATGGAAAGCAGTGGTCCCAAAACAGTGCACTGTGGAACACCACTCACAATTTGTGTTTCCTTTGAGGTGGCTCCATTGCCTGACTTCTATCCTTCAGAAAGTCGTGTAGCCATTCTCCAAGTTTTCCAGCTATGCAGAGATCACACAATTTGTGGCATATCATACCAGGATCAACTTTATCAAAAGCTTTTGCAAAGTCAAGGTATACTATGTCCACATTTGAGTTTTGGAGTAACTGCTTTAACACCCAGTCATAGCGCTGCAGGAGCTGTGTAAGGCATCTCCTACCTGGACGAAAACCATGCTGGGTATCAGTCAGCAAGTAGTTTTCTTCAAGGAAAGTGATTAGTCTCTCTCTGACTATTCGTTCCATGACTTTGCTGATGTGTGAAGTCAGAGAGATAGGCCTACAGTTTTTAGCATCTGCTCTGCTTCCTATTTTATGGATTGGGCTTATTATTCCCTCCTTCAGTTTGCTTGGCATCTTGCCATTCACAAGAAAAGTCTGGAAGAGAATCTGCAGTAGTTTTGCCAAGGCATGTTTGCACGATTTGAAGAGGATTGCTGGGAAACCATCAGGACCAGCAGCTGAGTTTGTATCCACCTTATCTATGGCTGGTATATATCTTCTTCCCCAACGTTGATGTAATCTATTAACTGCCCCCCCCCCCCCCTGGTTGCAGGTGTGCCAGCAAAGAAGTCCACTAGTTCATTCACTTGTCTGTATTCCAAAGGGATAGTAAAGACATTTTTGAACTGGTCGTTCAGTATTTCACTGACCCTGGTTGGGTTGTCTGTGAGGGGACTGTCTTTTTGGAAGAGGGGTCCTATTTTGCAGTGTACTGAGGCCATTTCTTTCGCGTAATGAAAGAAAGCCTTTGGGTTTGACTTTATGTTTTTTATAACTCAAGCTTCTTTATCTGCGCTCTCTTTCACATAGGATTGTAGCGGGCTTTTTGCAATCTTCATCAGTGTTGTTTTTAGGCGGGCCCTTTCACTACTTTTGGGATGTTGGTTCAGGCGATTTGCAACGTTCGTCCGTTGTCTCATGAGGGTCTTCTGCTCCCTTGGAATTTTGTTCCTTTTTGTGTTGGCCTTGTGCTCTGGGACATGTTTGTAGCATATGGCTTGCATAACAGACATGAAATACTT
>JAOPUL010005855.1:1696797-1707000 GCA_027564515.1 Octopus rubescens | reverse complement strand
TTACAGGTGTACAGAATAACACCAAATCCTAATACAGAGTGGGGTAATTCACCCGCAGATGTGATGGCCTCCAGGAAAATTCATTCTGTATTTGACAAATTGCTGCTGAATAGGAAACGGGAAACGAAAGACTCAGGACGCAAGACATTTTTTCACACAGGTGAAGTTTATTTTAAAATGTACGAAAACGGAAAACAGGCCTGGGAACAAGGAAATATAACTAGACGTCTGGGTGATGTAATGCACATGGTAAAAAGACCAACATCAGAATATAAAAGGCACTGAAACCAATTAAGGAAAAAGATCTACCAAAAATCAAGAAAAGCTAGATGAGCCAATGGATATATGGTATGATATGTTCTACGTCCCTGAACCAAAAGTAAAAGCAGAACGGACACGTAAATCGAACAGGAAAAGAAATCATACAGAAATGATAGAAATTAATGACAAGAGAAAGATATATGTCAGTTTCTCACCAAGGAAATAAAATTATGATAAAAATGGAAGCATATATGAATGAAAACAAAATGGACAAAGCCAATTTCAAAAGGGGGAGAAGGTGTGTGGAGGTAGAACACCCTAATTTGGTTTGCTCCTGGCTCCCAATAGATAGTGCCGACAAGATGAATGGACATGCGCAGAGATCGTAAGGAGAGGTCGGTGAGCCGTCCCGCCGGGTATGGTATATCTCTGAGTAGAGGACGTTATATTATTCGTTATATCGTATGTAGAACGTGCGGCATAACAGATTCAATACCTCCGAACCTAAAGAAGCCTCAGGACACGTTGGAAATACCCTATAATCTTGGTGTATTGCAAAAATTGGCGTTACTTGGAACTTCCCGTATACTACGTAAAGTACTAACTGTCTGGGCTGATTTGTATGTCTACACAGACAGTAAAACATCCCTGTACACGCAATATCAATTACACCATCCCAATATTAGATACTGTGTGGCATCATCATCATAATAATAATAATAATATTAATTATGATGATGATGGTGATAAGCATTTAAATGATGATAATTATAATAATAATAATAATAATTATCATAATAATAATAAGCATTTAAAAGACGAGGAGGCATCATGGAAGTGGCTCAGTAAAGGCGATCTAAAGAAGACCACTGAAAGCCTAATCATCGCTGCTCAGGACCAGGCATTAAAAAAAAAGAAAAATCCTCCAACCCTACCCCCTTGTCTATACCACAGTATATACCGCTTCTTGTAAGATTACCATGTGCAAAAATCATTTGAATGTATTTTACTACTTGTCGTATGAAAAAAGCGTTAGGTGGGATAAAAGATTTTTTTTTAATTATCAATATCTGAAGAAAAACAGAAACTTCCGAATACGTCAACATCGAACCAAATTTATTTGAAATTCTATAAGGTTCTAGGAAATGTTATCAATTTTGTGCTCTTTTTTTTTCCTATTCTGATTTTCTTGCAAAATGTTGGGAGAATTAATCAAATGAATCTCAGTTGTTTTCTTAACCAGGATTTCGAGATTCGAAAGTTGGAAGAAGAAAAAACAAGAATTAAATGAGTCCAAAAGTTCATTGAGTTTCTTGAAAACCGTGCTTATATCGAAAATAACACAGAGAATGAGAGGCAGACAGAACGTAGGGAAACACGTCTACAGCCGCTGGAAAATAATAATAATAACAATAATGATAATTAATTTTGAGGCCAAGTTTAACTCGACAGAATGAACATACTGCAATAATGATAATAATAATTTATTTTCTTTGCCACAAGGGCGATGGATGAGGGGGATAATACAAAGACAGGCATAAAGTGTGTGTGGAGGAGGTTACATATAATGAAAGGAATTTTTTAAAAATGGGAGTATACACGGTATCCAACAAAATATAATAATAATAATAATAATAATAATAATAATAATAATAATAATAATACAAATAATAATAATAATAACAATAATAACAATAATAATAATAATAATAATGGTTTCAGATTTAGGCACAATGCCTGCAATTTCGGGGGAAGGGTTTAGTCGATTTCATCGACCCAGTGTTAAACTGGTACTTATTTTATCGACCCCGGAAGGATGAAAGGCAAAGTCCAGACCAACTACACGCCTGACCAAACAAACAGAGTTCATTGCTGCTGCTGTCTAAATTCAACATCCTCCTCTCCTCCATCCGTACGCAGTGAAGCCGCAGCCTACATACCGGAATGAGACCTGTCATCCACAAAACAGAACATAACCGAGCTACCACTGCCACAGGCAACTAAATCGTTCAGTTATAATAGTGTTACGACTAGCAAACTGCTTGCCAAAACACAATAGTTAACACAGTGTATCAGTAATATGGCTGGACCGTCGGCGAATGGAGTCCAAATTGAAGAACCAACTGAAAATGAACATAATGTACAAAAGATGGGTGATGAGGCTATAGGAGAAGAAGGTAGAAATGAAACTCGGCCTGAAACTGACATAGCATCAACACATGTAGAACAATTAAGCAACGAAGAGCAACAGACTTTGAAAGAGATCATAGAAATTGTAAAGAAGAGAGTGTTTGCAGAAATTAAGAACTTTAAGAAGATTGACGAAGGAAGAATGAAATCAATAGTGGATAGAGTGAATAAGATAATCGATCACGTGGAGGTAACGAATGTTACAGATATCAATGATCTTACGAAGGCAGTCAGTATATATGCAGCAAAAGTGATTGGAATGAAAGATACAAAATGCAGGAGAAATGATAAACCATGGTGAAAAAGGCGAATCCAAGACTCAATGAAATTATTCAGAAGAGATATCAACTTATTGGAGAGACAAAAAATTTACCAGCTGACTTCAACAGGAAAGTGCAGAGAACTAGATTACAAATACCAGATAAAGAAAAGGGGGCTAAGTAGAGTTTTGGAAGAATTAAATCAGAGACTGGTAGCTAAAGCAGCCAAAATCAAGAAGTACGAACAACGAGTGAAGCGGTTCAGGCAAAATAGACATTTCCTGGTAGATCAAAAGAAGCTATACCAGGAACTAAATGGCGGAGACCGACAAGATGTAATCCCAAATGCAGTGGATAATAAGAGGTTTTGGAGTAACTTGTGGAGTAACGGGAAGACGCATAAGTTGGATGCAAATTGGCTTAGGGAATTGAAACAAGAGTCAACAGATATGGTCCAAGAAGAGGTTAGGATCACGGTGGTAAAGATAATCGGAACACAGTGCCGCAAAATCTCTAATTTGAAGGCTGCTGGACCCGATGGTGTTCAAGGGTACTGGATCAAGAAACTTACAACATTACATGGAAAGATTGCAGACGAGTTTATATAAATCCATTACCATCATGGATGACACATGGACGGACAGTGCTTTGTCTGAAGGATACATTAAAAGGGAATGCTGTGGATACTTACCGCCCTATTTCCTGCATTCCAATCCTTTGGAAGTTATACACTGGGATCAACTCTTGATTGATAAAGCAATCCTCGGAGAGTGCAAAAGGAGACATAGCAGACTTTCAATGGAATGGATTGACTACCGAAAGGCATATGACTACCGAAAGGCATTCCTCATTCATGGATATTAGAGTGTCTGGCCCTTTTTGGAGTAGCCAATAATATTAGAGAATTTATACAGCAGAGCATGGAAAGTTGGAAGGTTGAATTAACGTCACGCGGTAAAACATTTGGAGATGTCACAATCAAGAGGGCGATTTCTCAGTGAGATAGCCTATCACCACTTCTGTTTGTCATGTGTATGATTCCATTGTGTGTTCTACGGAGAAAGACTGACCTTGGTTATGTGTGGGGACGACGAAGCCTTAAAGCCAACCATTTGTTATTCATGGACAGCGTGATGTCGTTTCGAAATAACCAGGTGCAGGTAGACTCATTGATCAAAACAGTACACTTGTTCAGGGAAGACATAGGAATGGAGCTCGAGATAAAGAAATGTGGAGTTCTAATACTTCAAAGAGGAAAGGTGGTGAAAACCGAAGGGATAGAACTGCCAGACGGAAGTGCCGTGAAAGATATTGAAGAGAGTGGATATAAGTACCTTGGCATCTTAGAGACTGACAGAATAATAGAAAAAGACATAAAGATTCTACACCAGAAAGAATATATGAGACGACTGTGTTTGATCAAAGGATATCGGCACACCATCAGACTGAGAAATACTATAATAATAATAAAAACAATTGCTATACTATCTTATTTAATATCTGTTCTAATTAGTATTTCTTCTAATAAATTATTTTACTTGTTATTATTTACTATTTTTGGAGATTATCATTTTATTTTTGTTAATTCAAGTCATATAATTTCGAAGGCAAAAGTTCAGATATCGCTTTGGTTTGGGGATTAGCACAGATATACGGTTTACTATAGAGGCATACATAGTTCGAATCCCGCTGGAAATGCTACAGATTTCTTAACTCTTGTTCCCTCTCTCCATACACACACAAACTTTTCTCTCTCTCTCTCTCTCTGTATATATATATATATATATATATTACCCTACCATGATACTGTGCTGACTGACCACAAGTATTAAGTCTTCATATTTGGACAGTCAAAAATGTAATGTGCTTTTCGTGTAGTGGTTAGAACTAATTGTAGACGCGGCATTCGCATCTTGCGGGCGATGTTACAACCTTTCCCGTTTTTTCTCATTCACACACACACACGCACACATTTATATCGCGAGTGAGGCGACATGTTAATTGTTAGTAAGTTCGTTTGGTAAATCATAGAATCACCGTTTTCAATTTCTGTCATTGTTTTGGTTTCTGTATCCCGGTGATATGAAAAAAAAAACACAGTCATTTAGTTTCCTGCAATTAGATTCTGAGTTCCAACCACGATGAGTTTACTTTTGATTTCATTCTCCTGTGGGTCGTAAAGTCTGTTCCTGTAAATATACCAAATCAATTCATTCTGTGATACTTCTTTCCTAGACACTTGTATTTAGAAAACCACTTTGAGAAGTTGGCTAGAATTTCATAATTAAAAACCCCACCCAAACAAGAAACAATCTGTGTTTCTGTAATGCAACACAAACACAACTGCAACTGTGAGATTCTTTCATTAACATTCTTTATACGAAGCTTGTCAACCATGAAATATTCTCCTGAAAATTGATCTTGTTATTTTCTTAAAATGTTAGACCAAGAAATTGTGCGAGCAATAATTATTATAAAAGGACATAATTCTTGCTGTGTGGAATATACCAAGATATAAATCTTGGTTTTATTTATTCTGTATTTATTTCACACTACTTTGACACTAATATTTATTAACAACGTAATACTAGAACTTATAGAAATAACGTTTAATGACAATACATAATTCGTACAGTTTGATCTACATCTACGTATCATCGCCATATTGTTCAACTAATTCTTACATTCTGGCAATAATATTTTTACATTTGATATTGCTAATATTTTCATACATTCCCACTACGCTTTCCAAGGATAATAAATTCCATTTCTTTGCACTTGTTCCATTTTAGAGCCTGATTGTTTTTACATCTAACACGGTACCGAATAAAGAAATTTAGCATGAATTCTTTGAAAATATCATCAATATTTCTGTTAAATACTTTGCATATTTTCATAGATATAACTATATTTCCCTGGAGAGTGTATCAATATCGATGCAAATTTGCAGGAAATAATTACATTTAAATTATTCTTTTCCTGCGTTGTCTTCGCTTTTTAAATATATTATGTCATTCACTGGAATCTTTTCAATAAACAGTACTTATTTCACGGCGAAATATTCCATGACACAATATTAGTGGTTCTCTGCGATGCATAATTTATATCGCTATTATTTACTTGGCTCAATATTGGCAGCGAAATATTGAAATTTTCTTCCCCACGTCATTCTTAATTTCAGATGACAAACATGATTCTAGTTTTCGAAATCCATTAAGAATAATTTCTTTTTACAGTTCGGGAATTCTTTTCTTTTTTCTGGATGCTTCTTAAACATTATTATGTTTCACTTTCTGCATCTCATATCGGGAATTGAAAAATATCGACAGAGAGTAATAATCATAAAAAGCCAACTAGTTTAAGCACTCAGATACTTTGTGTTCAGGTTATTTCTATTAACGACAACTTCCGCAAGAAGCTCTGTTTTCTCATTTATGTTGTTAAACCTTTCTAATGACTTTTTAACGTTCTTAAATTTTGATTATTCTTAACACAACCATTTTGTCATTTACCTGCTTTTTTAACCAAAAGGAACTCTTTGAAGTCGATTTCATTCAAATCATTTCACATTAAAACTGCCATTCATATCGTTAACATTGAAATGCGGTGACGACTACAATTTTCAAATCCTAATGCTACTTGCATTAAAATCTTTCCTAATGAAAGGTCAAAGTATTAACCTTTTCAGGTTATTAAAATCATAAAATTCCCTTTTGTTTCAGTATTCCAATGAAGAACTCAGAAAAATCAAATAAGAATTCCATTTCTTTCCGAACAGAAATTCAGTTTAAAGCCTTGGTGATGGAAAATTAAATACATAAAATAATGTTGCAAGCTCTGTCCTTAGAGCAAAAATATTTCAAAATGTGTAATTGTTCTCTCAAGAAACCAGAAATCCATCTCTTTTTAATGCTGCTATAGCAATCAGTTAATAAAAACCAACAATATTGTAGAAATGTTGTGGACATCGTATGTTGTAGTGTCATTGACAGTTAAAAGTTCAAATCCCAGAGAAGTTGATGTTTCCTTTCATCCAGGGTTTCATTCAAAAGACTATGATCATCACTTATATTTGCTAGTCTTAAAAAAACCCCAAAATCAACATTAACATTTATTTTCTTATTTTCTCCCATAACATCAATTCATGATTGGCGGGAAAATGATAAATTCTGTTATTCATTACAGTTCAAATAATAATAATAATATTCATAATAATTCATATACATCTATATCGTTTATCTTTTACTTGTTTCAGTCATTAGAGTGCGGCCATGCTGGGGCACCGCATTGAAGAATGTTTAGTCGAATGAATCGATCCCAGTGTTTACTTTTTATATATACATTAATATATTCATACACACCTTGCAGACATTATTTCCCCGACTTTATTAACTCTATTCCTATAGATTTTCTAGACACCTTTCTACCATATTCTAACCAAGTTTATAATAGATATCATACTTAAACAGCCAATCTTTTGATTCCTAACACCTACCGGCCGTAGTTGAACATGAAAATTAATGTTTCCTAATTTAGACACAAAAGCAGAAATTTTGACGGAAGGGGATTAGTCTATGCTATTGACCCCTATTCTTGACTGGTAATTTATTTTAACGAGCTCGAAAGGAAGAAAGACAAAGTTGACTTTCGTGGAATTTGAACCCAGAAAATAAAGAGGACAAAAAATACCTTAAAGTAGTTTTTCCGACGCTCTAACGATTCTCCCATCTCATCTCCTGAACATATAAAATAATATCATTTCTCCATTTATCTTGGAATTTGGGGTAAATGTGTAGCAGCCCCACAAACGCGACATATTTATTTTATCGGAAACGAAAAAAAATCCATAAAACTCAACAGACTACCTTTAGTTAAAAGGTTTCAAGAATTGATTTGATTGATCAAATTTTTATTTTTATTGAACCTCACTGCACTGAGAGATAGCAATACAATGAATGAGGGGAAATACAATTTGAATGAAACTTATTCTTTGTCGTCTAATCTTTAGTCTCGTTATCTTTTTATACACCGAAGTTAGCTGTAATTGAATATATTGTTAAAATACTATCAAAGTTGCTTGTATTTTATTAAATATTCTGATTATCATATTTATGCTATGGATTCAAGTCTTGAAACAGCAGAGGCTGTAAAAACACGGCTAACTTTGTATCTTAATGTATAACAGTGAACTTGTTGGTAAGAGTTCAGAACCCGATACAGTCCACTACTGTTACACACTATTCGGGTTATATCAGCGCACTGTATTCTGAAATATGTTTACAAGAACGCAAATGTCTTTCAGTTTATAATATTCTTCTATGAGAATGTTTCAATATCTGTTTAATGAATCCTATATAATCAATACTTGCATCTGTTCAACACAACATTGCTAATTCACAGTATCGAAATATTATCACATAAATCAGGAAACGTTTGATGGAATGGAAAAAGGATGAAATCTGTTGTTGAGCAGTATCTTATGGAAACCATTGTTTTATCGTCCAATTTGCTAATGTTTACGGTCTGTTAGTCGAACTTTTTGAATCTTTTTATGTTATTATCACCATTTAGTCTTTTATATTTTCTAGTTGATCATGAATATTTTCACTTGGTTGCCACACTGACACCGTGTCTATCCTCATTCAGTTATTTACTTAAATGCACTTTGAAAAGCTAGATTAATTCTGCATTCATATTGGTTTTCAAATTTTGGCACAAGGTCAGCAATTTCGGGGGTGGAGGAAAGTCGAATACATTGACCCCCAGTGCACGACTGGTACTTATTTAATCGATCCCGAAAGGACGAACGGCAAAGTCAACCTCGGTGGAATTTGAACTCAGAACGTAATGGCCGCTGAGCATTTTACCCGGCGTGCTAACCATTGTGCCATCTCGCCACCTTTAACTCTGCAATCACGTGATAGCTAATAATCTCACGGCACTTGGTTCTTCAGATAAGAGTTCTAATCTACAGAATCTTCTTTGCAAAATTCCTTATCAATGATTCTTTTCTACATAAAGAGAAGTGAAGAATCACCTTTTAAAATGTAGAATACAAATATTAGGTATCGAGTTTCTCTATCATTCGAGAAGGTAAAAGAAATCGTGAATAAAACTAAATTTTGTGGTGTTGAATGACTCAGCAGCCAATGTCATCTTATCACGTGATTGATTTATCGATATTAATAATCAGAATTGGAAAAACACCTTTATTTACACCAAAATTGCCAAAGAATTCAATGCTATTTCAAGTACTGAAATTCTAGTTTAAATCCGACTTCAACGGCGTCATAAAATATTTAAAAAAATTATTTTTCTTTAAAACTTACCTTGTCTTGCCCATTCCCATACTTATTGCCGTGGGCCAGGGACCATGGACCAGGGACCATCTCTCTCCATCGAGTCCTGCCTCTGGCCATGGTTGTGCAATCAGCCAGAGGTCTTTTGGTCCATTCTTTGATGTCTTCTTGGTCTCCTTCTTGTTTCCCATTAACTTTTCCTTCTAGGATGTGGTTGCTGAGGATCTGGGCCCTGACGACATACCCTAAAATACTGCAACTTTCTCTTCCTAACATTTGCCCCAAATTCTCTCTCTGTTCTCATTTCCTTCAAGTTCTGACTCTTTTATTCGATGATCAATCCCGTTGACTTTCAGTACTCTTCGGTAGCACAATGCTTCAAATGCTATGAGTTTGGCAATATCGTTTGCTATTCGGGTCTGGCCTTCACATCTTTTCAGTACGACAGACCAAACTAGAATTCCAGGAGTTTTAATTTGATATTCTTGTTAAGAGTTCTGTCCTTCCAGATTATAGTGAGTGATTTTACGGTACCTCCGAAACAGGTGAGTTTGATACCATTAGTGTTTCGTTTAGATTATTGCAGGTCAACACCTGCAGGAAAGGCCTGAGCAGGGAGAAGTTTCCAGAGGTATGATGTTATGGGGAGAAAGGACTGAGTATATTAGTTAGGACAGGGTTGGAGAGAGGGCGGGGTTGTGGCGCAACAACGGTGATGAGAGGTGAAGTTGGCCTTAGGTGGAAGAGTTGGGAGATGAATAACGAAACGACCCAGCTCCGGGCATCAGCTACCATCCCAATAATGATATGTGTATGCATATGTGTTTGCTTACGTGCGATCGTGTGTGTATATATATATTCGAATATGAAATAGAAGCATCGCTAGTGTAATAAACATTATCAACCACATATACTTAACGTATAAGCCCATATAAGCCACGTGTGTTTTCCAGTAGGCAGCGATTTGGCGTGGTGGAGAATACTCTTTCAGAGGTCTGGGGGTGTATTCTCCACCACGCCAAATCGCAGCCTACCGGCAAATACACAAGGTATATGTGGTTGATAATGTTTGTCTGTCCCTTGTTTGTTGCTACAGCCCAGTGGTCGTTATCTTACCCCACCAAAATTGAACAATATTAACGTTAATGGTGTGAAATTGTTATGATTTTTTGGACGTTAACTGATGAGGCTGT
>JAOPUL010005855.1:1459876-1475143 GCA_027564515.1 Octopus rubescens | reverse complement strand
TATAAATTTATCAACAAATTGTGATTTAGGGTTCTCAACGAAAACCGTTATAACTACAAATAGGAATCAAATTACTCCAGCTTGCAAAGGTATTGAGTCAATTCTATTATTACATTGACGAGGAGCAGACAACTCGTACCAGACGAGCTGACAATGTGCACGCGCCGGGACGCGGCTTCCGGGATTTGCATATTTCCTCTGCGGCGCTCTCTATTCGTCCATCTGTCTGACAGGCAGTCAAAACCCTCGCCTACATATATAGAAATTATCATCTACATTTTTTGATGATATTAATAATCATCAATTTATACGTTTAGTAATACTATACCAACACGGAATCTAAATTAATCAACAAATTGTGATTTAGGTTTCTCAGCGAGAACCAGTATTACTACAAATAGGAGTGAAATTACTCCATCTTGCTAAGGTTGTGAACGGATTCTGTTTTTAGATTGATGAGGAGCAGATATCTCCTACCAGACGAGCTGACAATGAACATGCGCCGGACCGCGGTTTCCGGGATTTTCCCCTTTCTTCAACGGGGCTCACACTTCGCCCCTCCGACTGCCAGGCAGTCAAATCTCTCGCCAACATATATATAAATTATCGTCTATATCACATTTGAAGAGTTTAATACAATAACATACAATATAAGGGGCATTATCGCTCAATGAGGGTCTCCTCCCTGGACTTCAACCATCTGTATCTGTTTCGAGCTATCCACTACCAATTGGGACCTATATGGTGTATCAAGTCATCCCTCAATCTTTTCCTTGCTCTTCCTCTTGGTCTTCTTTGTTCACGAGCTGTCCACTCTGTTATACTGATGCCCCACCTGTCACCGTGCAGTCTAGCCACATGTCCTGTCCATCTGTGTTTTGAATTATTGATGGCTGCATTGATATCAGTGACTCCTGTTTGTTGGCAGATCCAGGTGTTTGTCATTCTGACTCGTAGCGTGATGCCCAGCATGATCTCCTCCATTTTTTTCTGCCCCACTGACAGAAGTTCCCTTTGGTTTGATGTCAGACCCCATGTCTCATTACCGTACGTGATCACGGGTAGTACGCATTGAAAACCTTTCTTTTCGTTGTCTTCGGTTGTTCATGATGTTTGCAGCCTTTCCAAAAGCTGCCCATCCCAGTGCTATCCTTCTCTTTATCTCGGGGAGGAGATATCCATCCTTCGTAATCTTTTTTCCAGGATAGATGTAGCTTTCAACTTCTTAAATGGTCTTTCCATCTACTATGATTGTTGGTTTGGTGGTATACAGGTTCAACATCACTTTGATCTTGCTTAGATGCATATTGAGACCAACTTGTTTGCTTTTGAAATGGATGTTATTCAGCATGTCATTCAATTCCTGTGGGTTGTGTGCCATTAGTATTGTTTCATCAGCGAATATCAGATGTGGGAGGCGTTCACTATTCATCTTAACTCCTCTTTCCTCCCAGTTGATGCCGTTTATTATCGCATTCTGGAGACAGGCCGTGAAGAGTTTTGGTGAGGTGTTGTCACCTTGTCATGCTCCACTTTCTAATTTGATCTTATTTCTATCTCGATGTAATTTCAAATTTGAAGTATCACCATTGTACAGGTCTCGTAGCCCGATGATGTATGCAGTGTCAACTCTTTGGTTTTCAAGGGGATTGAACAGTGAATCAAAATCTATGCAGTCGAAAGCCGTTTTATAATCCTCAAAGGTGAAAGACAGTGAGATGTTTTATTCATTAGCTCTCTCGCCTGAAGTTGATTCACGGTATGGAGGTGATCAATAGTGGAAAGCCTATTCTGAAACCAGCCTGTTCCCGTGGATGATGGCTGTCCAGTGTCCCCACAATTCGTCTCATCAAGACCTGGGAGAACATTTTGTATGTCACAGGTAGAAGACTGATTGATCGGTAGTTCTTTATATCTGCAGTATTTGCAGTATCTCCTTTCCTGTGAATGATGACTACAGATGCATACTTCCATCTATCTGGGAACTTTCCACTGGAGAGATAGTTGTTGAACAGTTTCGTAAACATCTCGATGATGGGTTTACCACCACACTACAGTACCTGTGCGGTAATATTTTCCTCACCTGGAGCCTTGTTGTACTTCAGCCGCTTAATAGCTGCTCGCACCTCCGTTGGAAGGAAGGGTTGAGGTTGTTCTGTTTTTATATTAGTATGGAGGCCTGCAGTGTGTCCTGGTTGCCTGATGGAATAGAGGTATGTATAGTACTCCTCACACCTGTTAACGATTCTGTCTTGGTCACAGATGGGAGTGCAATGTTCTTTCTACCAAGGCGTTGCTCTTTCTTGATGGATTTTAATAATCAGCAACATATACTTTTAAATCATTGACAGCTATGTATATATATATATATATATATACATATATATAAAGAAGAGTAAGAAAATAATAAAGCTGCTGACAACGCAGATAGTTTTACAAAAATCTTTATATATTTCAGGCGCAAAATCCCATCCACAGAAGAAAAGTCCAGCTACACCGATTTACTTGTTAATTTACTTTTTCATTCTTTTTAATTAATTCATGTTTGGGACAGCGGCGGCAGCAGCAACTGTCCAACCGCCGGCACAAGCAATACTTCAACTGTTGGTCGCCGTGACGTATTTACACGTGGCCGTGGTGGAAGATGGTGTTGGTGGCGTAGTATATGATGTTAGTCGCAATCACCGTGGTGATTTCGTAGGAGCCACGGGCTCATCTCCGATCGGCTGTAATGTTCTGGTTGTGGCGGTGGATCAATAACGCTTCCTTACTTCTCAAATTTCCGATGTTCCTCTCCGAGGCCAGTATGGAGGCGTCTATATCCTTGGTGGTATTGCCGCATTTAGTCAGATGTTTGCGGAAGGAAGACGCGTCGGTAGTGAGATTAAAATAAAAATGTATCAATACATTTTAAAGAAAGTCGTGGGGAAACAAAGTTCGAAATGGGGAACATTTTGATGGGAAAATAATCAAGATAATTTGAACTTTGAAATCTTGTCAAATATTCTTCCCAGGATGAAGTAAAGCGATACAATAATTGATCTTAAACAAATTTGTTCAATCTGTCATTGAGATTCAACGAAATTATTTCTCCATTTGTCTCATTTGTGGGACTAAATAAATCATTGTATATTTTAAGGCACTTTCATAGCAGAGCTGTGATGGCCGAGTGGTTAAGGCGTTGGACTCGAAATCCAATGGGATATTCCCTCACAGGTTCGAATCCTGTTCACAGCGATCGTTAAAATTTTAATTTTCTGTTAGTTTTCTGAAATATAATTTATTCATTTGAAAATTGTGAGTGATTTTGTTTAATTTATTTTTCATAGTTCAAGTTAAAATATTGCACTTTAGCAAATTACCGTGTTTTGCACGATCTCGAGAGTTGATGTCCTCAACCGATATAAACAAAAGTCGTAGTTTCTTGTCTCTCAGTTTAAATCATTGAAACGTGTAATATTATTCTTAGTTAATGTATTCCACGGATATATTAATAATTTGAAGAGCACATAGTGAGGGACATTTATTCAAAGTTTATTAATTATTGTTTTTGTCATCAGTGTATTCTTTTTATTAAATACGACATTCAATAAAATCACAGAGAGGTCACAGTTACGGACGAGTGATTAGAATGTCGCGGGAAAGAATCCCAAGACGGATTCTTCAAGCCGAGCCAAATAGATGGGGACCCAGGAGTAGATCAAGAACAAGATGGTTGGATATAATATCCATAGTCACAGATGGTCACGTTTGGGAATCCAGCCGGAAAATGTAATAACGGTCGCTTCTGGCAGGAATCTATGGAAGAGGTACCTAAAGATTCTCCCTCTACGACCCTCCCAGGAATTGTAGATGGAGAAGCTGGATGAATGGATGAACTCAAGACACTTTTCGGTGATATCAGAAAACAAACGTTTGCGTGAGAGTTATATAAAATTATAGACCAACGTCTTAGCCACAGGGTCATAAGTAACTGAAATCAAGTGACTAATCTATAATAAATAATTATGGAGGACATAGAGATATATTCTTTCCAGAATATTCTTGCAAAGATACTTGTAATTGAGAGAGAGAGAGAGAGAGAGAGAGAGAGAGACCTTGATGTGGAAATAATCGAGCGGATCTTCAGCTTTAAAATCTTGCAAATGTCCTTTTCAGAGAAAATATAAGTGAAATTCCACTTGGTCTTAAATCATCTCCATCTTTCATTCAAAATTCGATGAAATTGTGCCTCTCCAACCGCAGTACTAACTTGTTTAGTTTCCAAGACTCCATCAATCGATAAATACTTTTAACCAGCTGCCAGCGAAATGAACCTTTCTTTTTATATATTAAACAATTTCCATAACCAAAACATCAAGTATAATGTTATTAGATTTGATATCAACTGTAGATACTGTTTCACATGTAATTACCCCCTCTCTCTCTCTCTCTCTCTCTCTCTCTTTCTCTCTCTCTCTCTCTTTCTTTCTCTATCTGTCTCGCTGTGTGAACCATTGAAATACACTCCTTATGGTGTCTAGTTTATATATTCTATTTCGATTCATGAATGGCGTGAACTTAACGTGCTATATTATCCGCCAGGATATTTAGTCGGAGAAAATGCTTTGCGATTATACTTCCGGCTCTTTACGTTCTGAGTTCAAATACAACCGAGGTCGGCCTTCCGTTTTATCATTTTAGAGTCGATAAAGTATCAGTCAAGTACTGGGGATGATTATCGCTTTTGAAACAATAATATTTTGTTTTGCTAAATATCGAATTCAAAATGACTAAATGGTGAAATGAAAACAGATAAACTCTTATGCCTGAATTACTCACCGCTATCAATATTTTATTCATTACAGTTTAATTAGCCTATTTTCTAATTAATACTTATATAAAACATAGTTGAATTGTTTCAAGAATATTTCTCTATTTTCCTCTCAAAGATCTTCGTAGATCCTAATCACTATGGTGTAGAAATAATTAAGACCAATTTAATGTCTAAAATTTTGTGTACAATCTTTTCATCATGGTTGTCATAAAATGTTCACCTTTAAATTCACTGAAATGAAAATAACATCGACCCTGCTTCATATTCAAGACTAGACACAATCACTGAATTCAAGAAATGTTTTCAACCAGGCATTATTTCTGTACTGCTGTGATGGCCGAGTGGTTAAGGCGTTGGACTTGAAATCCAATGGGTTATTCCCGCACAGGTTCGAATCCTGTTCACAGCGACAAAATGTAACCTTTGTTTTGTTTTTTTCTCCATCAGAGTTCTTTTTTTAACGAATTAGAAAATCAGAAATGATTTGGTCATTCCATTTTCTACTACATCAGATGAATTGCTCAATCTAAAATATATTATTTTAACAAATTACGCCTTTTACACTGTTCTTAGATGAAACGTCGTCTGTTAATATACATATGGACATAATTACGTGTCTCTGTCTTCGTAAATGTTTATAAACCTCTTCGATTTTGGAATAAACGTTCGTCTTCTTTATTATTCCTAGTTCTACATGAATGTTCACGACATTACACTTTTTGTGACTCCAATGTCTCACGTCCATACCATTTTTTTTTTTTTTACTGAAGCTTACTCATACTGGGATTAAAATGCATGCAGTCACAGACAGCCTGATCTCTACAGACAAGTCTTATCTACATTGTATTTAGATTCAAAGAAGTGTAAAAATACGTCTTGTACATATTATTCTGACCGGGTTCCAACCCGGACCGCAGCAACAAACTCCACTCGCCACACTTCTCGGTCCAACATCACTGCTCCTGGATACATTCCAGGCCAATGTTTGCAATCAAGTTGTCGATGTAAGTGTGACGATGTTTTTCTCTTCTTACAGCACCATGAAGTTGTTTCCACAAGACTAATTTGGATGCTTCCAGACCAGGATGGCGCAAGCAGTGACCAGACAGTCGCAGCCATCTTCGCCTGATCTTATCGCTAACTTTCGCCAGGTCTCCATAAAGGCATTCGTTTGTCATATGTCGCTGCCACTTCACATTTAGGGCTATTCGTAGCATCCTTGTGTAGCATCCATCTCGCCCATTTGATAATTTACTTGTCTGGATATAGAGACTGAAATTAAATTTTCTGAGAAAAGTGTAAATTAACCGCCGCTGTGACGATTGCATGTTGAAGTGTAACTTAACTGTAGTTGTGTTGACATCATGTTTAAGTCGTTGAACTTGAAAGGCTTGATTCTTCTTCATAATTTCGAATCGTGTTCGCAGCTGTCGTTTAAAATTCCACATTGGTATATAAATGATTCGAGAGCGTTGATCACGATTAATGTTTGATTTATTTTTCACATTTTATCAATATCTCCTACTCCACATCCACGAAAACGCATCTCTGAAAAAATTCATTGAAAAAAATAAAAATACGCATTTTATGAATAAACAAAGTCGGGAGATGGGAGCACTTTTGTGGTTATGGCGAGTCACCTTGATGGAAAAATAATCACAATGACTTGACTTTTGAAATTGCGTCAATATTCTTCCCAGAATGAAGTAAAGCTTCAGGTTGAAATTCAATGAAATTATTCCCCCATTTACGTCATCTACTGAAATGAATAAATCAATGAATTATTTAAGTCTGTTTTGTCGTGGAGCTGTGATGGCCGAGTGGTTAAGGCGTTGGACTCGAAATCCAATGGGATATTCCCGCACAGGTTCGAATCCTGTTCACAGCGTAGGAAATTTTTCGTAACTTCTTTCTCATTTTTTAATTTTTTTTTAAAGTAAAACCAAATTTTATACATTAGAAAATCCATCACATGGATTACTAAATTTAAAATATATTATTCTAACATGTTTTACACTGTCTTTAGATTAAACATCGTCTGTCGATACACACACAATCATAGTTCCGTATCACTGTCTTCGTCAGAGTTTTTAAACCTCACGGATTTTGGAGTGGGCCTTCGTCTTCTTTATTATTTGTAGTTCTACTCGAATACTCACATTAAAACCTACATAACACTTTTCGTAACTCCATGTCCAACGTCCATACTATATTCAGCTTCGTCATACAGGAATTGATAGACATGCAGTCACACTGGAATGGATCTCTACAGACAAGTCTGATCTATATTTCATTTAGATTCAAAGAAATGTGAAAACACCGTTATTTGGTTGGATATCTTTTATCTTCTACTTGTCTGGGATATTGGACTGCCGCAATGATGGGGCAATGCTGGGGCCGCTTTGAAGGGTTTTGGTCGAACAAATTGACCCCAGTGCTTATTTTTGTTTTAAAGTCTGGTACTTATTCTATCGACCTCTTTTGCCAAACCGCTAGTTACTGGCAAAGTATACAAACCAATACTGGTTGTCAAACAGTGATGAGGGACAAATACAGCATATATATATATATATATATATATATATATATAATCTCTCAAAGCGCCGTTAAGTATATGTTGCTAATATATATTACCCTAGAGCTGCTTCTATTTCAATTTATTCTTAGGTTTGCATTGTCCGGGAAAACCGGCACATGGTTTTGCACGCCATGAACATATAAGTCGTGGACTGACGGGATGATTCGTCTCCGATTCCGTCGGGTACGTGATGTTGATAAGCCACAAAAATGGTGAAACGTCGACGTCCATCACTCCTAGATTGGTTTGAGGGTGATTCTAAAGTGGTTTACCATCAGGCGCTTTGAGAGATTTTATTCTCAACCACGCCATTTGCAGCCCAACGGCAAATATACAAAACATATACGTTAAGTATATGTGGTTGTTATATATATATATATACATACGTAATCATTAACCATGTATGGTATTATTGTTTTCTTGTAAAATATATAAACCAGCCGATTAGTGGACACCAATCTCTCTTAATAGTATCTTCAGAAATTCTGTTTTAGCAAAAACGTTGTTTAAGATTCTTTAACAAACTTAGAGTAATAAACATTAAAAGATTAATAATACTCATAACCATTTCCCAAGACTTGAAGAATTTGGTCGTCATTGCAAAAAAGGTTTTATCGTCGCTGATAGTAACAATATTATATGTTCATACTACTACTACTACTACTACTACTACTACTACTACTACTACTACTACTACTACTACTACTACTACTACTTATTGCTTTAATTGGCTGGGAATAAAGCTAACCTTATTCTTGCAAAACTGCAGAACCTATTTCTAATAATTATTTATTGGGATTATATCCACAAATATTTAAGATTCTACTTTGTAACCACAGAAACACAATAAAGAAATACACACAAACGCATGTACATATTTAGACACTTTTATGTTATTTTTAAGCCATTTGTCTGTTTATTTAAAGCGTCGCCTACGACTTGTCTCTGACTGACCGGAATGGTTTTGATAAGTACTTTTGTTACCAAACACTCTGCCAAATGCCATTTATTCCAGTGTAGATTAAAACGTGTCGTTCCAGGCAATTATTTTATACACTAGGGATATCGGTTTATTCCAGCACCAATAACGCACGTATATTTTTGCAGAACTAAAATCTCAAATATAGAAATTGTTTTTTTTATTGATGGCGTTTTTGAACAGGCAATCGGTAAATATGTCTGGAAACACCTTCTCCGATGGTTTCAAGTTCAAATATCACTGGTATAACCATTATCTCTTGGCTTTCGCCAAACCAGAAATAGACAAGAGAGTTTTTTTACAAAAAGAGATTCGGCAAACATTCTTTTTAATAGTAGTATGAGAAACTTGACTCACCGGGTTGTGTTCTAATGGCTCTTGTAATATATTCTTTCCTCTTTTTATATGTTATATCACATTGACCTGTGTGTCCTTCTCTAAATTTAAACTATAGGGTATGTCTTAATCCATTCCGTGTCGCTATGGAGCAGGCATAACGGATGATATTCTCCACTACCAAATGACTATTCTCTCCATCTTACACTTTCTGTTTTATTGCTTCAGAGATGTAGTTGGTGTCAGAAGTGTGTGATATGATTTACTTTTATTTCTTACTTCAAAGAAGCGATTGACGTAAGAGGTACTCCGAGACGTGAGTTACTTTTCGGATGACATGATAGACGGTGAGGGGAAGAGCTGCCAGTGTTTCGGTTACATATAAAGAATTACTTATATAAATTCCATTATAATAAAGATATCCATGCACGCACATATACTCACTTATATTATCCAGTTTCACAGCAAATTTCATCTTTATTAATGGCATAATCATTTTTTTTTGTTTAACAAAGTTACTTAATTTCAAATTTTTTCTCATGAATTTACGCAATTTTTGTTTTTAAAGGAAATATGGTTCAACACAGAAGAAATTTCATTTTAACTAATTTAAAAAATCCCTGAATATGATCGTTGTATAGTCATTATAGCCTAACTAGTACAACGTTACTAATAACATAGTTTACCTACATTTTAGTAAGTAGGTTATGCGTGTTAATATATATATATATATATATATATATATTACTACCATTTATAAATTCCTATTTCTTCCTATTCTAGCTAGAATCTACTGTAACAAGAAATATATGGAAATGCCGTCAATTTAGGTTATTGATTGATTTCTCAAGCTAGAATGCTTCAACGTTATTAAAATGTTGGTCATAATCGAAGGATAATGTATGAAAAAAATATTATTATGGATTCCTATAAAAGCTAAAAAGAATTCTATCGATACATCAAAAGTAAATATCTCGTAAAATTGATCGTATTTGATATTATAATAGAATATTTAGCTGTCTATAAGACAGATACAGTTTTTCTTTTTAAAATATGTATAAACTGGCATCACTGTTATTCTTCGTTTCCATACACAAAAGACACATAAAGATGGTTAGTATATATATAATCAATTAATATAATTCCTTAAAACGATTTCCTCCTTTTTATGTGATGTTTGTTTACAAGTAATTTCGCCCAACCTATTTTTTGGAAGCAAAAAAACAAAGGCTTATGGATCTGTGTCTACGCTTAAATAAACAGAATGTTGTAAACAATAACGAAAACTGATTCTTTACAACTTACAACAGCAATGCAATAAAACTGTGGCAATTTTACAGTTGATTACCACAGTAATAAAATATAGCGAGATAAGTTCAATCTTGACATTTCTTACATACGCTCAGTATATTTCTGTATTTTTAATTGGTTTCAAATGTTAGTACAAGGCCGGCAATTTCGGGGGAAGGGGGGCCGGCGGCTGGGTCAATTACATCGACCCCCCCCCCCCCCAGTACTCAACTGTTACTTATTTTATCGACCCTGAAAGGATGAAAGGCAAAGTTGACCTCGGCGGAATTTGAACTCAGAACGTAAAGATGGAAGAAATGCCGCTAAGCATTTTGCCCACGTGCTAACGATTCTGCCAGTTCACCGCCTTTCTCTATTTTAGAGTCAATTCATTGTAATTTTAGCAGATGAAAAGATTAACGTCAAATGTAAGATAATTTCTAACGATATCATATAGTTGGCCGCCATTATCGAAAATAATCAAAATGATAAGAATATACGATGCTATGATACACAGGGTGCGAGGGGTATTAGAGGACATATTTATTAATTTAATAAAACAACTTTAATCTATAAAAAAAAAATTATTTTAATAAAAGTTTGTGCACACTTTCTCGATAAGCTTTTTTATAAGATTATTCAAAGAATCCATCTTTAGCTTCCAGGACTGCAAAAATGTTGGCATGCCTGTAAAAAATGGTCCTTATTCATTTCGGACATCACCTGGACAATGGAAACCTTCAGTGAAGCTATAATATTGCTAGTGCGTCGATTAAACTATATTTCAGAAACGTTCCAAACATATTGGTCCATGGGATTTAAAGCCAAAACTATGATGTTACATGATCGCAGACATTGTTCGATACACATTTTTGAGTTACGTAAGAATTATTAGAAGGGGTTGAGTCTTGTTGAAACACCTGTGACCATGCGCTGCTTACTTCATCTATCCAGAGTTCAAAAGCAGTCTCCAGCACTTCAACGTATCCGGCAGTATTGATTCTAAGACTTTGTGGTAAAATGTGAAGTAGCATGACATGACCTTCGTTACTCACCATTCCTAAAACCCTCACAGTTGCTGGAAACTTATTGTGAATCACTCTGGTAACATCAGAAGGACCTACACATGACCATCTCTCATTTTGTTTGTTTGACTTCTGTACAACCTTCTTAAGTAACTGCTTAGCACGGATCAAACGATTTTCCTTTGTCTTGAATTGACCTCTCCTCACAATATACGATTTATACAACTTAAGTCCAACACCCGAAGCTCTTTGACGATGGTCTTCATTGATTTTTCGAGATAAGAATCAATCATATTTTGAACAAGTTGGGTGAATTTCGGTGTCTTTATAGAATCCGAACGTTTAGAATGTTTGTTTTTTGTTTTTTGTTACAGTTGAAACTTTCCAGCCAGAAACTTCCAATTCCACCCAAACTTTGTGTATGAAAGATCTTGCAAAATTCGAGAAAGTTGGTAATTTCTAAATCACTGGGTTCCGCACCTTTGGCAACAATGGCTGCATGTCTTTTCATTTCTTGTGTTAGTATTTTATCTACCATGAGGGATCTGAAATAAATAAATAAAAATAAATTGGTTTAAATACTGATAAGTGTTCTCAAATAGCCCTCGCACTTTGTATACAAACCCCAAAAATGTACATCTTCGTAATGCTTTAATACACAATCGGCTTAACCTTTTAGTTTCATTTGGTATTTGCGGATTATTTAAATAGTCTAAAACTACCATCAGCGTCGACTTTGTTATTCCGTCCCTGCGGATCAATAAAATAATACCAGTAATATTGATTCTGTTGAATTGATTCTTTAGAAAGAGTGTCTAAGAGTCGAGTATCAGAGGCGATCTTCTGTCAAAACTGTTATTTGTTTCAATCCATTTCCGTTCACTTTTATGAAAGGCATCAACATTATTTTTAAAATTCACTTTTTTCCCTAAAATATTGTGATTTGGTTTAGTTAACAGGATACAGACACTTTCTGGTTTCAAATTCTACCGAGATTTTCTCTTTCATCTCACCAGAATATTTTAAATAAGAACCTGTTATAAGAAGTGGTCATATTAATTTGGTTAGATATCATTATCTGGAAATATTAGCCTGTCCTCGCAAATACACTGTACACGAAAGTAAATACTGCTGCAAGTTGTATAGTGAGGCGCTCTACTATGTTTGTCAACACACTGTTCTTCTCCTACACTAAACTGTATCGATCATACTTTGTTGTGACGAGAGTGTGAAAACAGAACATTAAATATGGTAGCGAAAGTAGATAAATTTTATTTTGAGATGTGAAATGATAGTAAACATTGTCAACTATCTTAGTTTCGAATGAATAGAATATGGATTTGGGTAAATGAGATAAGATTTCCGGAAAATCGTTTTAGAAGCGACGAGGATATAATTTCATAATGGATATAAAGTACATTTTAAACAGAGAACAACTTTCCAATGTTTTTCTTCGCGTATATCGTTGATCGAAAATATGTTAATTTGCAGACAGTATTTAACGGTCTAGTAAAAATCGAAAGCTGTTTAGCCATAGACTATTAGCCTCAAAAAAGGATATGTTAATTTTCAATTCTTCATGAATGACCTCACATATTTGTCTCTATTTACTAATCTCTCTCTTTCTCTTTCTCTCTCTTTCTCTCTCTCTCTATTTCTTTTTCTCTTTCTCTCTCTCTCTCTATTTCTTTTTCTCTTTCGTATGATTTATCGTAGTTGAGCAAAGCATCCGTATGTTGATGTATGCAGGATTATTGCAACATCTGCCTTCACATGCGCAATCAAAAGCAGAATCTGGATCAAATTACAAGGCTGAACTAGAAGTGGTAGGTGACTGTGGATGAAGTTCAGTGAAACAAACTGCATTACTACATCAGCAAGAAACATTTATCAATTATACAGTTCTCCCACTACTTAGTGGTTGGTTGTGCAGCATAAATATGTTTCTATTTAGAGAATGCTATAACGAAAATGAAAGTTTTAAGTGCAAGGATAGCACCAGTAGTCTGAGAATCTATCGAGTCGGTCGAATATAACTATTTATAGATTAGTGTTTACTTATGCAGGTTTCCAGTTTTTGGTAACAGACAGACGATATGACAAATATAGGACTTCTGGTTAAGATTGAAAATAATATATGACCACAGCACTGTTTGTTATGTCTCCTGTCTATGGCTAAGTCCAGCTAACGTGTTATAAAGAGAAGACACCTCCCATAAACAATGTTTTACTAGCTTCAACGATTGCTTTCAAACTGTGACTGAATGTGTGGTGGAAAAATCACAAAGTATTCCGAGCCCTGAATCACCTTTAACAATATCAAACTTCATACAGGTTTGTCGTCCAAATTGCTCTACGTTTATTTTGATATTTTGTTGGTGGAATATTTAGAGAACCAGAGGAATCTTTCAGGTATGTTCTTAAAGTATCATTCAAATGTCTGAGTGGATGAGGTACACTATTTTCTGTGTCTGCTAGCGAGGTGAATACTGAAGCGATTATCTATAATCGTGAGAAGGTTAATCGCTTAATGGTTAGTGTAATCGGTTCACGATCGTAAAGTCTTGAGTTCGACACCCGGCAGAGCATTGTGTCCTCGAGCAAGACACTTTATTTCACATTGCTCCAGTCAACTCAGCTGGCAAAATGATTAGTATCTGTATTTCAAAGGGGGGGGGGTCAGTCTTGTCACATTCTGTGTCACGATGAATCTCCCTTAGAACTATGTTAAGGATATGTGTATCTGTGGAATACTCAGCCACTTGCATGTTAATTTCACGAGCAGACAGTTCCGTTGATTGAATCAACTGGAACACTTGTCGCCATAACCGACGTAATTACAATTAAACTGATTAATAATCAGCTACTAAAATGGTAATTAAATTAGCATTCAACATTTGTTGATTTCTCTTCACTAAACGAAAACTAAGTTTTATAGTGGGGTTAAATTGACCCTAATATGTTACTGGTATTTATGTTATCAATCTCAGTGAGACGAAGAACGACAAAACGCTCGGAAAAATTGAAAGCCCAACGGAATGAGGCTGAAATACGGTAAAGAATAGAATCCACTGCCACACAATTTCCATCATCTTCTTTCTCTTAGAAGAAAAATTATTACAGGAAAATAAAACTTAATTTCTGGCAGCAATCATCCTCTGTTCTTTCTGAGTGTGTGTTGTGTGTTGTGTGTGTGTGTGTGTGTGTGTGTGTGTGTGTGTGTGTGTGTGTGTGTGTGTGTATGTGTGTGTGTGTGTGTGTGTTTATAAACGTCTAGTAATACTTCTAAAGCCTTATTACTATTCGACAATCTTTGCCAGTAAATAATGTTTACAAACGATAATGAAATGTTAAAACGTTAAGTAACGAAACACATAGTATGTGAAAAAAACTTCTAAACATCTCACAGAAAATTTATTCCCAGAATGAAGTCAAGAATTCTATGCCATAAATTTGCTTTTATTGTATTCAGCTATAAAATTATATGATTAATTGACGCTGTTTTAAAATTGCTGAAAATAATCTCTGATAATTTTCAAAGCTCCATTAATGTTTTAAATTCCACACTGTGCAAGATTCGGCTTTGAGGTCGAGTACACCGTGAATTTGTTTCTTTTACTGGTTTATGGTGGTTAGCCGAAGATCAATATTTGCTTATTTGTTTGACAAAGGCTAATACAAGCGAATTTATTTGACATTTAATATTTCAGGGTTAACTGAGAGGCAAGTCTATCTGTTAGATTAAATAAGGCCTATTTGCAGATTTATATTCCTGCTAGATTAATGTTTCGAAAGAGTTAACTATTATTAATTTAACGATTACTTTGATGATAAAGAAGATAAAGATAGTAAAGATTCACCTTTCAATACTACTACTACTACTACTACTACTACTACTACTACTAATGCTGCTGCTGCTGCTACTACTACTGCTACTGCTAATGGTATCAAATTTTGGCACAAGGCCAGCAATTTCGGAAGAGTTCATTATATCGACTCCAGTGTTCAGCTGGTGTTTATTTTAGCGACCTCGAAAGAATTAAAGGCAAAGTCGACCTCGGTGGAATTTGAATACGGAACATAAAGAGGGACAAAACTGATACTTATTTTATCGACCCCGGAAGGATGAAAAACAAAGTCGACTCCGGCGGCATTTGAACTCAGAACGTAAAGTCAGAAGAATTGCCGTTAAGCATTTCTCCAGGCGGCGAGCTGGAAGAATCTAATGATTCTGCCAGCTCGC
>JAOPUL010005855.1:722230-733566 GCA_027564515.1 Octopus rubescens | reverse complement strand
GGCCTTGTAGTGTAGTGTTATTAATATTCCATTCTATACTGGGCACGAAGGCCTTGTAGTGTAGTGTTATTAATATTCCATTCTATACTGGGCACGAAGGCCTTGTAGTGTAGTGTTATTAATATTGCTACCTCATCGAGGCTATTAAATGAGGTCCAAAGTTTTCTTTATTGTAGTGTATGTTGTTTTTCTTATAGTTGTTGCTATTGGTGACCATGAGGTGGCTCACTGGGAGCGGGGAGCTTTGCTTTCTTGTCTTCGGTGTTATGGACAACTTCCTGGTACCAGGTATGACGTAAACCCCTTGTTAAATCTCAAAGCTGCAACCATAGGTGTTTTGGAAATAACAGCTTCTCGATTCTGGTGTTATTATTCCTCCGGGTTCTGCTGCTGTACATTGTTTTCTCTTTCTCAACCTTTCCAGTTCCTCAGGGAAGAAAAACATGCAAAAGTCACATATTGCCAAGCGTGCCATCACTCTATATCATCGATTGTAACACAAACCTCTTCCGAATACATTCCATTTTTTGCAAACTTAGGCGCTCGCAACCTGACCATACTGTACTTTAAAGGTATTGGGCATGAGTAGGGACGACTGTGGAGCGAAAACATTTGTTCTTTAACCTGAGAAACCAGTAATACGAGTGAACAAAAGTTTGCTAAAATATAGCATAAATTGTCCCATGAAGCAATATAGATTTTTCTGAGTAGTCTTTACACAATTAAAGAAGCGCCAATACTATGAAGGTACAGCAAGCATTTCATGTGAAAATGGAAGAAATAAACAAATATATCAGAATAGGACAAAGAGAAGATTTCAAAGACTGTCTCTGTGTTCTGTTTTGAGTAACAAATTTGTTAAATGAAACTGCCACTGGTTATAGATAATACAGACAAATTATAATCCGCTTCTCGATATGAATTAAGATATAATATTTACAAGGGATAACACTTTATTAGAAAAGATTCTAAACATTGTTTTGAAATACAGCTAAGATATACAAATGAATATTGGATTAATAGAGAAAGCGAAATCCTAAAATTAGAATTAGATTATGCAGTATATTAAAAATGGTACGATACACAAAAATGGAGAATAGCAGAAACTGATGATGTAGAAAGTCATGGAAATAGTTTTATAAAAACTGCATTCAATGGTAGAAAGATGATAATGTAGACAAAATATACGTAATCCCTCCCCACACAGACGGTGGGATCTGATGTAAATTATTACAAGTAATACCAAAGGGACTAGAAATATATTTTAGAAACAAGCAATAGTAAACTGATAAGTGTCTTAAGGAAACATGAGTAAGACAAACCTTTCTTCCTAGATAAGGCAATAATAAGGTAGGAATTGTAAACGGTATAGATGGACAAAAAACAGTAAGACAAGGCGAAAAGAAAAGGTTAAAACAGGAAACAAAATTAGAAAGGAATTACAAAATATACTGAAGACATAAACAGAGGGTGAATAGCTTCTCTGCTAGATTCGAGAGACAAGAAATAACATGAGATAAAAGCCGGAAAGGGTTCAAAAGCGTTTATCTAAAATCAGAATTCGAAGATCTGATTTCAGCCGTAGAGTACCAATACATTGACATAAATAATTACCAAAAATGGAATAATGAAAATATAGTAAAACTATATTAAGGCAGTGCCCCAGTATGGCCAGAGTCCCTGGTTGGAACCAGTAAAATTAACAAGAGGTGAAATTTCTGTACACTGAAATATACAATTACTATAGCATATATAGATGAGTGACAATTGTGTGTGTGTGTGTGTTAGCTGCTATTAAACTGAAGATAAACACTAGTCATACGCTTTACTTATTTGTGAGGAGGCTGCGTTGGCTGTTTGGTGCAGTTTCAAAAGACTGGGTTCTTTATGAATCAAAGCAAAACAATACATTCTAAAACCCAACAAAGATCAACAATAAACAAAGAACAGACAACTTTAAATGTGACATTGTCGTGTTATGATAGCAATGAGAAAGAACCATTAGTGCTTATACAAAGGAATAACTGCAATGATTCAGAATGTGTGATGCAATAACTTAATTTAAAGGTTTCAAGAGATAAAACAACTAATACAAAGAGAAGAGAAACAAAAGACCAACAGATTATCATATGACAAAAAAAATCATAGAATATAAAGAATTCTAATGAGACACTCTCCGGGCATCAGAAATAATTACTGAGTAAATAAATGAAACAACGGCCTTAATACAAATAATGTACACCAGATACCAGATCTTGTAGAACAACGAAAACAGAAAGAGTTGGAACAAGGGATAAAACTAGAGTAACTAAAACCGTTTGGAAATAAGATACATGATAAGTGGCAACAAAAACGATTTGCTTTGAATAAGAAACACGAAACAAGAAAACAATGTTCTATAAAAATCTTAAATGTCAGGGAAAAGAGGAACTTAAAATCACAAAGGATATTTTAATTTAATAGATGAAAGCTAAAAGAAGAGTTTGGGGGATTTGAGGAATGAAGGAAAAAAATAATAAAATACCTTGTAAATCAAGAAAATCTTATCGGAAATTGAGTAACAAAATAAAGTAACTAAGAAAACAATCCAGAACTAGAAATATATTTGAGAAAATATGAGTAGAAAACAAAACGTAAATGCATTGAACAAACAAATTTCATTAAATATAATTATATGTATAGGTAAAGATTATAACAGAAAATATATATATCTAACATTGATGAGAGGAAAAAACAATTGAAAATCCTCTGCAATAAAACAAATTCATCATTTCTTGATAAAAGACTTAAATGTCTTACACTGAACTATGGCCAAACGCTTTAATAAAATAAGGTGTCCATTCTATTATTTACTAGAATGGCTGACGCAAGGAAAAACACCCCTCCCCCTCCAAATCACAGAGACGGATGATCCTAAAATGAATAAGCTATTTACAGTCCATTCTAAGTCTATAAAATAGAAACTATGCAAATAATCAACGTCTTGACAGAAATAAATTTCTAATTGAAAAAGTGAAGTGTGGCAGGAGGAGGTGATATCGCTATAAAGATCAACCATTGATAAACAAATCTATATTAGCAGACATATAAGAACTGACTGCTCTGGCCGTGAAAAGTGCCTGGCAACGGTTGCGTTCATGTATCATTGATTCAATGGACAATGTATTAAATATAAGTAGTGATTATAGGCTTCACCAAAAGTAGTTTACCAAAATGGAAAATAAATGTAACACTAAATAGATTATCTATTTAGATAATCTATTTCATAGATTATCTTCATAGATTATAATAGATTTCATAGATTATCTTCAAAGGTGAACAGTGCTGTCTGTTTCCTGTTTTCCAAACAATAAATAATAAGGATGATAATAATGATAATCATAAAGAGGTGAGAAGTGGTAGAGAGGATGATCCAGTTGGAACATTTGAATCTGACATAAATTAGCAACGAAACAGGAATACTAATGTCGAAAAGATGAAGATTGTCAGGAAAATAGAAAGATGAAAAACTCTCATAAATAACATCACTATTAAGCCAATACAACGAGTGGAGAAATTTGAACATTCAGTCCACAACCAATAGTTATTTAGTTTTGTACCAAAACCCTGAACAAAGCTAAGTCAGTGGATAAATGAATGACCGAGTTCATAGGATACTTTCCAGGAAATTCTGAACTAATCTCCGTCCAAAACTCAAGTATATATCATCCACATTGGGCATTGTAAATATAACGAAACGGGTAATAAAAAGGAGTCCGGTTACAAGGAAACAGGAGCTTAACAAATTCCAGAAGTATTGAATAATGGGAGCTGTGAACTTATTAATCAGTATCACAATTTCTGTAAGTTGATATTTGTTAACGTAGCAATAAGGGGAGGCGATAGAAAAAGGTCATTGTAATGATAATGCCTGGGAGTAGCACTTCATACTATAAGAGTAAATGAAGAGGAATCATTATATAATTATTAATACCAAGAAAAAACTCTGGACAGAATCCAAGAGGAGAGGATAAATAAAACAAGCATTTCTTGGGGAAGGAAGCATAATTTAGCAATGAATGATATCACATTGGTGGAATTGTCACTATTTTGGTCATTAATAGACTCATTTTAAAAGTGCGTGACTGACTGGTTAGAGAATTGGATTCGCAATCGTGATGTTGTGAGTTCGATTCCCGGACTGAGTGATGCGTTATGTCCTTGAGAAAGACATTTTATTTCACGTTTCTCATTCTACCTGGAGTTGCGACCGATAGATAGTATTAGCAATCGGAAAGACCAATGGAAAACATTGTTTCCTCCGTTCGATTTGACGAAATTCGATCGACTATCGATAAACTCATCCTAAGATTATTTCAATGTTTTTTTTTTCAAATGCACTTTTTTCTTTAAGAAAAACACTTTTAGTAACCTCCTACTATTAACATATATTAGGGGCCACGATTATTCTAAACTTTACAATCTACGATGATTTATCAGGTCAACTCCATACATCCTTTTGCCGAATCCTGATGGTAACAGTTGGTGTTTCTCTTTAAAGCGAGGAAATATTTGAACCCTGACCTATTGCTAGTCCTTGATATATATCAAGTAAGACCCACATTAAAGTAAACTTCATATGTATAGGAAGACATTTTAAACAGACTCAAAATGAAGGCCATTCGACTACCTGACAATATAGCTTCACCAATATGTTACAACTCTGCTAAAAATAGAACTAGATGAGTGGTTTCTTATCTTTGCCTAAAGCACCAAACTGTTTATTCTCTCCACACAACGATCCGACCGTTTATCTCTTCTCCTCACATAGCGCTTAAGGTTTTCCTACTTCCGGATGGCACATAAATCCCTTCGCCAATTTTTACTTCCGTACATATTGACTTCTGTTGAAGCTGTACATTAAAACCATTATTTTCACAATTCTCTAAGATGTGCAAATGTCTTGAACATCTTCTGTGACTAAGGACCTACACAACACACACACACACACACACACACATACACACAAACAACACACACACACTCACACTTACACTCACACTCACACACACACACACACACACAACTTACATGAAATTCTTAGTGAATGCAGAATTGACAGCGTTCAAAAAGACTTTCAGTAACAACCTCCCCACCCCATCCCACCCCCTCCAGGTGTTTTATTGTGTATCGATATTCTGTGAGATAAGAAGGAAGAGCAAAAACCAATATTCGTAAATGTCATTAAACTTTATATAAATCCAATCTATTAACTAAAATGAAATTGAAATATTCTTTAAATCCTTTCTTTCTCTAAAAAAAAAAAACCAGTATTTTTATATATTTGTATGAATTGTGTATATATGTTTTATATATATTTACAAAACATTAGCTAAACGTTATTGGCATTTTTGTTAAGCAATAAAAGTACCAAACTATAAAGTACACAGTATTTCCATTTGTTTCAATTTTCATTTTGCTTTAACATTATTTTTTTTTTCTGTTTTCCAAAAGTCACGCAAATTTATTGGAAACACTTTAGTGCTGCCGGATATATCAACGAACACAGTATTAATTTTATGCAAACAATTAGTTTGTAATATTGTGTGGCGTGCAACGAATGGAAACTAGCAAATGCAGAGAACCTATGAAAAACACGTGTTTCAAGTAACGCAGTTTAAAATGTGGATTTTCTTTTCGATTTTTAATTTCAGAAATATTCCATAAATAGGAATGAAATCAGAGAAATGTAATTGTGGAAGCTACAACGCTAAGCGTGCCATTATTCAAATGTTTTATTTATCGAACGCGATTGAACGTTTTCTGAAATTAGAAAACTAAAAGAAAGTCAGTTTCAAATTACATTTTTTTCTTTAAAAAAAAAACACACATTTATTTTAGAGGTTGTCTGCATTCGACATGTTCTTCTCTATATTACTAGTCACACTAATCTTTAAAATAGAACATTAATTGATTCCATTAACATTCCAAAATAAATATTTTTCTGGTGTATTGTCGAGAGAACAACTTTTCATATAATGTTTCAATACGAGTTAGTATTTGAAGAATGCGTAATATATATATATATTGCTTATAACAAAAAAAGTGATATTTGTAATCAGATCTCTAAGCTTTTATGAAGCAGAAATACGATTCGGAGTCTAAATAAAGTTTTCTCTACAAAAGTCATCCTCATGGTCACTCTAATGTGAGAGAGACGACTTAACAGTATCAGAACAGCTACTCCTTTTGGCTGATTTCACATTATCCATACTCACCGTATTAGACGCAGATTACATTTTTTTACATCACAAAGGCACAAACATTTTACCATCTATTGTAAATTCATCTACGCTAAGCACATTGGAAATACTCGATTAATTGTAGTGCCTACTCGTGTGTCGAAACAACTCTCTCTGCTATTTACCTACCATGCTACAATGTCATCAACAAATATTTTCTCTTACACTAACTCAAAACCTCACTTTGCAATGCATTTAAGATATTTTGTTGCTCTAACCTTTTTGCATTCTAACATTTACTGCCACCTACAGTTATTTGAATATTTCTTCTCATGTGGTCGTTGTTCAGCAGCTCAGCTCCGATTTGCTACGCTTATTGTGAAAGTTTTGTTAGTTATTACAACTTCATTTTATTTTCAGAAATACTTCATTAGTCAATGTGGCCCTGTTTATGCCAAGACGGCAGAATATAATTTGGGGAAGACTTCGCATCTTCTTCTTGCACGTCGAGCAATCCTATTATCATTCTCTGTTGACTCAAAATCTCTGAAATTATTGCCCTCGTTTATATTAGTAAACAATCGATCATATCTTTCGCCGAATAGTTTGCAAAGAGCCAAACCGTTCTGAACAATTTACTCACTCATCTCACTAATATAGTATCACTCAAACCACATTTCTTTCTCTCTGCCACATTCGTTACTTTCTTTCCAAACTCATCAAATAATCATTTGATCACTGCATAGTCACGGCATCATGATTTACATATTCTTTGTGAAAAATAACCCCTGACTCGTCACCAACCGTATGATACTTCAAGAATTCTTCCAAGAATTGTATTATCAAAATTTTCTTTAGGGGTTTATATTAAAAACTGGAAGAAAGGGAAATAACTACCACATAATCAATTCAACCTTTTTGATAATATACGCAGTGTAGATTGAAACGTTTCTTCTAATGAAAATTGACTCGTGAAAGCAATGGCTATGATTCGGTCTTATTACAGGTTCCCAGCAAACCGAAGTCAACACAGCAACAATATGTACACCGTTGTAAATAAGAAAAACAATGTAAACTGAAAATTGGCCGGTAGTATTTTGCCATGTGAATGGTTCAGTTTTCTCTCTGCCAGAGTTAATCATTAAGAGCTTGCTGGTACAGGTTGATAAGATATGGTCAGTAGAAGGTTGGCTTATTGTACCAATATCAAACACAATCAAATCTCTTCCAAGTGCGTTTCGATCCTGAAGTTTCTGGATTACATTCACAAGTGTATCACCATCAATGCTGTATGTTTTAGGTGAAATGCAGGGACAATAAGCTCTTCGAATTTCTTCCAACTACAGAGTATCTCAGTTAAACTCTACCTCTTCACTCCAAAGTTTTCCTCCAGAAGGAGTCTATCTTTTCTCGCGAAGAAGCCTCAATTATATTTACCGCTTCGCCTCTCATTTCTCTGTACCCTGCTACTTGGTTCCGGTTAAAATGTTTCGTTATTGTTTTTCTTTCAGTTATTCTCCTCTAATCTCGGAGTTTCTCACTTACAGTTTTTAGCTCCATCTTGAGAGTGATCAGTTTTGCAATTGAGTGTTCTTTTTGCTATCTCCAACCATCAATTATATCTCCTTCCTCACTTTTCCTTGGTGAGGCGTATAGTGATTTGTTTGTTTGCAAGCAATAAGCATCGTCAAATGTCTTCCGTAAAGCAGCTATCTTTTTCTCTCTCTTCAAAACCCATGATGGCACTTTCTTCGTTGTTTCGGTTTTGTTTACTTTTCGAGTGTCGTTCATGTACAGCTTTGCAGTAGTAGACAGGGCATATAGACAGGCGTTACTCTGCCAGAATCAGGGTTCATTATATTGCTGTAAATACTCCTCCCCAATTTCTTTTAATACCGTCTCTGTTGGTCTTTTGCTTACTTTGGTCGAGAATACTCTCTCTTCAAGAGAGTACTTCAAAAGCCAAAGTTATTTTTTCTTTTATAATGATTTTAAAAATCATGAAATAGCAATTATATCATACACACACACACACATGCACACACACACACACACATGCACACACACGCGCACACACACACAGGTATACACATGCACACACACACATATACACACACACACTCACACACACACGTGCACACACACACACATGCACACACACATTCACATACACATACATATATACATATATAGTTTACTATTCCGTTATTCGTAAGTTTATTTTGAAGCCGAAAGACTGCCAGATATTACACGGCAGCACGCTATACTATCGAAGCTGTATCTCCAAATTCTGTCGATTTTGTTTAGACTGTAAACTTATCTCGTGCCGTTAGGCCATTTTTTGTGTTTTCAAATTCGTTCGTTTGTAAGTCCACATTCTGTCGATTTATCTTTGTTACTTGTCCACCGTGTTGTTACTCCACCGCGTTGTTAGACGGTAGGCTCTATTATGGTTTGTATAATGTTGTTTTATTTTAATTTTGGTTTTGTTTGTATTTTGTATACTTATTTAATTTTGTACGTTCTTTGGTCTGTTCCTTCTTCGTTGCTACTGCCCAGTGGTCGATATTTTACCCCACTGGCACCATCGAAATTGAACAATATTAACGTTAATGGTGTGACATTGTTATGAATTTTGGACGTTAACTGAAGAGACTGTGGAAACGGGAAGTGTGTGTGTGTGTTATTCGTTCGTTCTGTTTGTTTCTTTATATCAATGATTAATATATATATCCACGCAATAGGCACATAACCATCTATTTTTAAAATATTCAAAGAATAATCCTGCGCGACTTCTCTCCCTTGTATTCGTCGCCCCTCTCTGGCATTTCTCTGCTGCTATCTGTCTGTCTCTCGCTGTCCCACATTTCCTCTGTGCAGTTCTCCCCCCCTTCTCTTTCTCTCTCTCATTCACCTCCCTCTCACTACCACTTCCGCTGTCCAGCGTGTCGACTCGAGAGGGGAAACGATTTGTTTCCTTTTCTATTCAAGTTATGGATGGCAGGGCATGTGTTTTTCTTGACTCGCTGTCTCTTCAGATCCTTCAGGATATTTCCATTATTGCGCTCACATTATTTGTCCCGTATTTACAGCCCAAAGGTTTTGCTGTATATTTATTTATTTTATTTTAATTGTTTGCATGTCCACATTCTGTCGATTTGGTTTTGTCTGTATACCTGTCTCGTGCCGTAAGGCTATCGTTTGTGTTTTCATTTTCGTTCGTTTGTAAGTCCACATTCTGTCTATTTATCTTTGTTACTTGTCCACCGTGTTGTTACTCCACCGCGTTGTTAGACGGTAGGCACTAATTATGGTTTGGATAATGTCGTTTTATTTTAATGTTGGCTTTGTTTGTATTTTGTATACTTATTTAATTTTGTTTTTTGTATGTCCCTTGTTCGTTGCTACTGCCTAGTGGTTGTTATTTTACCCCACTGGCACCAACAAAATTGAACAATATTAACGTTAATGCTGTGAAATTGTTATTATTTTTTTTGGACATTAACTGAATAGGCTGAGGCAACGGACAGTCTCTGTGTGTTAATCGTTCGTTCTTTTTGTTTCTTTATATCAAATATTAACATTTACACTTATAGTTTAACTGACTCTTCGTCGATGATGACGACGAGTTTTCCAGTTGATCCGATCAACGGAAGAGCCTACTTGTGAAATTAACGAACCGGTTGGTGAACACCCGTAGTCCTCAGCGTGATTCAGTGTAACACAGAATGTGACAAGGTTGGCCCCGTTTTTGCCAACTGAGTGGACTGGAGCAACGTGAGATAAAATGTCTTGGGAATCGAACTCACGTGAGCCGAATACCCTAACCACTCAGCCACGCTCCATCACTAAACTTATATATATATATATATATATATATATATATTGGAAATGTGTGAAATCTTTGGTACAGTTGGGTATATTTCAAAAAAGGAAAAGAATGACTTCACTTGTAGTTCTAAAAGAATTTAATTTTGTAGTTTGGTTTAGTAGATCTAGTAATTTCTTTGTTAACTTTAGTGGGTAGATTTTTTTCAAGACTCCTGGTTAACTTTCGTTGAGAACCTTCTCTTGTCTGTGGCGATTGTCAAACTGATCAGTTATACTTTAATGATAAGAAGGTAAAGAGATTTAGTGACTTTCATGCCGCATTCATTTACGTGAATAACTTTTTACAAAATGTTTTCTGAATTCAGTTATGCGTAGAATGGAGGTATTATTCACGGAAATCACTATTTAATTATGTGGTCTCTGTGAACAGTAATTTTTTGGATGGAACTCAATTCACCAATTCTGCTTCTAATAGAAGCACATAGAACTACATAGAACCACATAGAACCACATAGAACCACATAGAACCACATAGTCTGTAGGTTGTAAATACATGTAATGGATGTTGTGTATCTTTAGCGAATAAGGTCTGTGTCCATTCATGATAAGTTGCAGGAATTTGTTTTATAACATTTTCTAACTGAGTTTATAGGACAATTTCTTAGTCACAACCACTTCGATTGCTTAATGAAACTCCTTAAACGAATATCTTTAAATGAATCTACAGGTAAAATTCCTTTGGAATAAAGGTAAAAATATTATCGACAAAAGCTAAAGTTCTCTATGTACATAGAGTGGAGTTCCTCGATCATGTAATATACCTATACAACCATATATATCCTGCTAGTTTTCTAAAGTGCATCATGAGATCTTATAAATGTTTCACTGATTATAAAATAGATATACCGCAGGTTTCTAAATACATATTCCCATTAGTTTACTTTTTCAGACAGTTACAAATGAGGTAATTATAACTGTTATTAAGAAGTCAATATATCTCGAAGATTTAGCTCCAGTTTGCGGCTTTCTTGTTTTTTCTTTCATTCATTTTTAAAATTCCATGTCGCCATTTGTGAATTATATCGTTGTTTCCAAAGAGTTAATCACACACCTACAGGTGAAATTCAGGGTAGCAGCACACACACACACACAAACACACACATACACACACATACACACACACATACAGACACAGACACACACACATGCACACAAACACTCACTCACACACACACACACACACACACACACACACACACACACACACACACACACACACACACA
>JAOPUL010005855.1:602861-615681 GCA_027564515.1 Octopus rubescens | reverse complement strand
GTATGTATGTATGTATGTATGTATGTATGTATGTATGTATGTATGTATGTATGTATGTATGTATGTATGTCAGGAAATTAAGCTGCCGTACAGCCCAGTGCACGACGCACATTTTCGATTGCCTTGAAACAAGTATATTTCGACCTTGAAACTCCCTTGAGATCAGTATTGCTGTGCCAGTATATTTTATACAATAATGCTTAATAAATCGTTTATTCCTAACGTTTTACAGTAATCAATAAATGTTCCCCCAAAATATCACAGAAAGGTAAAATATCACAGAAACTGCCAGCTTTTGTATCGGTTTAACTGAAAAGTGACTTGACTAAAACTTTTTTCCCTCATTACTAGTTTTAAAGCAACTGGCTGTTTTGAATGATCTACTTATAGAAATCGTACACAGTAATTCTGTCTCGAAAATATATTTATTTCAAAACTATATTTCGAAGAAGCATAAATAAAATGGTTCAAAAGAAAGAAATATGTCATATTAGATTAATGTGAATTAAAAAAAGTTTTCCCTGAATTCAGTTACCTTAGAGAAAATAATGCTATCTTATATGTTGTATAGACTAAATATGTATGGAGCTTATGAGAAAGCATAAGCTTGAGATATATAGTTAACTAAATAGATTGATGGATATACATAGGTAGACAGGAATAGAATTTATAATGCATAAATGTTATTTTGGCTTTAGGCAACAATTGCAGATATAATTCACGAGATGAATTTATAGATCATTTTATTTCATTTTATTTTCATATATTTATGCTATATGCATGTATATACATACGTTTAATGTTGTTGCGCCGAGTATAATTATGTTTCGTTTATATAGGCTACTAAAATGATATAACAAGTGAATATCGAGAAAATATTCACATCAGCTTTATAATTCTGTTTCCATAAGGAAACAGAAACTAAACTTTTTATAAGACTTTTTTTTTATCTTCTATTCTTGCCGCAGTCAATCTTCAATTCATTTCATCGTTGCTGTTAACATTTAGATCATAAATTTTCCCATTTCTATATTACACATTTCAACTCTGATTTATCAAACATTTCAAACGATTTTTATGAAAACTGTGTTTAGTTTAACATTTTCTTTAATCATACAACTTGAAAAGTTGTTAATCGATTAAACGGATCCATAGTTTGGAACAATACTGAAATGTTTCACTGTTCACTTTTACAATTCTTATTGTTCTGCTCGAAAATGATAAATCTCTTGAAACTGATTGAAATGGCAGAAAGATCACAGAAATATCAGATGAGAATTAGTAATTGTAAGAGGGAAACAAACTGCTGAATAAGACACGAAATAGGGGAGCAATGAGGTTATCAGGTGCACCTCCCTGTCCCAATGTTGTGTGCAGTATTGTACTTTTATGATGCACTCCTATATGACTATATTACATTACACAGTAATAACAATGTATTTGGTTTCATATGTGTCACGTTTTAAGAAATATGCATAAGATAATACGAGTAATAGTTATAAAATCGTCTTAACTAGCAAACAATATACAATTACTCACTCAAACGCAAATTCAAATTACATCACAAAGTAACTTATCTATAATTTATCAACACTTTAAAGCATAACTTGAATTTCTATATTTAACTATAAAAATAATGATTTTGTTGATGTCATAACAGCTTAAAAACTTCGAGTGAACGTGAAATAATGCTCTTTTTAGAATTGTGAAACTCGAAGCTATAAATAATAGCGTGTAAATATTGGGTTAAAATCCATTTGGATTTCCTTTAGCGCAAGTCAAAATATTTAGAAGATAGTAGAGAAGCATAAATGAACAAAGCACTTTGTTCCCCATTTTTGGATTTTGACATCTAACAGCAAATATTATTTGTTTTAATATTGACATAATACCAGTTATCTACTGTTACGAATTAGATTATTCTTAGGAATATTTTGGATCAACACTATAAACTATTCACTTTTAATACTAATACTCAATATTATAGCCAGTATCTTAAACACTAATAAATAAACCAATATATGTTCTCAGTCATTAAAGATTCTTAAATCAGATTCTTTTGAATGTAGAACTGTATAACAGTATATTAGTATAGTATATTAGCGTAATATATTAATGCAATAATCCTGTTTCTTATATGTAACTACAAATGTCGGCTAGAAAGCCGTAGAATTTGATTTAATGTACTTCATGTGTAATCAATATACAACCTGCTTTTCGCCAATTTAATTGATTTCAATGCTATAAATAGCTAATAAAAATACTCCTTCCACGACAAATGTAAAATCGATATTTTGATATAATTATTTTCTAAGAAATTTACATTATTTCAGTGACGTCAGTGAATTAGTTTGCGAAGATGGTTCATGCAGTAAACTGGAAGTATTATTATATAGTTCTTGCTAATTCTCGGTTTATAATATTGGTTGTGGTTGTGAAATAATCTTTGATTAAGAAATACGATCTGAATTGTCTATAATTATAAATCAGTTGAGAAAATAAGCGTCTTAAATACAACATTCCTCCTCACTTCAAATATATAATCTTTGAGATTTGTTAAAAAACAATCTAAATTTTTTCTAGTATTCATTAGAAAGAGTATTCGATGTCAATGGTACTATAATGTTATTACTGTATATCGTTTAGCACAACCTAGTTAATGTCTCCATTTTTAATAGAAGTTCTAATAATATAAGCATCTATATTCACAACTATATTCAGCTATATAAGTTGTGATATCAAATTGTTTTTTCTCTTCCATTATAATGTTTATGCTTCTCCAACAAGCAGCAGAGATGCTATATCGTATCTCAGTCAGAGTAGAGCTTTAACAAAATGGGATTTAACAAATTTCCTACTGATATTCTCCCCTAATATGCTCCCTTGGTATCCTCCCCTAATATTCTATATTCTTGTTTATTGAGTGAAAACAAAGATCGGTTCCCGAAGAAGAAATTTTTGAAAATTTGACTTTTCCTATCAGTGTTGACTGTTTCTTTTGTTTTGATTTTCTTCTTCTTCTTTTTTTTCTTCTGTTGTTGTTTATGAATTAGTTGTGCAATGTTCATAATTAGATAAATTTATTTCGTTGACCCCAATTCAACTTAACCAGACTTGTATCGTTAATAACATATGATTATCGTATCTCCTTGCTTCTAATTATAGCTTTCTATTTCTGCACCTCGACATCGGTGTCTTCCACATACAATTATGAATTTCCACTATATGTACGTGGCTGGAGATAAATCTATTTCATTCTATTTATGAAATACGTTGTAAATTAATTTTAAAGAAATAAATATGATGTAGCACTTTGTCACGTTTTCTGTCATAAACTCTCAAATATCAGCAATGTTCTCATATTTAATCGGCCATGAATTATTATTGTGCAGTCATTCAAACTTCTGATTACCTGAACTGGGAACGTACTTTTCTGTAGAAAATCAAAATGGACGATTTTAAGTAAATTTGTTATTTCTCGTGTTAATCAGGAAACATTCTTCAAGCACGTGAAAAGTGGTCTACGGCAGTTATGAGGGTTCTACTGAAAACAATACCAACTTGTTTTAATAACTGCCAAAAGGTCGTTCAAACTTCACTTGTTGGTAGAATTAATCTTCCATCTTCCTTTATTTTAACTTTTCTTCCTGTTCTTCATTACAGTCAACTTATGGGTTCCAAACAGAAGCAACTGTCTTTGAGTTCTTGACGAAGAAAGGGTGTAGACTGTCTACATGTTGATTACGGAGATGACATAATTAACAAGAGCGATGTATACAATGGCTGGAGAAATGTTAAGAAGATAGAATACACATTGGAGACAAACGATGTAGTGAGAGACGATTAACTGCGGCGGCGGCGGCCAACTGGCACAAATCACCGGTCAGTGAACGAATTGATTAGTGAGAGACGATTAACTGCGGCGGCGGCGGCCAACTGGCACAAATCACCGGTCAGTGAACGAATTGATTCATTCAAACAGATGACTCACGATCCGTGAGTTTATTGGATAATTGGACTGTGGTCACAATGTCCTACAGAAACTGGTGAAAGACTATCAGAAGATTTGTGCAAAGTGCGTCTCTCGGAGGTCGACACCCGATGTGAAGGAGGAAGGTTGAAAGTCTGCTCTTGATCTGCTGGAAGCTTTTGAGTCCAATGAAGACAGTCTTTTCGATCTTAAGACAGGGAATGGAGCGTTGGCGTATCTTAACGATTCGGAAAAGAAGGTTCAGTCCGTGAAATGGTGCCATACCTTTTCTCAAATGCCTAAGAAGCTCAAGAGCTAGCGGTCAGCACAGACAGTCATATCGCCTGGTTTGGAGATGAAAATGCGTCATTCACCTTGATTTACTGGAATGCGGCTGTACCTTAAACAGTGAGTGGTACATTGAGACACTCAAAGAACTTAGAGAAACCGTTAGGAGGAAGAAGCAGAACAAGAATCTGGAATCACCATAATAATACATCTTTGACAACAAATCAAGTATTTGGAAAATTGGGTTGCCCCTTCGTCTCACAGCCCAGACCTGGCACCCTCCAACTTCCACCTATTCGGCCCAGTGAAGGACAGTCTTCGGGGACAAAGATTTGATAACACACGAGGTGAAAGTGGTTGTGAAGAGGTGACTTCAATTTCTACATATAGGATTCGAGAGTTGGTTTTCACGATTGCGCAAATTCATAGCATGCAATGGAGACTATGTTGAGTCGTAGCTTTGTATAGAGGAAGAATTACCTTTTTCCAAAGTGTTGTTTGAACGATCTATGTCAGTTAATAAAAAGGTTATGCTCACTTTCCATTACTTACAAAACTACCTTTAATATATATATATATATATTCCACCATATTCCATGACCGCATTTAATAGTAAGTCTCTGCTCTTCTGCCCTAGCAATATTGCAGTAATCGTTGAGATTGCAGCATCCGGCGTGAAGAAGATTAACTTTAATAATTAATAATTTAATGCATAAAACCATGGTTGAATTAAGATTTATGTAATAATCGAAATATATGTGGAAGTATAAACATTTTAATTTTTTTCCAGAGAATGGCTTCTTAACCTTATATATTCTAACAGAAGTTATTCAATTAGGGAATATTTAAACTTCGTCAAAAATTATTTCCACGTAAAGTCAGTAGCAAGTATATTTCTCGCAGCAAACTAAAAGCTAATAAACCAAACCAAACCAAAATTGATTGGAAATCTATCGAATGTTTTGAATGATTTATGAGAAAGATATTTTGGTTGTGATGTGGGCCAATATACTTCTAAATTAAGAATAGTTATAAACGCTAGAAAGAATAACTTATATTAGAGAAATAGAAAGATAATTGTATTTATAGTGTTATAGATTATTGAGAGTAAATATCATTCACGTAGATATTAATTTATCTCCAATAGTGAAAGAGTATTTATTGCGTATTCAGACTGTTAACTAATTAAGCATGAATATGTATCTGAAGTTCACCTTCAAATGAATTCCCCAGTATTTCCTTGGTGTGATTTATAGTTTAATAAACGTCTGAGATTATCTGATCCGCCACATTCAGTATTATTCAGAATAGCTCAGAGTGGAAACCACATCGATGCTTCGTATGTTTCTTTTGTTCTACGGAAAGAGTTAAATCAAACATGAAAATTGGTATTCTCGCCAGATTAATATCATGCAATTAACTTGTAGTTTCAGAACAAAGTTATCGAATGTTTGAAAGAGAAATACATCAATTGTATGAAGTTTTAACAAAAAAAACTTCCAAAGAGCAATATTTAGTGACCTATGTTTAAAAGAATGCTTCAACTTGAAACAAACATCATTGAATTTATCAAACAATGTAAACTATAAATTAGGTCATGAAACATTTTCATATTGCTACCGCTAATAGCAGCTACAGTAGAAGGAAGAATACATCGGTTTCTTGTCAATTTGAGGTTTCAATGTCCATGATTATTGACAGGGTATTTGGCTGACTTTGAATAAAAAAGACAGATCTGTTGCTCCTGAGAGCAAACTGGGAATTGATCAGCCCCTGATGGATCATCTGGGTGAGGAGTCTGGTTTTGTAGCACCAAAAACCCCCCTAAGACTCTAGAAACATCACAGGTGATGCATCCTGAAATTCATCTTGGATGCGATAATATTACGGCGTGTCTACTGTTTAAACTACTGTGGAGAATTATTTTCTTTCAAATTTCTTATGAACGCTGTACCACCATAGACGTAGTTAAAATGTTTTTATTTGGGACCCTTTACAATTCACATGTAAAGACACCCAAAAAAAAACATTTAAATGAATACTAAATAGCAATCAGTTGCTTTCAGAAGGTTTCTGGCGACCAAATCTGATATTATCCAAGAAGTATTCACCAAAAAAGCAGCTGTTGACCAATTCTATACAGAAGAATAACAAAAACATTAAAGTCTGTGCGATAAAGATAAGTACAGTGTCTGCCGGTTATATAGTTACATAAAATTTAAGGCAATATATATATATATATATATATATATATATTTATTTATTTATTTATTTCACCATTTATCAAGATGAAAACAAGACGGTCTGTCAGTTATCTTTTGAGTTAATAACGTTTAAACAAGAGACGCTGATAAAGAAGAAGAAAAGAAAAACACAAGGGAGCTAACCAACATTACAATAATTCGATGTCAAGCAGACGTAATGAAGATGTTAATGGTTTACTAAGTGCCCGGTTGCCTACTTTTAAATTCCGATAAAATATATTTCTTGAAATGCGGACATACAGAAAAATCTCGTTCCTGGAATTTATGTGTTCACTGGAGGTTCTGAATATTTTTTAAGAGATACAGTTTTTCAAGAGAACATACTGAGCAGTTTTTCGACCCATTAATGTAGGGTCTGGTATTGGAGACGATTTTCCATTTGATGTCGAAACTGGTCCCTTCGTCTTTAAGTTTCCAGATTAAAGCTGAAAGGGCCGTTGAATGTATTTTATCATGATACCTAAAATTCGAAAGATGGTTGTTATATCCAGATTTAAATTTTCCTTTCACGGCTCCGATATAGCGTTTGGTCTCTGTGCGACCATTGTGGTAGTTCGCTGAAACCTGTGCCTCATAAACAATGGAAGTTATATCGCACTCCTGTTCTCGAGGAGATTTAGATTTTCTCTACATGTGGATCAGGAGCAGGCTTGAGTCGTTTGTTGCTTATTGATATATGACTTGAAATTAGGGGGGACAAGAAAAAGTATTTTTTATTGTGTATTTGCTTAGGGTCAACATCCTTATCTAGAAAAAAGAAACATCGATGAAATTCAAAACCAACAAGACCTGGTAGAGGAAGGCCTTTCTTTAAGTACAGCCCAGAGTTGGGAACTATGGAGAAAAGTAATCGATGGCATATGTTTTATAGGGAGTGAAGTGGTTAAGCGAGAAATAAGTATATATACGTAAAAATATTAATAAAAGCATAAAATAATAAAGTTCATAAAATCGATTGGATTAAACAAAATTCAAAAACTTATTTATTCATAAAGTTTAATATCAAAGTTAGGCACAATCTATTTTAACTTTTAATGCCTTGAAAGATAAATTACTTAAATATCCAGAAAGGAATTTTTAGAAACAATAAATTTTAACTATCAAGCAAACAGAAGCTATAAGTGTTAAGCTTATCTGACGTAGATTCACCCGACAATGATGACTTTGGCGAAATGTGTGAATACCAGTGTTTTTCTAAGATGCTACTAGTAAAGCAATGAATTGTTTGAACACAGTTACATGACATGTTAATGCAGTCTGTCGCCTAGAGCTTCTTTTAGTGCGATTTTGTTGAGGAAATGCAAATCCAATAATGCAAATCGTATCATACAAATCAGAACAGCATTTCCGAACCATTTTACCATTTTAGTGTCAAATTTGACTCAATAATTCACAATGCATGTATTATTTTGTAACATTAAATACTATGTCGTTTTTAATTGCCTGATGCACGTGACACGATCCACTTTTATATTTTCATTCATTGCTTTGCAAACTTTGGAGTTTGTTTCAACAAAATGAGGTGATGTAATATTCTCTTTTCTTAATTACACATTGTATAAAGACAGCCAGTGCTGGACAAAATGCTTGGCGGAATTTCATCGTTTTTATGTTCTGAGTTCAAATTCCGCTGAGGTAGACTTTGCCTTTCATCATTTCGGGGCCGATAAAATAAGTACCTGTTGAGTACTGGGGGGGTCGATATAATCGACTATCCCCTACCCCTTCAAAATTGCTGGCATTGTGTCAAAAATTTGAAATCATCACATAAATTTGTAACTATTGATTTCGTACCTACGAGATTTCAGGTTCACATCGCTGCGTAGCACTTTGAACTTCTGCCAATATCTTGGGCGACCAAATTCTTGTGTAATAGGAGTGAAGTGAAATTTCGCCAAAAGGAAATAGTGACTTCATTTTGTTTTTTATATATATAAATTACAAATTGCTGTTAAATGGAGTGTATTTGGATTTATCTGTATGAATGTAAACATGCGCGGTCAAAATAGATAATCAATGTTTAAAAGATGAGGAAAATTAGATTTATAATATTCTGATTTTGAACATTTTTTAAATATATACGAACCGGAATTGGAGAAACCAACTACCTAAATTACTTACATTTGCTGATGCAAAATCTTTCTCACATGAGAATGAATTCCTGAACACAAACACAATGGCTGGTCAAACATGATTTTAGGAAATCTATTGTTGCTCAATGAAAATGTGCTGCTTCTGCAGATAAGGAATACATTTTCAAACTATTCTTTGTATTGTTCAAGTATGTAGGAGCAACACTCTCCTTGTAAATAATTACCACATCATTTGTAATCACTCAAATATTGTGAGTTGCATAGATTCCTAGAAGACACTCTATATGTTATACAGTTATAAGGAATTTAACTGCCGTCATTGTTTCGTATATTGTCTTGGAGAATTATTCTCATTCAATGTAGATCTGGTTTACAAACTGGCATAATATCTATATCAACAAAATTATAATCCTATAAGTTAAAACCTAGCTAAATATTGATTTCAAATTTTGGTATAAGGCCGCCGACCACAATGATCAACTGGTAATTACTTTATCGACCCCGAAAGGATGAAAGGCAAATCGACATCGGCGGAAAGCCTAGCGAAATATCATTATTTGTAGAGGCGAAGGCGCCGAACTGGAACACGCCGGACAAAATGCTTAGCAGTATTTTGTCCGTCTTTATTATTCTGAATTCAAATTCTTCCGAGGTCGATTTTGCATTTTATTCTTTCGGGATCGATAAAATAAGTACAAGTTATGCGCTTACATTGAAGTAATCGATTGGCCTCGTCTCTCAAAATTTCAGGTAATGTGCTCCTAGTAGAAGGTATATTTTTCAAGACGATGAGGAACTGGGAGAATCGTTAAAGCACCGGACTAAATGCTTTGCGGTATTTCTTTTGGGTTTTCACGTTTTCGATTCAAATTCCGTCCAGGTCGGTTTTACCTTTCATCTTTATGGGACGATAAAATAAGTATCAGTTAAAGATTGTGGTCGATTTATCCCCTCCCTTAAAATTGCTGGCCTTGTGCTAAAATTCGAAAACATTGTTTGTGCTGGTACTTGGCCTAGTTGTTAGGGTATTCGGTTCAGGATCATAAGGTGATGAGTTCAATTCCTAGACTAGGTAGTGTGTTATGTCCTTGGGCAAGGCACTTCATTTCACGTTGCTTCATCCTATTCAACTGTAGTTAGTATCAGTCGAGTGTTGCTGCAGCCCTCTTTCTCTCCACCTGCCACGCCTTGAATGTCCCGTTAGCTCAAGGGTGAGAGGGCCGTGGGGGTTCTATGTCTACTTGCGACTACTTGGGCTCTTAAAACATTAGCCAAAGCATGGTACATATCACCAAGCTCACGAAGATCACTTTCAGCTTCTGTGAATCACCTAAAACTTTACAATTCTTCAACCACTATATTTCAAATATTTTAATTACGGATATATCTGGCATAACTTTCCATTACTAAATAACATGAATTATATTGCATGGCAATAGTTTTGCTGCGAATGGGGGTGGGGGATATTGATTCCGATGTCTCGCCCCTTCGCTACACAGGTAAGGCTGACTTCTTCATCTTGCTTGCGCATGTAAAATACAAACCAATTATACTAAAATTAATTACATCTCCTCATAATATTTACTTTGTACGTGTAAAATTATTGTTATTAACACCGTTACATTGGCAAAGAATAAAATGTTGAATTCACTTTTACATTCCTCACAGACGCAGTATAGTTTCAACTTTTTCCTTAGTAACTGTAAACTACTAACGAAGAACCAATAAAATTATCAGTAAAACTACCAAGTATCAAAAGAATTATAGCCACTTCTATAATTATAACCTATACTTTTTAAAAGAACTCACTAAGTAAACCAATTGCAATTATTAAACTATTCAGCGGGAGTTAGTGACGCACTATAGACGCAGCATTTACTTTCCGTTTTTCAACTAAACTTCTAAAAACTTTTAATTCGATTCCATCCATCAACTTCCACACATAATCTTTCTCTTTAATAAGTATGTTCAAATAAATATCTTCGTGTATCTTTAATCACATTAGTTTCCAGTGGGTTTTAACAGTCGGCAAAGAGTTAATTGATGCTTCAGAATATAGATTTCGCTGAATCATGGATTTTCATTTTAAAACTAAATTGGAACTACATTTGGTATTCATCTCGTAAAAGACTCTGTTGTAAAAGAATATAAACAAATAACTTAAAAGTGTGGAAGAATATAGTTTGATTTATAACATGGTTTTATATTTTTAAAGTGAAAGCTCGTGAGGTGGGGGGAAGTTTTCCTGCCATTCGTAACGAAATTAATGAATTCAGAATCGTGTCTACATGAGCAGATCTATGATGAAAAGCATTCCAATCGTGACCTTTCCGTCTTTATACTTGCAAAATATCTACAACTATACTATCTCATTTACATTTCCCTTTTTAAACGATAAGGTGGACTTGATTTTTCTAGTAGGTCGAGGTAAGTGGGTAGTTTATTTTTGTTTTGTTTTTTGCGACATATGAGACAAATTACTCCAGCAGGGTCGGTCAGCAGCCATCCTCATTGCATCGTTTCATTTGGGGGCGGCGGGGGGGGAGATATTTTATTAGAATTGTCCCTTTCTCTCAATTTTTAAAAGGGTTAATGTATTTTCCAGAGGTCTTTCTATTAATATATAACAATTTATATGAACTTGTATACGGGTGGTTCTATTTCAAAACACTGAACTTGTATACGGGTGATTCTATTTCAAAGCACTGAACGTGTATACGGGTGGTTCTATTTCAAAACACTGAACTTGTTGGTGTCTATGTGTCATTTTCTTTTGCCTTTTACTCCTCGATAATATATTCTGACTCTTTGTCCTTTTCTCTCCCTGATATCAGTTGAATGATAAAGGCAGACATAACTAAAGTTTTTATATTTGATCAGTGAGGGAGGGGGGCATGGGTTAATGCCACATTTTGCATCCATGCAACGATTACCGTTTTTGTTTCCAGCAAATAATTTCTATCATTGACATATGAGATATTTCGCACTGTGGACATGTTGAAAGTGAACTTTTCTCTTTTATATTTACTCTTTGGAACGTATCGAAGCAGTCGTTAACCAGTTTATACTTATTGAAGCTCATGTCATTTGATGGCAATATCTTTAGAAGAGGACATTATTAGGTAGCTATTATAACCAATAAACATATACACGCAGGCGTGGTTGGTTGGGAAGAAGCTTGCTTCTCAATCACATGGTTCCGAGTTCAGTCCCACTGCGTGGCAACATGGACAGGTGTTTTCTAAATATCAATAATGAAAATATGTATAAACAATTTCTTAAAGCCTGTATGAGCTAGTGAGATTTAAGAAATACTTTTTCGTGTTACATCGTTTTTTTAAAAGGCAACGGGCTGACAGAATTGTTAGCACGCCAGACAAAATGCTTAGCGGCATTTAGTCGGTCTCTACGTTTTGAGTTCAAATTCTGCCGGGATCGACTTTGCCTTTCATCCTTCCGGGGTCGATAAAATAACAACCAGTTTGATACCGGGGTCGATGTAATCGACTAAACCCCTCCCTTGAAATGGCTGGCCTTCTGCCTAAATCTGAAACCATTATTTATACACATATTTTTTCCAAATCCACCCATCTGTGACCTGCGTGATACCTAATGTAATTGTTAGTTATATATAAATTGTTAATTATATATAATAATATATAAATTCTCATATTTGTTAATTGTATCCTGTACAGTATTTCAATACAAACATTAGATCGTGTATAAAAAAAAAAAAACTTTTTTCCGCAATTTTTCTCGTCTTCTTAGTTACTTTCGGAAGATAAACAACGGCTAAATATTAAAGTAACTTACTGGGACAGTCTTTAGGTTGATTAATTTTTATGAATATTTCTATTACGCGAGTCCTTTAGAACAGGATTTACCTTTTTATCTATGATCGTGACATTACCTGTTAAGTTTAGATCTGTCTATTTAAAGCAACACTTCACTGCATTACAAAATGCTTTAATTTTCCTAAAAAAATTTTTTGAACGGAAAATTGTTTGATATGTATGAGGAATTGCTTTTAATATAAAACTTTTCCGTATTTCTAATCTGTATGATTATCCGATTAGAAAGGTAATGCACCTTTTATACAACTACTAGTTACACACGCACATTTCAGAAGTACTGAAATAAATATTAAGAATATTTGACTGTGATAATGAAATATATAAAAATGACAACAAAATCATATATGTATA
>JAOPUL010005855.1:506880-517325 GCA_027564515.1 Octopus rubescens | reverse complement strand
TATATATATATATATATATATATATAATCTACTAAAATGCTGAATGATAGCAGAGAAAACAAAAAAGAAATCAAAGAATAACACCGGTTTCCTCGAAATGCCATGTTTTGTTTCCTAAACACTGAGTGAAAATCCCTCTACCATACATACATGGAATGGGAACAATTCCTTCTTATGACTATTCTCAATTTTAGTTAGAATCTAGTTTTATATCAGGAATTTATCATAAATTACATCATAAATTTTCTCAGTGTTTGAAAATTCCTATATCAAATAATAAATTATGTTGCTACATTTAAATGGACATTTTTCCATAGACTGCCTAAAGATACAAGGAAATCACTATCCAAAAATGAATATAACAGAATTCTTTTGGATAATTAGTTTTTGTTCTCATCTCCAATCATTTGTTTTAATAGCATTCAAGTCTGTCAAAATTGCACTTTGGTTGACTCTTTTAAAATCAAGGTTAAAAGGAATTTAAAATGTTTCAATTCGATTATCTTCACACTGTAACAGCTTTTTGACTTTTTTCCCCGAGTTTCCACCCTCTTTTGTCCATTTATTAATAAAAACAAATAACAACAGTTGTATTGTATGGAAGGGAAACAGAGATGTCCTCACAAAATATTGACAGGAAATTGTCAGCATTTGAAATGAGGTTTTCACGGACTTGGAACAACTTAAGACATTGGTGAGAAGAATAACTTAAAGTAGCAGCAAAATATTGGAAAATTTAAATTTTAGTCACATCATTAGAATGACTGAAATATTTGTTAATACAAAGAAGAGTGTGACCAAGGAGAAGCCGGTTCAATATCGATACACGGTCTGAGACAGTATAAAGAAAACACAAGAGCAAGTGGAATTGAAAATATTGGTAAAATAGATTGAATCACCTCAATGGCAAACTACAATGCGAATGACTTGACTTAATGAAACATGCAATATATCTAAATAGAGAAAATACAGGAGAATAAAAATAATATCATGTCTGGAAGAAGCTTCAAACTTAACTATTAAACAACTATCAATATAAATCATCTGTCGAGATCAGACTAACGAGGTAGCCTCTATGGTTGTTCAAACTGTTAGAAATAGCAACAAAATTTTCCTCAAATTATACCTTATTGCCTTTAAAAGAAGGCACACATTAGACAATATAGTCCAAGATATGCAATGCTCAAATGGACAACAGGATGACTTGAATGTATTTAATTTGATCTGGGGTTAAATAATTGTTGAAAAGGAATAGTTCACCAGTTTTATGCTCAGCTACAACTTACCATGATTATGTTGTATCTCGGTAGGGTCATTCTGCCAATAATAAACACAGGAACTGGTTCTATTTCACTTCTTCATTTTTATTCGTCACTTGACTAACTACTTCACCAATTAACTAATCAATTCTTTGATTAACTATTCCAATTAATCAATCAGTTATGTTTGTCAAAGTCCTTTGGTCGCCATTCATGACCACCTCATCAATGACTTGCCCTTTTGACTCCAAGTCAACTTCAGCTCTCTCTCTCTCTCTCCTAGTTTTTTTGGCTCTATATTTATATAGATATATATAGATGTGAGAAGGAGGAGAGAGAAAGCGAGAGTACATGTGTGTGTGAAAGAAAGAGAGTGCTTCATGCGTGCGTGCGCTCTCCTGTGCGTGTATGTGTGTGACTGGTGTGTGTCTGTGTGTGTGTGTATTTGTACTGTCCAGCTATTTTACCTGTTTAATGGATGGTGTGGATCGAATTACAATTTAATGACATTTCCTATTTTATTCCAAAGAAATAAGTAGTTTCATGCCTGTTCAATTCCACTTTGCCAACGCATACAAAGCATATACTTCCGCACACACACACACAATACACACATATATGTGTTTAACACACCAGTGTGATAGCAGTGGTGATGTAGTCTCTATATCTTAACGGTATGTTTTTATTAAGTGATGGTTTCCCTTTATTAGTGTAATCTCCCATATCTGTTGTAAAAATGCATCATCTGGATGTATCTGGATGTATCGAAAGAATGTTTATGCCTATGTTGTTCAACATGCCGTCATGTTTATCTTTAGCATCTTGATAGCGAACTAATGTAGGTTTCTTGTCACAGTATTCATTTCAATGTACCTCCATTCTTTCCGCTAAACTCCTGGCAGTCTCCCAGTTATATACTGGGGTTGAGCTCCTACACTCGTCCGCCACACATTTAAATGGTAAACGACATTTCACGTTTTACAGTTGATCCTAGAATTTAATTACATACAATACATTTCCTATTTGTTCACGTGGTCCTCTCAAAGGTCTGCTTATTTGTGAGCTAATTAATTTTCTTCGTTTCTCTACAACCTTAATTCTAAGTTTAGCGTCACTAAGAGCTTTCTTAAATCTATCTACGGGCTAATTATCCTTTCAGTGTAACATCTATAAATATTACTCCTTGAAACTGAGACTGTTAAACAGACAGACCTGAAGATGACGACCTAAAGTTGAGAGGTCATGTCATTGAAGATGTGATCACGAATAGCGATGAAAGGACTTTGACAAAAATATCTGATTAGTTGATAAACCGAATTATTAATCAAGCAATCAATTAATTAAATGGATAAATAATAACCAATTGACCCCCAAAAAAGGGGGGGGATAGAACCCCCAGTGCGTGTATTTGTTATTGGCTTAAGGACCCTCTCAAAAATACAACAAAAAAATCTATTTCAGCACAAGTTTACATCAAGAATCTTGCAAACCAAATACAAAAAAAGAATTTACCTTTCTGATATTGTCTTTGGTAAAAGAGTGAGTTTTTGCCATCAGATTAGGTTGATGACCAACATAGAAAAAAAATAACATATTTTGAAGTAATTTATTAATTTTGTAATTTTCAACTAAATAATTCGGAAAAGACTTATCAGCACATTAAAAGGAAACTTAATTAAGATATCATTTAAATACAAAGAAACAGGAGAAAGTGATAAAGCAGTTGAAGATGGAGGGGGAGGCGATGGCCCATATACGCCAGAACAAATGGTGTACTCAGCCGCGCCCCGCGGTAATGACCGTGATGGCTGACTCCAGTTTCTGGGCAACATCTGGTTTGGCCATTCCATGAAGTATCTTGCTAATGAGGATGCGGCTAGAGAAGAACGAAGAAAGATAGGTCGGCAGAGCCAGGTCCACTGCAGAATGGAGACAAAAGGCCATCGAATCTAATTGGCAGTTTGGCCTGTTGCCAGCAAGTGCTGTCAAAACTGATATTGCAGATCAGTTCGGCACATCGCTGAATGGTGTTATCGAAATCACCCAGGTGGTCTTTGAGAGGATGACATGGAGCAATGCATAGTGAGAAAGGAAACTTAGGCAGAGCGAAGCAATTCCTCAAGAGGAAGAGTGCCGGATGCGCGTCAATAAGGCGCAATCTCTCGGTCATCTTAGGAAAATCCACAAGCTTGATCTCCAGACACTCCGTTATGGCTTTCATAAGGATTGAGGAACCTAGGATGCAGACAACGTCCTTTGGGGTCAGCTGATCCCCCGTCACGACGGATTGGATGCTGAGTACGGTGTTTCGAAATTCGGCATCACCATACCTCACATTAATTACCTCCGACTTGGAAGAGTTGATCTCAAGCCCGAGAAGCATTAGGGATGAAATAACCTGCTGAAGGTTCCTAGCAACAGAATCAGCCGGGCCACTCGGGGTCGCGACATCCAGGTACCAGATATTGAAGGGTGACCGATCGGTCAACGTCGTCGACCGCCATCCCAAAAAGGAGCAGACCAAGAGGGTCGCCCTGCTGGACACCTTTGGAAGAAACGATCCTGTTGTCAGCAGCCATCAGTGAGCTGAGCGTACCATAGGAGAGGTATGTGACTGGGTATGATGAGGGAGCACGTCTTAGACACGTCCCCAAGATGTGTTGAAGGCGTTTTTTAAATCCAACTTCAGTAGGAGGCAAAGTGACGAGGGAGGCGTGTGCTGTATAAAGTGTTTGGCAGCGTGAGTAGCAGCCTAACATCCACACGTGACTCCCACCCCCAGCTGGACGTGGCTGAGTTCCTCACTTAGGTCATCCCTGACTAACCTAGCCACAAGATGACGAAAGACGTTTCCCACCGCTATCCTTCTTTTTCAGCACAATCAGGTTGGCTGAGAAAAGGTCCGCATGAAGACGACTGTCTGTCAAAGCGGTAATGGAAGGGAGCAAGTGTGCGCCTGCCTTGGTGGAGTGTGGCGAGATTAAATCTTTAAGGTGGCCGGGTCGCAGGCTATCAACTCCACCACTGCTGCTCACAGGGAAGGATCTCAAGACAGCAGCAACATCAGCACTGGTCGCAATCAAGGCCGTGTCTTTATCAGGGATTTGAAAATCCCTTATATCTGCCAGAGGATCTGGGTGCTTGAGACGGAGAGCTGTCTGAACTTCGGGTATGCGAGCGAGAACTGTGACGCTAGAGGCCGGTATGCATACTGCGGCAGAAACGTCGCTCTCAATTAGTTTTCGATTAACCTAGACTCGAAGTCTGCCTTTTTTGCACAGTCGGAAGGGGCCTCCAAGCGCGGCATCGGCGCCGGTGGGCAGCCCGAGAGAAGCGAGAGGTCAGTTGGTAAGGGGTAGCTGAAGGCGGAGACATTGCATCTAAGCTTCGAGGTCAGGGAGACAGCCGAACTCTCGCCTGCCTTCGGGAGCCCAAGGACGAGCGTCGCAAAATGGAGTAATTTGTTCCAGTCTTGTTGATAGCGATTGCCTGGTCTATGGACAACGTTAGTGCTTCAGTTACAAAGGCATGAACATCCTTGGGGATCCTGATGATGATTCTCTGCGACTGCCTGAGACAAGAGATCGATGCTAAGGCAGAGCGGGGTCGAATCACCATCATGCCACACATCGGAATCCGCCCGTTGTGTAGAGAGGGATGTGCCACCTCTGGAGGTAAAGCAGCTCTGGCAGTGCCACCAGTACAGGGATTCTGAGGTGCGACGAGTGAGGGGTGGTAGAAATTGTTACAGTTAGGGCACTTTCTTCCCTTCCTACGCCTATCCTGCGTGGCGCAGGTGTGACATTGTTGTGAGGAGAAGAAAAGAGAAATCTTTAAAAAATGAAGAATAAAGTGTATTTTCTTCTGTGAATCCTATTCATTAAAGAACAACACAAAAAATTCAAATAAGTAGAGAAATAATTAGCGGGGTGACTGGAGGAAATTACCCAGAATGCCTCCTGAGCAGACATTAGCATACTCGGTGGAGTGAAACTAAAAATGTTAATTAAAAACTTCAAATTGAGAATAATTCTTATCTCAATGACTAATTAGGGTGGGGAGAGGTGGGGAGATAACTCCATAATTTTAAAACCAAATATGGAATCCAGTGAGAAGCGAGTGAGATTGTCAAAAGTCATTCAATGTTCCTACATGTAAACCCTTTATATACAGAGGGCTGTAAAAGTAGGTATACAGTAAGGATTATACCAGTATCATAATAGGGGTGCTAGGACATTTAGTTCCTTAAAATCATTATTACTATGAATTCTAGTATTAAATGAATCCTAGCACCCCTATTATAATACTAGTATAATCATTACTGTATACCTACTTTTGCAGACCTGTGTGTGTGTGTGTGTGTGTGTGTGTGTAATTGAAATTAATTTAAAATAACAATAATCAATTAATTGTCATAGGAAATTTCTCAGTTAAACATAATTTGCAACTCTGGTCCCATTCGGGGGAGTTGATATCCTGATATTCCAAGTTATGCGAACACTTTCATTTCTGCTATCAGTTAATTTCCAATTGCATTGCATGAAAATGATAAGATTCTCTTTTCACTCCGATTCTCAAAACTGACAGGTCACGTGTCATAATTCCTCATTTATTCCTCTCTTCTTTTCTTGTTACCTATAATCCTTATCACATACCCATCCCAATACTAACCAGCTCGCCGGGTCCTCTTTCTCCTGAACATCTGGTCTTCCTATGATTTACTTGTGTTCATCAACCTGCAATTGTTCGAGAAAATCTCGATTTCCTCTCATCGAAGTGAAGATGCGAATCTGATCTTTCGATTACTCATGATAAATCCAGAATCACTCAAGACCATCGACTAGTATTCTATTTATCTATGTGCTAACACTTTAGATAGGCAACTCACTCTCACGTGTTTAGTGTTTAAGGGTTTATGACATTTTTGTGTGGTTTGGAAATGGGTTTTTTTTGTAGGAACAGGGATTTTCTAGCTATGCTGCTGCTTGCCTTCAACTTTAAAAGTGAGTTGAAAAAGAAAACTAAATTGCTCTTCTTGATTCAGCTAATGAATGGAGGGGTGGTGCTACTTGTAAGCTGGTATTGTTCCTTAAATGTTCATATCAGATTATTTCTGAATCTATTGATGTTGCGTCTGTTCGTGTTATAGGAAACTGTAAATTGTAGTCTCTGAAGTCAGGATGGATGGGCGTGGATGTAACGTAATGTAGAGATAACTGCACTGTTATATGTTTGAAAATGTTCAACTGTGGATATTGAGCCGATGTGTGTAGATTCTATTTCACTCTTAACAGAAAATTAACTGGGAATTCTCTTGTAGCTGTTTCCAAAATGATCAGAGGAAATGTAACAATATTTTTCAACTAACCTAAGAATTATTAGAGAGAGTGTGTGTGTGTGTGTGTGTGCAGTCTGTTGCTTTTCAGGACATGACATTAATATTCTTAATGATTTGCATATAATATAAAACGATTTCGATTAATCGTTATCTGGGAAGCTGAAAATTAAGGTCCTTCTGTGAAGCAGCATTATTCGTGAAACATATCTAGAAAAGGATTCCTAATTATTTTTTCTATTAAGAGAACAAAAGGGTGTTTTCACATCGTCTGCAATCTCCACAGGTTAAAGGCTTTCAAATAATTCTACACTTATGTACATTATACATGCTTCAGGCATTCTGATTCATACTGTATTCTATCTAAATACCTACACACGCACACACCCGTTTTCTTATCCCATTTTATCTTGAGACTCCAGGATCATGAAACTCCACTCAGTATAATCTGGTCCATTCTCAATATAGTACCTCATTATTCGCCCAGGGTGCACACTTATCGGTTTTGTCTTAGAGTAACTGCACATATTCCAACAACCAGTTGTATTTCTTAACAAAATTGAGCTATCATTATACCTCCACCAATGGTGATCTCTCCTCGTTCGCTTTAAACTATGTTATTAAAGTTACCTCTCATATAGCGTCAGTCACCAGCTAAGGATTCCAGTAACAGTCAGTAATATTTAGCAATCAGTTGTAGTTCTTATTCACCAGCACCAATTGTCAGCCACTAATCCTACCATCCAATATCCAATAGAATCCAACCTGAGTTAGAAGCTGCGGAAGCCTTGTTACTCAGAACCAAATATCTGATTATCAGTGGGGTCTTTTGCACTTCTATGAAACTTTAAGTAATGCGATTCTGAGTCAAAATGTGTGGAGGTGTAAGCAAGCGTATCTTTCTTCATGATAACAAATACAGTACCTCCACATCAAAATAGGCCATAATTTGGATACATGATGCATGTCGTAAAATATATCAAACTACAGTAAAGAAAATAATATTTAATGTAACACCGACACTTTAGCACAAAATACTCAACAATTTGGTATTTACAGATTTTTATCCACTAAATTAGACTTAAAAGTTTGTTAATCAAACAATTAAGATTTGTCAAACATTAATTAAAATTTTACGGAACCTATTTAATACATTTAACTAATGGTAGCATTTACCATTGACATCATGGTAAATGATGGTTCCACGGATATTATGGTCAATGATTGTTGCCGTTAAACATGCCTTGCAATTATTTATAAATATTGTGTGTGTGTGTGTGTGTGTGTGTGCATTCTTTAGTTGATTTTAAACATTATGACCAAAGCCATGCTGCAGTGCCCTCTTCTGTAAATCTAAATATACTCACATGTTCACATAAACATGAAAACGTTTGAGTATAATTCTGAGTACAATCTCATTAATTTGATGTTATAGCAAATTCCAATAAAAGATTTCCCTCCCTACGTCTACTTCTTTCATTTTTAAAGAATATTTTCAAGGTTTTCTATGTTTTCCATATGCAACAATATATTTGCACAAATATATAATCGCACATTGAAAACATACTAAACTTGGTGGGATGTTTATATGTTTGACTGTTGTAGCCACAACATTTCGTTATTTCCATACCAATAATTCCATTAAAGTAATAGTTTTAAGAATATAAAAATGCAAAGTGAGCAGAGATCAAACTCACAGTGATCATTGACATGAAAACAGATCAACTAGCCCGGATTTTTGACCTACAAACCAACACCGTGATGCCATAAGCTTTCACTTATATCCGTGCATATCAGCACTTTTAATAACAGGGTACTTAAAGAATTGGCAGGCAAATGAACAGAAGACAGGTGTTATAGGAATAAAAGGACGTAGAAGAATTGGTAATGACAATCCAATTAATGTAAGAAAAGGACGGCAAGCTTATATTTCTTCGTTCCATGCCTGAAGCCATGGAGGATGTAATTGATTTGTTACTCCAATTATGACTGGTGATACAGTAAGCTTCACTGCATTGCGCTAATATCTTTTCAAGTGAGTGATAAACATTTCCATGTTGGTAGCCATAGTTACTCAAAGGAGGTTCATGAATGCATCGATATTACAGAGGTATGTGACAACAAACAAAATAACTTGTCGAAATATTCTTATAATTGAGAAAGTCATGAATGTGGATGTTATTTTTTCGGTAAAAATAAAGTAAATTTGTAACATATAAACCACAAGGAAGAGAGTCCAAGTTGGACTTATATATTTACATATCAAACACTGCAAATAACTTGTGAGTAAAGTTAAACATTGAAATGAAAGTACATTAAACTTGATACTTTTGCTTAAAGCAAGGAAGGAAACCAAAAGAGCAATAATTGAAAAAAAAAGAAAAAAAGAATTTTGCTTTGTCTTGTACTCTGCATCAATGTAACAAGTTGTTATTTTGTTGATGAAGTATTTAAAAAGTTAGCTTTTTAGTCAGGAAATAAAAACTTTTACAAAATCGATACTGCAGATAAAATACTTAGAAAACGATGACCAAAGCGAAATCAATGTTTATGGGATAGAGATCTAATAATAAATAAAGTAATAAGACATTTAAAACAAGTGAGAATATGTCCTGAACAGCTAAAAATATTGAGTTCGAATACGAGCTAAAACTTACCTATAAACGACGAAGAGAAAAATTAGTTTGTGAAATCATGAAGCAACATGAAACTGGAAGAACATGAGTTAGTATTGACAAGATTACTAGCAGAAAAAGAAGAAAGAAAACGAACAAATCTCAGTTGTAATGACAGACTTCGTTACAGTTCAAGTTTACTTTGAAAAGATATAAAATGTTCCCACAATGTTGAATCCTTTTACAATTTACTGAGTTCACCTCTCGTATTCACTGAAATCTTAATGAAAAAGTTGCTGAAACAAATGAAATCTCGTTGGATGTGCTACAAAAATGTTTGTACCAATCTTCTGTTACCAATTGTGAATTCCATAATAATTGAGGATTACCTGCCAAAGGAATGGACTAAATCTATAATAGTAGCAATCTTGAAGAAAACAAACAACAATCTACCAGAGAAGAGGTTTATGTGTTATGTACATCAGTGCAGTCTTTGAGGAATACAAAACTAAAGGAATTCTTTCATTTTCGTTTTTAAAATAGTTTCTGGCCAAATAGAAACACCATTGATTCAAAACTCTAATTAAGCATCAACACTTCCTTTAAGAATAAACTCAAATCTTATAGCTTCTCTTGTAAAAACTGAATATTAACATAAACACAAGCAGGAGAGATAAAACATAAACACAAGCAGGAGAGACCTGTGTGTGTTAAACTTTTTTTTTTTCTATTATTATTTATTTCTGGAAAATATGCTAACAGGATATTTGCATCAGCATACAGACTTTCTTAGCTGACAGCAGTTTAAGTAGCAAAAGATTAATGTTGATTGATGATGCTTAAGAAGACCAAATACATTGTTCATCCTTCTTTTGGATCACAAAAATCAAGAATGATGAAAGCAGATTTGTCGAGTACACAGTATCTTTTTAATTGAATACCATTCCTTACAGAAAAAGGAAATCATTTCTGCTATAAGACATTTCCTGATTAAAATATAAACAATATAAGTCCAACTTGGATTCTCTTCCCTGTGGTTTATATAATGTTACAAATTTACTTTATTTTTACCGAAAAAATAACATCCATTTCTCAATTATAAAAATATTTCGACAAGTTATTTTGTTTGTTGTCACGGCCGCAGCTCTGAGCTGAAACCAATAATAATAATAATAATAATTAATTCTTTTTTATTGGCCACAAGGGCTAACAATTAAAAACATTAAATGACATTAC
>JAOPUL010005855.1:490590-503100 GCA_027564515.1 Octopus rubescens | reverse complement strand
ATTTCTTAAATTTATACATATTTGAGTTTAACAGCATGTATTTCTATACACACGTGTGTGTGTGTGTGTGTGTGTGTGTGTGTGTGTGTGTGTGTGTGTGTGCATATATATATAATATATATATATATATTATAAGTGTGTGCATAATATTAGGGTTGAGTGCAACTTTAAGTTACCCTTGTTGGTACATTCAACTTTACTTTTACTGAGTGAAACCTACTCTCCTTCCAATAAATGTTCTTTCGTTCTCAATTTTTTTAATGCTATCTCTCTCTATATCCAAGAGAGAGATAAGCATACAAATTATGAATGTGTGTGTGTGTGTGTGTGTATAATATATATATATATATATATATATATGCACACATTCACCTTCCTCCTGTGTTTTTCACCAGTTTTGGGGTTTTTTCATACAATCATTCTTTCTCACTCTTCCTGTGATTCTCTTTTACATTCTTATTATTCTTGATGAAGACCCATTGACTGAAACAAAACTCTCTTTCAGCCCTTTCCTTCCTCTAAAACATTCACCAAAGACCAGATTTGTCAAACACCGTTTTTCTCTTCTTTTTCAGGTTTAATGTCTTTACTATCTCTCACTTTTTTGCCCCTTTCACTCTTCTCTCTCCCCCTATATATATATATATATGGTAACCCAATCCTCTGTGACAATTCCCTCTTTACCAACTGGAGAACGATGTATGTCTTCCCTTACAGCAAGACACCTGTTCCTGCTCCTCATCGCCTGGGCATAAAGCCACCTCCTTCAATATTATAACCCCAAGGTTGTGGGTCTTGTCTTTTGAGTTACTTGCAGACTTCACTAAGGCCAGTACTCTGTAAAGTGGTTGGCATTAGGTAGAAAACCAAAGCAGGCATCAACCAGTGCCATCACAGAAAATAGGTGTTAAATGGTGATGATATATATGTGTGTGTACAGAGAGAACCTTTATCAAATATTATAATAATAATAACCCCCTTCAGTCATGAATGACCATGGGTTTGCACCTAGAAAGTTCCCCTCTGAGGTACAAGTCTGGGTAAAATTGCCCATGCATACCAGTCCCCCCTTCTCCATGCCACCAATGTTGTCCAAGGGAATGGCAAATGCCGATACATCTTGGCACCAGTGACGTCACAACTCATTTCTACAGCTGAGTGAACTGGAGCAACATGAAATAAAGGGTGTTGCTTAAGAATACAACACACAGCCAGGTATGGGAATCAAACTCATAACCTCATGATTGTAATCCTGATGCTCTCATTTGAGATTGTCCCACTGACTAAACAAGCAGTTTACATTCCACAATGACTACAGTGATATACTTTCTCAACATAGTCATCTGCTGAATTGAGGAATTCTTTTGTTAGGAATAATTCTTGCTGGTACATAGAACAAAGTAATAAAATAAGCCTAACCTTTCAGAATTCCAAGTGGAAGAAATAATTGGGTTTACCAGGGAGGAATTTCTCGCTGATAATATAGAAATACCCATCGGCTACTTGATTTTTTTTTTTTAGCATTATATTGTAATTTTAACTTTTAATTCATTATATACATTCATTCATATACACACAGGATGTCCAAAAAGAATTGTATACACACTTTAACAGCTAATAACTGAATTTTCATTTCTTTTTAGATTTAACCCATAGAAGAGAAGAAAGGCAATTAACTCTAAAGTGCTACTGAAAGTTTGAAAATGCAGTGAAAGTGCAAAGGCAGTTTAGGAGGGAGTTTCAAAGAGGTCAACCTATGTGACTTACTATCACTTGAACTAGAGATAAGTTTGAAGAAGATGGAACTGTTCATAATGTCCACAAGAAATCTTGGAAGAACTTTTCTTTATGGGTAGATTTAAAGACAAAGTTTATGGTAGAAAACTAACAACAGTCAATGAACTGAGGGCATCCATTGAATGAGGTGATTACACTGGTGGTGCCCCAGCATGGCCACAGCCATTCGGCTGAAACGTATAAAAGAATAAATATCAAACAAAATATTTCTTGATGTTTGCAATTCCATTGCTCCACATTATCAGAAGTGCCTGGACCAGAACGGTCAATCATAAAAAAAAAAAAGTTAAATTATCTTTAGATTCTATTCAATTTTGAAAATGAAATGCATTTTAATAAACACTGACTTTATAGTCCTTCAATGTGTGTATACATTTTTGGGGTAATATGCTGTGTATTTATATGTGTGTGTTTGTGTATATATATGAAAAATTAATGCAATCACACATATATAACTTAGAGGTTCAAAAACAAAGATCAATAAAATTAGTTTGTGTCAATATCATCAACAATACCTTTGAAGGGAGTGCTCCAGTATGATCAAAGACTGAAAGCATTAAAAGACTGTGTGAGCATATGCATTTGTCTGTATGTATGGTTATTTTAAAAGCATAGCTAGTTCATTTAAATGTTAAACTTGCCTTACCAGACATATAAGCATCCATTGAAAGACAGTCAAGCTTTACCAAACATGTGAAGAGGCAAGTTATTATCCTAACAACTGATGGACAAATTCTTTGAAAACAAATAAACTAAAAAGAAAATACATTCTAATAAATGTCTTAGATATCTTCACTGACTGGATATTTCAGGTGACAGAAATATTCTTTTACAAATATTCTTACTATTCCTTAGCAGCAACATTTATTTGCCAGCCCAAAACTTGACGATCAAATCCACATGAAAAGAGATGACACAAAGAACTTTCTTCAGCCCAGCTTACAGAACAAACCATACGGCTATGACCCTGCAAAGAAACACAATATTCATTATTTTATATTTTAATGTTAAGTACAACTTTACAATTAATAAAGAGATATTTATTTTCAACATCAATTAAACAATAAAAATGTTGGTTGTAATAATAGTCACCAAGCCATACTCCATTACAACAACAAAAAATTAAAAGAAACAACTTCAAACAGTAAATCTTTTCGTGTCAGGAAAATTTGCCATAAATGTTTTTGCCATAGGAAATTTCACTGTAAAGAAAGCACACAAGCTCACTAAGCTCATTTTAACCCTTTAGCATTTAAACCGGCCCTATCCAGCCCAAATATTCTACTTGTTTTATGTTCACACTGGCCAGATCTGGTCTCTCATACATACCCTACAATGTTATTCTAAAAATAAACAATCACATCCGTCCAACCCATGCTTGCATGGAAAACGGACGTTAAAGGATGATGATGATGATGATGATGACATCAGGAATTATCTCACTGCTTTGAGATTTTGATGATGAATTAAAAACAAAGTGACTAAATAAGCTAATTACATTTCACAAAATAATCTGAATGCTAAAAGGTTAAAGAAATTACTTTTCTCTAATGGGTAGGTTAGATGATAAACTTGCCATTTTAAGAAAACAGCTAATTTCTTTTTCAATTTCTTCTTTTTTTTTTTTATGGTGAATTTTCCTACAACGAAATTGCCTACAACCAGAACCTTTAGCAAAAAACTCTGTTAGTGTAGTTTGTACAAATGGAAGTCCCAATCAACATAGAATGGGTAAAAGTTTCATCAGACTGTAACAGGAAAAGTAATATTTTAATCTTGGTAAGATCTGTTGGAGAGCCACATCTAATTTATGCCTCTTCCTTCAAGTTAGCAGATTTTAATTACCTTGAAATTTCTTCAAACACTGAAATATCTCTTTTAGAAGTATTTCATTTCTTACAAAAGAATGAAACAAAAACTACTCTCATCACCTGCCATTGGTTTTATTCTGACCAAAATCAGTGAAGGACAAAGAATGCTTACTGATATAAATCAGAATACATAAGTAATTAAAACTATGAAAGATTAATCTAATTACTTGATTTTAAATTTTAAAATAAAGTAGACCATGTCAGATGGAACTCTGACCTGCCATTAACCAGTTCCATACACTGAGTGAAATATTAACACTTGTGACTGGTAAAAACCAAAATGATTAAAAACTAAAAATATGCAATATTCTGTTATAATGTGAAATTAAAGTGCTGAATATTTCTTTTGTTTCAGAATATGTCAAGTTTGACTAAACTACAAAGAATTAAATTCAGAATATTTTAAAATAATCTGTGCCAACAGGAAAGTTTTCTTTTGAATAAATAATAATAATAATAATGTAAGGAGGTGAAAGTGGTAATAGTTAACTTGCTCTCATTGCCAGGAAATAATTTGAACAAGAAATACAATTAACTTCTCTCTGGTGCCAATTCAAAAGAAATGTTTGATGCATCTAAAAAATTATATAGTTTAATGTAATTGAAAAAAGGCAGAACAAGTTAAATTTTACTATTCAATCACTTTCAGGGTGGAGTGGGGGCAGAGAGGAAGGAGAAGATATTAAGACAACAGAAAACTTCTGAAACTGTACAAATAGAATAAATTGTGAGAAAAAGCAAAGAACAGCAATGACAAAACATTTATTTGATGTGAAAATAGTTCAATTTAAAAAAAGTTTTTGACTAAAACCAGATGTAATTAAATAAATGATAGAGAACATGTTAAGAAAAGTTAAATATATTGAAAGTTGCTCTCCATATTAACATTGTCCTCTTACTGAATAGATTGAAAGTTTAAGAATCAGATTTTAATAAACTGGTTTGAAAAGCTTTGCAAAATACTAAATAGTAATGAAAACTTTGGTATTTACCTATTTTGATTTGTTTGGGTGTAGTCTAGATTATATTAAAATACTTAAAGCAATAATTAGATTTTGTAATAAAGTGAAGTGTATTCTAAAACTGTTGCTGTGAGTTCAAAGGAAGCCAATAAAAGATAATGATACTACCATAAAAACAGATTAAGAAACCAGAGAGAAAAGAAATTATCATTTTTATGGTTATTTAAAATAAAACCATTTGACTAACACATAAGCTAACACTTGAGGTAGAGAGAAAAGATGTTAAACAAGTCAACAGAGAACAGGATTGACCTAAAGACAGTCTAGAAAAAGAAAAGTTTTCAACTTGAAGCTTATGATTAAATTAATAGATGTTTTCTCATTATTGCAACCTAACAAGAAATTGGATAAGAGACAGTTCAATAAAATTAAAACTGTCAATAAGATATGATCAAATAATTTATGGCATGCTGCAAGTGAATTACATCATGTGAATATTTCCAAATTAAAATCCTAATCAAATTAAAGATGGCTTTTCTCCAGTTTAAAAGACAAACAAATAAGACTGTGTTGATAAGTGTGAAATCAAATCTCAATAAACATGGAAATTCATATCTTTAAAAGAAATCAGGTTCACTAAAAACTATTCCTTTCAACTGGATTTTGTCTAGAACCTTCCAGCAGGTGACATTAAATATACAAGCAATGTGCTGCCCTAAACTAAAACCTATAAAAGTTAACACTGTATTAAATTAATCATTATTAGTAACATTAACATATTGTTAGATATTAACACATGTTACTCCTTATTGCACTTTCAAGTTCTGTTTAGGTTTCCAAATCTTTTAATTTAACCCTGTGCAAACAATAAGATCCACCCTTGAATCATCAATAGCCAGCCCCTGAGTTATCAGATTGAAGACTAATTTTGCTTATTTCTTCACTTTTTATGCCTGAGTCAAAAATCAAGAGTTTACAGTTGGATGTTTGCATCTCAACACAAGAATTGTGAATTTCTGTTGAGAAGCAAAAGAATTACCCAAAGACAAACACTCAAAAGATCTCTGATCTACTTAATTGGAAGCATAATAATCCTTTCTATTATAGGCACAAGGCCTGAAAGTTTGGGGGCAGGGAGAAGTCAATTACATCAACCCCAGTATTCAACTGGTACTTATTTTATCGACCCCGAAAGGATGAAAGGCAAAGTCAACCTCAGCAGAATTTGAACTCAGAACATAAACACAGCTGAAATTCCGCTATGCATTTTGCTCTGCATTTTGCTCTGCATTTTGCTCTGCATGCTAACAATTCTACTAGCTCACTACCATAATAATAATAATAATGGTTTCTGATTTCATATATAATAATAATAATGTTAATTAGTAGTAATAATGATGATGAGAAAAATAACATTCAATGATAATATAGATACTATACTATAAAACCTGGTTTACAAATTTATTGTACTCATTAACAAAGCTTAATCTTTAAAGCTAATCCAATATAGATAATAAAATATATTTGATGGAATTTATTTCCAATTGATCTTTAGATCTTTTTTTTTTTTTAACTCTTTAGGTGAAGTCAAAGAATGCAATAAAATTTTTATCAAATATTTACTGCAGAACTGTGTACTCTAATATTTACTGCACAACTGTACTCTAATATTAGTTTTCAAAATGTCATTAAAATAATCAATCTTACTTCCCCCATACCATTGAAATACGTTTGCATTACTTTCTTATTGCTGTTTTACAAAGATTTGAAAATATAAATTATAAAGAAACATCTTCAGTTTATCAACTTAATATTCATGGATTCAACAAAATAAACAGTAAACATGTAAGTCAACTAAACTTTATATAGAATGTGTTTGGAGCAGAAAAACCAACATTTCTAAAAAGCACAGACATCTTTGCCATACTTTTCTATACATCTGTTTCTCTAACATTTGAAATATCATCATCAACGATTTTATATTTACTTTTCCATTCTGACACTGGTAAGATAGCATTTTTTAAGGCATAATTTTACATTTGGACACCCTTCCTGATACGAACCCTTTTAGATACTTCTTATAACATATAAGAATATCTTACTACACCCATAGATAAATAATTCAACACAAAATACTGAAGGTTTTTGTACTAAATTGGGAAATCCTTTCAACATATAATGTAAAGGAGAACTGGAAGTTCTTCAGAGACAGCTTATTGAGAACAACAGATCAAATCTGTGGTTAGTGAAAAGTTCTAACCAAACCAAGGGTGACATGGTGGTAGAACAATGAAATAGACAAAGCCACAAAAGCAAAGAGAAAGGCTTGGAAGAATGGTAGTAGCAAAGAAATATAGCAGGTGGATAGAAGAGAAGCTAGGTGACAGGTTTATCTAGCGAGGGATGGAGCAGAAAGGAAGAGGTTAGCGAGGGATGGAGCAGAAAGGAAGAGGTTTGCCAATGTTCTACAGTGTGAGGAGCAGAAGAATGAAATGTTTCAGATTGCAAAACAGTGAATTAGAGAAAATGAAGTTATTGTGGGAGAGAAATGGATACAGATGGATAATGGTTGCACTTAATGATTCTGAAAAGAAAGAGGCATAGAAGAGTTACTATGTAAGACTATTAGAATGCATGGGAGAAGGAGAGTTTTCCTAACATAAACCCAACAGAGAGACCAGCTGAGTTGACAGTAGCACGATAGATAAGGTAATTAGGCATATGAAAACAGAGAAAACCTCCATATACATCAGGGGATTTACTGCCAAGTTACATAAAATATCTGGTCGAATGGGATACAACTTAGTCAGAAATTTAGTTAATCAGGTTGTTCAAGAAGGTATCATACCCAACAACTTGTGTAACAACATTTTAGTTAACTGCTACAGGTGTAAAGGAGGTGTTTTAGACAGAAACAATTACAAAGGTATCAAATTGCTGGACCAGGTCATGAAAGTTACAGAAAGGATTATAACCCAACTAATTATGAAAAGGATTAGAACCCAACTAATTATGAAAAGAGTTAACCTAAATGAGATGCAGTTTGGTTTTGTGCCAGGGAGAATCACTATTGATTCTCTCTCTCTCTCTCTCTCTCTCTCTCTCTCTCTCTCTCTCTCTCTCTCTCTCTCTCTCTCTCTCTCTCTCTCTCTTTCAACTGCAGAAATATTTAGCCATACTTGGCATTTGTTGACATATAGAAAGCCTTTGATAGGGTCCCTCATCTGGTGATTACTAGGCGTAGACAAAGGATTGGTGAAAGCTGTCCAAGCCATATACAAAGGTGGTGTCAGTAAGGTGAAAGTCAGAAGTAAGTATAGAAATGAATTTAGTGTGCAGGTAGGAGTTCAGTTCTCAAGACCCCCACCCACCCACACTTTATTTGTTATAGTCTGCCAAGCCATAGCAGAGGAATTTAAAATTGGTTGCCTGTGAGAGCTCCTCTATGCTGATGACCTCGTTCTTATAGCTGAATCTGTAGCGGAATTAGAAAAGATATTCCAGATGTGGAAGCAAAACCTGGAATCAAAGGGCCTTGAAGTTAACTTAGCAAATACCAAAATTCTAGTTAACAGGAAAACAGACAAATCACTAATCCTTTCAGAAAAATGGCCCTGTTCGATATGTAGAAAAGATGTTGATAGAAAATCCATATGGGGTACCCAGTCCAAAGTGTGGACACTGAAGAGATGCAGTAAAACCACGAGAAGGTTAACAGAGAAGAAGACCCAGTGATCTACTACCCAGAGGCAGTAGATAGGTTTTATTACCAAGGTGACCTAATTAGCAGTGGAGGAAGATGCTCTGAAGGCACAAACACTAGAATAAGAACAGGCTGGAGAGAGAGAGAGTGGAAAGTTATTACTTTTGTTGGTAATAAAAGGGGTCTCATTCTCTCTCTCTCTCTCTCTCTCTGAATGAATGAATGAAAAGCAGATTGTATGATGCTTCTGTATGAACAGCAATGCTACATGGTGGTGAAAGACGGGCCACGAATGCAGAATTCATGCAAAGACTAGGCAAGAATGTCAGTGTGCATAAACAATAAAGTGCAAATGTGTTGAAAGAAAAATTGGGCATAAGAGACATCAGATGTAGTGAACAGGAAAGATGACAAAGGACCAAGATGATAGATGATTTGCTGTATTCAAGAAAACCCATTCATCTAAACAAAACTGAGGCCCTCCTGCACTCAATCTGTCCCTGATATATCTCTCCCCAACTTATTTTCCTAACACCCACCCCTATCACTCAACTGTTGTAATTATGAGAGTGAAACTGTACATATTTCATAAAACCCCACCCCACCCCACCACCTCTCATCCTCCCTGGAACCACTTCCTTTCTCTCATGCATTCTCACTAACATCTCTTACCACCTTATTTTTATCACCTCCCCTTTTCTCCTGTATACCCTCTCATTTTCCCAATGGCAGCTCCTTCACACACACACACACACAGCCTCTATTTGTCTCCCACCATTCCACTTGTCTCTCTCTCACTTCACATCATCTGTGCTGCCACTATTACCTCCTTGACCCACTCCTATTACTTACAGCTTCCCTCACCCCACCCTACATACATGATTGACCCTGTCCTTCTCTACTCCTATTCACCTCATCATTCTCTGTATTCACCTCTGTTACTATTTCTAGCCATCTACCACTCCCTTTTCACACTCTTGCAAATTTACTAACTTACCCACTCACCCTGTCCAATTCTCTCTACCCCTTCTCTCTTATATTTACCTTTCTATCACTGGAGGGCACCACCATCTACTCTCTTTTCCAACAGAGCAACACCCCTGTTCTTGTCTCTCTATCATAGTTTAACCACTCATCACCTGACATAAAGCCACCTTCCTCAATACAATACCTTCACATTTTGGGGTCTTGTCTTGTGACTTATTTGGTTACCTCAGTAGTGTTAGCACCACGTATAAAGCACTCAGTACATTCTGTAAATGACCGGTGCTAGGAAAGACATCCAACTGCAGAAACTATGCCAAAGTAAGCACTGGGCTTGGCTCCTGTTAACCCATCCAACCCATGCCAGCAAGGAAAATAGACATTAGATGATGATGATGATGATTGAAATAATTAAATAGTCTTTCAGTTCATTTTCATAATCAAATTGTTTTTATTTATGCTACCACTCCATTGTTAGGAATCTTAAAGATTAATTAATTTAAAGAATGCTCTATTAGTGTTGATATAGTTTATTTAATCTTAATTTTCTGTGTGATATGAAGTATAGCCTGGTATAAGAGATAAAACAAGATACTTGTACATGACACCTGATTACTAGGTTTAGCCAATTAATGTTAAAAATAATGAAGAATATGATCTTAAGAGTGTTGTGTTTGTAATAATTTTGCAATAGGATGTCTGCCAAAAGAGTAAATTGAGGATGTGTAATTGTAAATATCACTGCGTGGCACCTTGAGCAAGTATCTTCTACTATAGCCTCAGGCCGATCAAAGCCTTGTGAGTGGATTTGGTAGATGGAAACTGAAAGAAGAAGCCCATCGTGTGTGTGTGTGTGTGTGTGTGTGTCTCCCACCATCACATGACAACTCATAGCCCATTGCTATTCAACTCCAATATTATACAATCAACAACAAGGTTTCTTTCATCCTACTCTCATGATAATCTCATCATTTAATTACATTAAGTTTGTATTCATTTTAATATTCCATAAAAATTATTTTTCTTACTCCCCCCCCCACACTCCCATCAAGGATTATTATCTTTTTAGATGTGTAATTTCTCATTAACAAAAACTATAATAACATACATTTACTCATTGCAAGTTTTCTACTTTCTCTTACACATTTCTCTCAATATAACAAACAACTATTTAAGAAACATACCTCGAATTTACATGACATACACAATAGAATTTACTAATTCAAATTAAGTTTTCTTTCAAACAATGAAATTTATATGCATGATAAATGTTAATTCATCATGCTACAGCATAAACTTCTTATCTGAATATTGTCTTCTACAGACTGAAGGAGAATTATTTGTAAATGTTCATTACAATAACAACTTTTTCAGTTAATGTCATGGACATTTTGGTTACATAACTAGCAGAGGAACTTGTCAAAAGCAGAGGAACTTGTCAAAAGCAGAGGAACTTGTCAAAAGTGATAGGTTTTATAGGTGGGGGAAGTAAATTATGTCTTCATATAAGTCTTAATATAAAGATATTTAATGCTATAATTATTCCTTGATTACATCTTTGTTCATATTAAATGAGTTTTAAAATAATGAAAGAATAGATTTGTAAACAATAGGAAATATAAAAGAGAGAGGGGGAGAGAGAGAGAGGGGGGAGAGAGAGAGACTACAACAAAAAACGGTTGAAAGAGTAGCATCGGGTTTGAGACAGTGACAAAACCAACAATAACATTAGATGGACTATACTCAATTAGGAACATAGATAGGGAGTTGTATGTCTTGGGGTATAAAGGATGTCAGTAAATATTGTGTGTATAAATATACACACACATACACTACACACACACACACACATACATACACACAATCCAATTCTTGTCTCCTTTTCAAATATAACTGAGGCAGTTCTTCTTTGCTATTAGAATTGCATCAGTTGTATATCATCATCATCATCATCATCATCCTTTAACGTCCGTTTTCCACGCAAGCATAGGGATTTTTCAGTTTTTAAAAAAAGACATTTAATTCCAACCACTTTCAGGGATGATTTTCTACCCTTTTCTCCTACAAATAAGTTTCTGTGACTATCTAAAAAAAAAAAATAATAAATGGGCGATTGACTTTCGTCAGATCGGACCTAGGAAATAAATGTTTCCCACTGGTCTTTCAATTGCTAATACTATCTATCGGTCGCAACACCAGGTAGAAGGAAAATAAAGTGAAAATAAAGTGTCTTGCTCAAGGACAGAACGCATCACCCAGTCTGGGAATCGAACTCACAAACTCCCGATTGTGAATCCAATTCTCTAACCACTAAGCCACGCGCATATATTAATAATTTATATAAAGAAACAAACGGAAGGAACGAATTACACACACGCTGCCCGTTGCCACAGCCTCTACAGTTAAAGCCCCAAAAAGCATAACAAATTCATGCCATTAACGTTAATATTGTTCAATTTTTGTGGTGCCAATGGGGTAAGATAACGACCACTGGGCAGTAGCAACGAACAAGGGACAGACACAAAGCAAACAGAATTTAATAAGTATACAAAATACAAATAAATCCAGAATAAAACAACGTTATACATCTCATAATAAGAGCCTATCATCTAACAACATGGTGGCGGAATGCACAAGTGACGAAGACAAATCGACAGAATATAGACTTACAAACGAACGAAAATGAAAATACAGAAAATAGCCTTCGAAAGCAAATTGACAGAATGTAGACATACAAACAATTTAAATAAATATACAACAAAGCCTTGGGTCTGTAAGGACAGGACAAATAGTGTGAACGCAATAGAGGTCATATCCTGAAAGATCTGAAAAAAACAGCGAGAGAGAAAAATACGTCTGCTACCGTGGATAACTCGGCTCAGAAGGAACTGATTCGATTCCCTCTTGAGTTGAGTCACGTGACAGCGGAAGTTGTAGTGAGAGGGAGACGAAAGAGAGAGACATGAGGCAGCACAGAAGAAATGTGGAAGTGCGAGCGATAGACAGATAGCAGAAGAGAAATGCCGGAGGGGAGGACGAAGATAAGGGAGAGAAACCGCATAGGATTATTTTTTGAATATATTGAAAATTGATAGACTCGTGCGTATTGCGTGGATATATATATATATATAGGCGCAGGCGTGGCTGTGTGGTAAGAAGCTTGCTTCCCAACCATATGGTTCTGGGTTCAGTC
>JAOPUL010005855.1:406423-416757 GCA_027564515.1 Octopus rubescens | reverse complement strand
ATCTCGGCCCTGGAACAGGTAGTACTGGTTACCAGATTACCAGTAGCAGGCCCTCAAAAGAAACCTGACCTGACCAGTTGTGTTAAATGTGTTTCTATGTATGTTATCCTATAAATATCTGAATGAGAAGCAGAGAGAGAGAGAGAGAGAGAGAGAGATAAGGCAGTAAAACATTGCATGTATTCAAATATAATGACCACCTACATATAATGCACACCACTAATCATGAGCTAAGCAATCCTGGAAAAAATAGCTCAAGTATAATACAGTCTGTTTTCGTTTTTTTTCTTTTATGATGTATAAGAAAAAGAAGTGCTGGGTCACATTTATTATTATTGCTGAAACATCCACTTATAACTTAAGTGACCTTTGAACTTGACCAGTACAGACTATGAAAGTGTAAGGTCTGCTTTAAGGTCAACCTGAGAAAAGTCAATAAGTATGGAAGGCTACAAAAGACATAATGCACAATCTAAACACATTCTTTATCAAAAACTTTAGTTCATTCAATAAAAATGAATATAATGGTGATTCATTATAATAATTATACTATTTAACAGAGGTTTTTAATGTTTTTATAACTTATACTTTGATAATGACAGTATCTATATATGATCCTTATTGATTACTTATTAATTTTCACATTAAATAACTCAAAGAATATGTTTGACAATGGCAGTATTATTACATTCTGGCCTTCTGTACTCAAGTTTGATAGCAGTAATTCCATAGGACTTGTGTCTGACAGTTGTACTAAAAATTTAATGTATTATCCCTGACACAGAAAAATGTAACATTTTTATAGTGACTCATCAGTTTGCTTGGACAATAGATACAACTAACAAACTTCCATCATGCCATCACAAATATAGTGACACACTTGACTGGGAACATTTAGTTCCTGTGTATAATGTGCACACCTAATATTTAAGTTTAAAAATCTACAGAAAAGTGTGTATAATCGTCATATAAATATGGTAGTTAATAATCTGTGAAGAGCAGTGAATAGAAAGAGAAAGAAAAAGAGAGAGACAAAGAAGTTACAACAGCTTGTGAACATCTTGTTTACTCAGCCTGTCTGTCTCTCTCTTTTAATGGTATCAATTATGTTTGTTTCATATCGTTTTATGTTATAGTTGTAATCTACTTGGATAATATTTATAATTACATATTTATATTTTATATACGAGGTGGTATCAAAAGGTTCCCAGACTAGTTATGTTTAATAAACAATAACTTTACCTCAGTTTTAACATCATCTCCTTTGAAATAGTCACCTTGCACAGCAATACACCAGTCCTAGCATTCCTGCCACTTTTGGAATCCAGCCTGGAAGTCATTTTCCATAAGCAAGTTGAAGACCTTCTGCGATTCGCTCTGGATCTCAACAACAAGTGTTAAAACAGCAACCTTTGAGCTGCATTTTCATCTTGGGGATGAGATGGAAATCCACAAGTGCTAAATCTGGCAAATAGGGTGATACCATGTTGCTTTTGGCAAGAAACTCACGAGTGAGGAGAGCTCGGTGACGGTGCAATGTCATTGTGAAGAATCCAATTCTTCGCACTCCACAGATCCTGTCGCTTTCACCAAGTGTCCTCCCTCAAATGCCTCAAAACGTTGCAGTAGAACTCTCAATTGATGGTCTGGCCATTGGGGACGAATTCTCAATGCACAATAACACGGATGTCAAAAAAAACAATGAGCATGCTCTTGATTGAGCTGCAGCTCTGTCAAGCCTCTTCCATTGTGATGACTGTTGTTTCATCTCAGGGTTGCACTCATAGACCCAGATCTTGTCACCAGTGAGGATCCTCGACATGGGTCATTAGCAGCATGCTGATGAAGATCTTGACAGACTTCGATGCGATGTCCTTTCTGCTCAAACTACAAAATCTCAGACTACAGCATACACATGATCACAAAAACACAAATTTCACAACTTGCGAAATAAACACAGCGATGTCACTCGGCACACTGCCTCATGAAGGTCACTGCTAACTCTCACTGCACACACAACCTCCTACTCCCATCACTTGTGAATATGGCCTCAAGATACTTAAACTTCTCCACTTGTCTCAACAATATTCCATTAACATGCAGAGTGTACTAGGACAAATTTCTCAAGAGGACCCATATCTCAGTTTTTGCAACACTAATTCTCATCCTTGCCTTGCAGCACTTGTTAATAAGATTATAATTATTTGGATAGTTAGTGACATCTTTAGAGATGAAACCATTTTCAAGATTTGTACCTACACTATATTTCAATTGGTTTGATCTTCAATCAACATCAGGTGTGTTGTCCCTGGATATATATTTACATTATGGATTCAGACACAGAGTCTTTTATTATAAACTAATGGTAAGTAGACTGTTATTCCCAATATTACTGATGCATGGAACTTTGAGGTTACATTTTAAGTTACTTAAATAGATTTTTCACTAAACACAGCCATACTCAGCTGATAGCAGTGCTAGGCTAATTATTTTGTTTTCAATAAGTGCTATATAGACCATTTCTTTGATTGTCTAGGTTTCTACTGCATTTATCTTTCAATTATTAAAATGTTATTCTTTGGAGTCTTTGATCACTTTTTCACACATTGTATATTCAGTCATTCCTCATTTAGGTGTTTCTATTTTCATTGTTTCCTCAGATCTTAACAAGTCTCCTACTTTCTCCTTTACAGGACTTTCTGCAAAGGTATGGCATATTATAGATCCTGTTCTTATAGTATAGCCATTCCTGAGACTTTGGTGAAGCATCTGAAAAGAGTGGTATTTGAACACGGTCTTCATGTTATGTGTATTGCAGATTCTCTTAATTTTATCAGACATTTCATTTGAGTCAGAGACAAAAAGGAATTTGGTTTGACCTTTGCTTTGTGCTTTTAGAATTACTGTAGGTCTTATATGATGGTTATTTGTTATTCAGGAATGAGTTTTTCAGATAATTCATTTCTTTTGTTGAAGCTGATACAATGGTGAAGATTGTTCTTTGCCGTAACAGTTTTAAAACTTTAAATTAAATGTATATGTGTCAGTGACATAGTGGAGAAGACTATTACCAGCCTTAGTTTAGATATTAAGGTTCCTATTTCAAATTCAGTTAAGTACAGTGTACATATTGAGGAATAAGACATCCCATGATGATCATAGAGGAAACCTGTCTAAACAGTGTAAATAGAAATAACTAGCAGGAACACTCAGTGTTGCCCAGGAATGAAATTCTTCCTTTAATATTAGAAGAAAAAAGCAAAATATGTTGTATAGAAATTTTAAATTCTAATTTCAATTTATTCTTCAATTGAGATACATGAAATAAATTCTGAATTCATAATACAAAAAAAAAAGTGAAAATACAAAATTTACCATTTTTATGAAGGGAGATAAACGTTTTTGAAAATTAAAATGGGGATTAAATGAAAAAAATGAGTGAAAGTTACGTGAATATCTTCACAAGAGTGATTGAAATAAATGGTGATTGTGGAACGCTGCATGCACACACACACACACCAGCGTCTCTTTCTCTCCCACTTTACCCCTCTCTTTTGTGCTGGTTTTCTTTCACCTTCACCTATAGAACATACAATATCAAACACCAGCGTCTCACTCCTGCTATCCCTCTTTCTTTCAACTTCTATAGAAACTTGGTTTCTTTCTCTCTTCTCTCTGTCTTTTTCTTATTTTGTGTTTATCTTGCTCACTCTTTGTAATAGTTCCTCTCTTTTAGTCTATGTTTCTTTCTTTCACTCTCTCCCTCTCTCTTTCTAACTCATTCATATACTATTTACATTTATCTCTCTATCAAAAAATGTTGTGACGAATGAGATGGAAGAGAAGTAAAGAGCCACTTCCTCACTTTGCTTTTTTGTTTCTTTCTCTCTCTCCTCTCACACCCTCATATTGGCATTATGCACAGACATACAAATAAACAGACATCTGCTAATAGAGAGAGAGAGAGAGAGAGAGAGAGAGAGAGAGAGATGTTATGTGACTAATAATCAGAAAAATTCAAATTGTATAAATTTAAAGTGAATTATTAATGAAGTATATATGAGGTAGATGTTACCATTTTTTTTGTTTTTTGTAACCAGAATAATATGAAAATATAATCCCAGAAAACTAGTGGTGGTCTACAGCAGCGAAAATAATGAGTTTATTACATGCTATGTTGTAGAAGTGAGTTCTTTGAAGAGATGTGTGTTGAATGACTGTAAATATAATAACAGTGACTTACATGCAACTGACAATTAAGCAATTAACTTACCTGCAGATGCTGTGCCTAAAACCGGATGCCCAGCTTTTGACACACTGACTTCCCACACTCCATCACGATGCCCAGAATACTCTCTCACTAAATTGTATGCAGTAGGAGCTGTCCGAAAACTGGAGACTATTTTACTAGTTGATACTTTATAGGTTGACTTGATCTTCTGTGAAATTTGACTTGCAGCTGAATAAGAAAAGTTTCCAAATTACTAAAGAAATAAGACTTTATTAATAATATATCTCAAAGGGAATTCAATCCTAAATAATAGCTTATAACATATTGGCTTTAAAAAAGGGCAGATAGTTAACTGTGGAACTCAAACCACACATCTGTAATCAAGACAGATGTGATATTAATTACACTAAAGTAAGCTTCTGACTTTCAATCAACCATTCAAAGTAGATGCTTTAATCTCAAGCATCGAATTTGGTTGGTGTTTGACTTTATTGCTTTGTGTGTGAGATAACAAAGGACCAGAGTGAGTGGTGAGACATTATGGAACCCATTCAACCCATGCTAATATGAAAAAACAGATTGATGATGATGATGATGATGATGGTGGTGATGTAGTTTATTCTACTCCTTGGAGCAAAGGCATCAAGTTTATGATGTAAGTTATTTGATTTTGTGGGTTGACTTTGAAAGTTATGTAAATCCTAGAACCAAGTAGATGACTGTACGAAAAACTTCAATCTAATTTAGAACTACAATGGATTGGGGTTCAAAAGACGACAGGATTTGAATACCCTCTCAGAAAACAGAAGGGGTAGACATAGAGTAAATATTAACAAACTGAAAGAACAATTGGACAATCTTTTGTGTAATAAAAAACCTAGATCATCATCATCATCATCCTTTAATGTCCGTTTTCAACGCAAGCATGGGTTGGACGGTTTGACTGGAGCTGGCAAGCCGGGCTAACACCATGCACCCATCTGGTTTGGCTTGGTTTCTACAGCTGGATGCCCTTCCTACAACCAACCACATTTACAGTGAGTGCTGGGTGCTTTTAACGTGCCACCGACACCGGACTTTGGTGCTCGCTTACCATACCATCCGGACTTTCGACGCTCGGGGTGTCGCCTCGCTTCCATATCACATTTGAGTGCAACAGTCGTATTTTGCCTCGTACAACTCACTTCCCGAAAAAAAACCAAAAAAAACTAGAGACATTTGGGAATCGTATTTTGCCTCGTACCAATTGCTTCCCATACAAACATAAGAGGGAAATTGAGAATCATATTTTATCACGTACTACTCACTTCCGGATTTTCGCTGTCAGCCTGGAAATGCCTTTTATCAACTGAACCCTTGATGCTGCCTGCCACCTCCAGCAGCTAGACATTGCCGATGCTGCCTTCTCAGGCAAACAAGACATTACCTATACTTCCGCCTCAAGCAGCAAGACATTGCCGCTGCTGCTGCCCCAAGCAACAGGGCACTTGTTGTGCTGCCGCTTCGATGCTGCCTGCTGCCTCAAGCAACAAGACATTTGCGATGCTGCCTTCTCGAGCAAACAAGAGATTGCCTATACTGCCGCCTCAAGCAGCAAGACATTGCCGTTGCTGCTGCCGCAAGCAACAGGGCATTGCCGTGCTGTCGCCTCCGCAGCACCACTTCCATATAACATTTGAGTGTAAACAGTCGTATTCACCTCGTACAGCTCGCTTACCATTGTCGTGTAGCTGCCTCAACAGCAAGACACTGCCGATGTTGCCTGCTGACTTAAGCAAACAAGACATTGCCTAAACTGCCACCTCAAGCAGCAAGGACATTGTCATGCTGCTGCCTCAGCAGTAAAACATTGTTGGTGCTGCCGCCTCGAGCAACAAGACATATCCATAAAACCCTCGACCTCATAGCAATGGGGCTCTCGATGTGGCCTCCTCTAAACAACTGCACTCTCGATGTAGCCGCCTCATTTACACCTGAAAGCCCTCGATGCGGCCATCCCAAGCAAGAGACTTTTGCCAATGCTGCTGCCTCAAGCAGCGTGACATTGTCGATGCTGGACTCGGCCGCATCCTTACCACAGGATTCAGCACGGCCCTCGGGCTTTCTTAGGATTTAATGTGGCTCTCGAACTTTTCAACCTGAAAGCTCTGGAGTTCCTCAGGGTGCCCACTTCAAGCAACAGGGCTTCTTAACATAGGCGCGTCTTTTCGATTACCGCAGTGCGCCAAGCATCCTGGTCCTTTGCCATCTCTACCGAAAGCTTCAGTGCAAGGAGGTCGTCCCTGAGCACTTCATCCCATGACTTCCTTGGTCTACCTCTACCACGGGTTCCATCCACCTCGAATGAATGGCATATCTTAATGGAGCTCTCAGCCTCCATCGCATCACGTGACCATACCAACGCAGTCTTCTCTCTTGCACACTGCACTTAATTCCTCTTATGCTTAGCTTATCCTTTAGTTCACAGACACTCTGTCTCACATGTTTACTTACATTACACATCCAGCATAGCATACTAGCTTCATTTCTCTCTAGCCTTCGCATAACCTCTGTATTCAGGGCCCTTGTTTCACTTCCATGTAGAATAGCCGTTCAGACGCATGCATCATACAGTCTTCCTTGCTCTAAGGGAGAGCCCTTTGGTTGCCAACTGAGGTGGGAGCTCTCTAAATTTTCTCCATTCTATTCTTATATACATATACACTACACTAGCTATACAACCTTCCCCACTACTGATCTTCTCCCCTAGGTAGCAAAATTCATCCACTACCTCTAAGGAGCCTCCAGGGCATTTGACTAATTTGGGTACATGGATATACATGTTTTTTTTTGCTTACTAAAACCTTCGTCTTTGCAAGGTTAACCTTAAGGCCATTATTTTCCAAGTTTTGCTTCTACACTTGGAATTTCTTTTCTAGTTCAACCATGAAATCCCCGAGGGGGGCAAGATCGTCTGCCTAGAGCAGTTCCCAGGGGCTACCCGTCTTGAATTCCTGTGTTATGGCCTGGAGGACAATGATGAAGAGCAATGGGCTGAGGACTGACCTCTGGTGAAACCCATCCTGTACACTGAATTCTTCACTGTACTCGAGATTAACTCTCATCTTACTGACAGCTCCTCTATTCATAGCATGTACTGCTCTCATCAACCATTCGTCTACTCCTAGCCTCCTTAGAGCCCACCAGATAACACAGCGGGGCACTCTATCAAATGCTTTCTCTAGGTCAACAAATGCCATGAATAGAGGTTTATCTTTGACTAGGTACTTCTCTTGTAGTTGCCTGACTATGAATATGGCATTTGTAGTGCTGCTCCCTGGGACGAAGCCGAACTGCATATCATCTAGCCTAATATTATTTCTGTTTAATTGAGCTATAACCCTCTCTGTAATTTTCGTCACCTGGTCCAGAAGTTTGATGCCTCTATAGTTCGTATCTAAGGCATCTCCCTTACACTTATAACAGTTAACTATAATGCTGCTGCACCACTCATTGGGTATTACGCCTTCCTGAATAACTTGGTTTACTATGCGGGAGACTATTTTATATCCTACCTTACCAGATATCTTGAGCATCTCGGCAGTGACTCCAGATGGACCAGGAGCTTTCCCAGTTTTCATATCTTTAATTGCCTTGTCTATCTTGCTGCTGTCCACTAATACTGCTGGTCCCTCTGTTGGGTTCACGACTGGGAGACTCTCTTTATTCCATTCATTCTCTACATTCAGTAGCTTTGCATGGTAACTCTTCCACGCCTTTTTATTGTCCTCATCATTTAGTGCAGGCTTACCATTATCCATTCTAACATTTTTTACCTATGATATCTCTATTCTCTCTGACATACTGCCTCGCAATCCGGAAGACCTCTCGCCTCTGATCCTCAAGCTGCAGCGCATCGGCGAACCTCTTTCTTTCTGCTTCTGTCCTAGCTATATATACTTGACGCTTAGCTTCCCTTTTTAGCTTTCTGATATGTATCTTTGCTACCCCCATTTTCCACATCTTCCAGACTCGTTTCTTCTCTTTTATGGCTCTGTCATCGTCATTATTCCACCACCATGTCCTTCGTCTTGCGGAGGCATTACTCCAGCCACAGACTTGTTCTGTAGCCTGTAGCAGGTTGTCACGAAGGAACTTCCAGTTATTCTCTACGTCATATACCTCTATCTCTTCCTCCTTCTTGTCGAAGGCTTCATTTAGTAAGTTTTTAAACCATTGCCCGTTTGATGGTTCCTTAAGTTTCCATACCCTCCTTTTCCGTATCGGCTTTCGTCTCTGAATCATTTTGGACTTAAGTCTAATGTCAGTAGCTAATGGTCTGTGTTGCGTTGTACATTCCTCCCACGGGAAGGATTTAGTATTTTCTAGCATATCCCTGTCCCTGTGTCTGATAAGGATTAAATCGATCTGGCTGGAGTGCCACCCAGATTTAAAGTTGACCAGCTGGCTATCAAGTTTCCTTTGGTAGGTATTGCAGACCCGTAAGCCGTGGGCGTCACAGAACTCCAGCAGCCTTGTCCCCTCCTCATTTCTGGAGCCAAAGCCGTACTCCCCATGTACTCCCTGGAACCCATCAGGGTGCTTTCCAACATGCCCGTTAAAATCCCCTGCAATGATGAGTACGCCTATCCAGAAAATCTTGTATCTATCCCTCCTCCCCATGAGCAGTCTAGCAGAGGCCCCACGCCAATGCACTTCTTGTAACAACATACGTCCACCTGTCTTCGCTCAAGCATTTCAACTATCTCTCCAGACCTACCTTTCATTGTGCCAACGTTGATAGTGGCTGCCCTGAACTTGGCAGAACGGCTGGGGTGCCATACTCAGCTTCTGAAAACAGATAGATGATAAGGAATGCCTGCCTGATGGCTACGTGTTCTTCAGCTTCGTGTGAGATATAGTATATGATTTAGTGTCAATTTCCTTCGGGGGTCCTGTAGCCTTACCCCCCCTCTCCCTACAGGGCCTGGGGAAGACCAGTGTGAGATATAGTGTAATGATTCAGTGTCAATTTCCTTCAGGGACAAGACCGTTGTGGCAGAGGGGGGGGGGCGGTTAAGTAGAAACTTTGTGACCCCCCCACCATACATCAGTAGGCGACCTTCATGTCATATATTGTTAGGGCGCGTGGGAGGGGATTTTTTGACTAAACAGCACGTTTTCTATATTCCTTCAAAAGATCTCTCTCTCTCTCTCTCTCTCTCTCTCTATCTAATTTCTTTTTTTTCTATTTACTTCCTTCAGAGGTTCTCTCTCTCTCACTTTCTCTATCTATCTGTCTATGTAATTTTCATTTTTCTATTTCCTCCCTTCAGAGGTTCTCTCTCACTTTCTCTATCCATCTATATCTGCCTAGCCATTGTCAGAGGGAGAAATTGACTAAAAAAAATACTTTCCTTTCACATATCTAAGCGGCAGCGGAACACAGTATGAATGAATAATAATAATGAAGAAATGTTCTTATCTTATTTTATCGGCGGTCAAGACTTCAGCGGAGTTCCGAGTTTGGGAATGGCCAAGCACATGCGAGAACATATATGTATATCAGGGAGAGAAGGGGGTGACTAAACAGCACGTTTTCTATATACTTCCTACAAAAGATCTTTCTCTCTCAATCTATCTATCTATCTATCTATCTATCTATCTATCTATCTATCTATCTAATTTCGTTTTTTAGCCGTTGGTGGCCAAGGTCATGACAAACTTAATAGCACCACCTGATGGGGGTCATTACACTATGGGCAATTCCAGCAAGGAGTTATTGTTTGCCGAGACGTATCCAGGCGTTGGTTGTCTGTCTGCAAGCCCTTGCAAGGAATTGTCCAGGTGCTGTTTGAAAGTTATGGGGTCTTTTTCCGTCTTAATTTCTTTGGGGATGAGGTTGAGGGCCGTTGGAGGTTAAAAAGTTATACTTTAGTGTCCTTATGTGCATCGAGCCCGTTCTTTGAAGAGGTCGTATGGCTCGTGGCCTCAGCCTTGGATGGGTCTTGAACCCTATACCAACATCGTTTGGGTAGTATCCGTGTAACAGTTTCCACATTGTGCAGATGATGTAGCGTTCACGTCTGCGCTGTAGCGAATACAGCCTCAACTTTTTTAGACG
>JAOPUL010005855.1:362627-373991 GCA_027564515.1 Octopus rubescens | reverse complement strand
GGCCCCGGGGGGTTCCACATAAGATTTTGTTGTTAAAATTCATCTGCAATAAATTGGTTATTCTTCTGCAATTCACAAAATATTTAAATAATTATTTTTTATACAATTCCTAATTAATATTTAATTACAAAAATATAATAGGAGTTTTTTTTAAACATTGAATGGCTATGAGGGACCAATTAAGTAAAATAGGAATCAAGTGGGTCCATAGCAGGCAATAAACAGTTGAGAACTCCTGGTTTATTTGGTTGCCCACAGAAAACAAGGACTTTGGTGAGCCGCATTTTCAACATTGCATGATTTATGAATTTCATAAGGGTAACAAATGCAACATGTGCAAGAGAAAATATATGCACTGAATATCCTGAAAATGTTTACTGAGCCGTTTTGACATCGTCTTTGCTTCTGGCTGTTTCCCTACTGGTCAAGTGTTCAAGTGATTTGAATGAGTGAAAATCTGAGGGTGCTAGGTCTGGTGAATAAGGAGGGTGAGGTAGAGCTTCCAAGCTTAATGGATTTATCTGTTCTTGGATTATCTTGTTGAGCACACTGCTTTATTCTTGGGGGACAGTTTATGAGGAACCCATTTCCCTGTCTACGTGAGGTGATCTTGCAAAGTGGACCAAGGTTTCTTAAACCTCTGGGACAAGTCCCTGATACTTTGATGCAGATCCTCTTCAATTGCTGTGACTTGCTTCACCTTAACCATTTGAGCTTGTCCCTTAGTGGCTGACAATATGTGCATCACTGATCATGAGCAGGAGTAGTGGGGAAGCATGATAGCCATGTGTTGAGAGGGATTCTTTGGGATTTGAATAAATATCATAACAAAAGCAAAGTTTGAAGGAAATATTAGCCATTTTTCATACTTTCTAGGGGTAAGCAAATAGGAAATAACAGTGCATGATAGCCATGTGTTGAGAGGGATTCTTTGGGGTTTGAATAAATATCATAACAAAAGCAAAGTTTGAAGGAAATATTAGCCATTTTTCATACTTTCTAGGGATAAGCAAATAGGAAATAACAGTGCATGATAGCCATGTGTTGAGAGGGATTCTTTGGGATTTGAATAACTATGGTAACAAAAGCAAAGTTTGAAGGAAATATTAGCCATTTTTCATACTTTCTAGGGATAAGCAAATAGGAAATAACAGTTGCTACCCAAGGACAAAAATCATGTTATATAATGTTATCTATGTCATTATAACAGGGCATTAGAGATGAGAATAAGTTTAACTTGATTCATTTCACCCAAATGGAAGAATTTTTTCAAATAGATATAAATATTTAAATAAATATAACCTGGAAAGCACATAGTGCTTGTGTTACAAGGATCTGACCATATTCTGCCTCTCTCTTACTATCAACTATTCTTTATTGCTAGATATCTGTCTCCTATTACCCTCTCTATTATCAACATCCATCACTCATAATCTTTTACAATCACCCATCTTCATTGGTATATGTCACTCTCTCTCTCACTCATTACTCACTCTTCTGTCTTTCATTGATGACATGACTCAATCTCTTCACTTCTAACACTCCCTCTTTTATCATTCTTTCTCCCTTTCCTATCACTTCATCTTCCTCCATTACACCACTCATGAACTATCTGTTCAATCTTGACTAACAACCAACATATAACCCCCTATCACTCACTTCTATTATATCACCCTGGTTCCCTTCCATCATGTCATGCTCTCCTGCTCTGGTCCTCTTTACTCTCTCTCTTCTACTTGTTGGGACAAGACAACTTCCTGGTGAAGACACTGTGTAGGATAGAGAGAAATGTTTAGAGTTGCTGAGGTAAAAAAAACCCCTCTGGTGTTGATACTACAAAAATAAAATACACTTGGTATTCACTGCAAAGTGGTTGGTGAACAAATGGACACAGCCGAGAACAGAGATGGCTCTTTAGTGTTGCTGAGGTCATAGTAACTCTCTAGTGCTGGTGCTACAATACAATGAACTCCGTGAATTGGTTAGCGATAGGAAAAACATCCAGCCATAGAAAACATGTCAAAATGTAACGCACAATTGAGACATGGTCCTTGTACCATTAGGAAGTCAGTAATTCTGAATAAGAACTGACTATGATGACCTGTCCAATCCATGCCAGCTTGGAAAACCCGACAGAAAAAGAATAATAATTATTTTTTCCAATGTGATAATTCTGGTACATTTCGGCCTTAATATTTGCCAAAAATTCATCCATTAAGAAAAAAAAAAAGATATCGAAAAGAATGAAGAATTATTGTTTGAAATAATACAACATTTTACAGTTAATTTTTTTAAAAAATTAATAAAAAAGACAGAAATATTTCATGGAAAATATTTCGTGAGAATTCGAAATCCTCTTTGAGAAAATTTAATTGCCATTTCCCGATTAAGCCAATGTTTAATGAGGTTCGACTGTATTAACCAATCAAAATATCTATTCGACTTTATAATTTCACCATTGACTAATCAACATGACGAATTAGGAATTGTGCACGTAACCCGTTGTTGTAGTTCATAGTATAATAGAGCCATTTCTCGTTACCTTGCCAATATAAAAACAATAAAATTTGGGGATTAAAAAAAAAATTCACTTTAGGTCGTATTTGTGTAAAATTTAAAGTTGTCTTATCATATTTAGAAGGTTAGCTTTAAAGTGAGGAGTTAGTTTATCTTTATTTTCAGACAACGATCTACTATTATATGCAGGGGTTTCATTCATCAACTCAAGGGCTTGAGTAAGCAGTCTTTGGTACTACTTTCTTCAAGCTTTTTATCCATTTTTCCTGGATTGGCTTCTTTTTATATAAAATCATTTATAAAATACCAGTAACATCTTTCATTTTATTGTAAATTATCATACGAGTGTTTGACAAGAGCATATTTTAAGAGTAAATGAAAACTAATTTTTCGGCGGAGGAATGTCATATACAACTGCGCAGTATGATCCATACATCTACGCAAACATCTAAAAAATAATGAATTCTACTTATTTTTATACTTTTATTCTTAAGAATTGTTTTTCTAAAAGTATCTTTTCGTACTTTATAATGTTAGAAAGTGTAAAAAATGGGTTGATTTGGTATGTTTAGGTGGTTATAAGTGAACCGCATCTCCCAGCCGAAGTGTCGACTCTGCTTTGTTCTGGGTCACGCTAACAAATCTTCATAGTTTCTATACACAGCTTATGGCGGCCATTTTTACTGGCAACTAGTCGTGAACGAAAATTATGAGTAGCATTTCGGATAAGAAATGGCCCGAAATTTAACACAAGGTAAGCTCAAATCCATGGGTTTAAGTTAAAAAAATATTATCACTAAAACTTGATGTAAGCGCCTTTAAAAATAATTATTGCCACTGAAAAAGAGACCATTAAATAACCTCACTGAAAAGCGTCTAGAAAATTTGTTGCGATTTCTCTCGATTCGGTTTATTTTTCGTTTGATCGATTTACATTTTGTGTTCATTAAATTATAGTTTAGTTCCTTGAATCATATTCACCCTTACTAGACACCAATAATTATTTTATCAAGAGAACTTTGGAAATTTATCAATCAGTTTATGAGTTTCATTGAAATTCGTCAATAATGAATTAATGATTGTCAGCTTCGAAACGTTTCTGTAATTTCACTCATTTGTTTATTATTATTATTGTCGACTATATTTCTGGAAAACTCAATAATCTTGATAGTTATAAACGTTTTGAAGCTTTAAATCGCGTGTATGTATGTGTATATATTGATATAGATATGCGTGTATGTGTTTATATGGAAGTGTGTGTAAATGTCTTTATAATGATGTCTTGTTTATATTAGGACCAACAACATCGACAAAGATACACCTATGTCGTCGACGTGTGCTTTCCATGTGTACTTCCGTGTTAAAAGCTTTATTAGACAGACATTGTTACAGCTGTTGCTGTTTGCTAAAATAATTTCTATTAAATACTATTCAATTCTGTAATAGAACAAATATTTATTGCCTTCCACTCGATTATTAAATCTATGGCAGACCGTCTACAATTTCTCTCACCTTCTAAACCTTTAACCATATCTCATATAGTATTTCTCTTCTCTCCATATCAAATGTTTTAAGCAGCTTATTTCACATAATAATCGCTATTTTTCCGCATTTATTTCTATTCCTTGCATGATTAATTATTATTATTATTAAGCTACGCCACATGGTGACAGGCTCTTGTGTTTTAGAAAGGCTACAATTTTAATAATTTCCTTTTTAGTTCTGTCCATTGATATTAAGGAATTAATTCATATTTTCATTAAGTAATTAAAGTTCAACTAACTTATATTTAATGACTATTATCTGTCTTTTACTGTCGTCTATGCTTGTTTGTGTGTGTGTACAGGAAGTCCTTTGTATATTGGAGACTAAAATAACATTGTCTTCGACTTCCTTTTACTTCAACATTTATTCCTTAACTTCAATTTTTTATTTCGGTGTTCATTAACATCTTGTAGTTTTGTTTTTCTAATGGTTCTATTGTCGTTGCAACACAAAGTAATTAAAAAAAGAAAATCTAACCAAACAACCAACAAAAAAATTGGGTGGGGTTGAAACTAAACACCACTACTACCACCAACACCGCAACTTTAGTCTCTCTGACCACTTTCAAACATAATACTGTGATATTATTGTGACGCTAATCTATAAAATATTATTATTGAAGTTGGACTGTGTGAATGTAGAACAGTTATTTTTAAAAATCTATATTATTTCCTGTACTGTTTCATATTAGTTGTTATTTGTTCACCACTCAAGCAGGTTGCCTTCATCAACATTAAACGTCACCATTTAGCTAACTTATATTTTACACACATTTTATTACATTATATATACTCTTGCGATTCTAGCGCAATAACATAAACAAAAATGTAACGCCCCCCCCCCCTGCTAAGTGTAGTTTCTACACCTATTTCTAAAACATACACTATATATTTAAAGCTGCTAAATTGCAACAAACTCACTGTTTCAATAACTTTATTTACAAAAATAACTAACTATTCACCAAACTCAACCTTTACACGTAGTAGGTACGCTAGCAAATGTGTGTATATGTATGCATTCATGTGAAGTGTGTGTGTGTGTATGTATGTGTGTGTGTGTATATATATATATATATATATATGAGAGAGACGGGTTAGGAGTTGTAACCACCAACAGAAATCGAAATGTGTGTGTATATTTTGTTATTTCGTTAGCTTCAGTCATTAAATGTTCGGGTTCCGTCTTCTGAGGGTAAAAACGATTATATCGGGTCCAGTACTAATTTTGCCAACCTCGAGAGGAAGCCAACGTGGGCCTCAACGAAATTTGAACTCACGATATAAAGGGAAGCAACCTAAAATACCCAAAGATGTGTTGTCCAGTGGTCAGTCGCAGAACCTCATGGAAGGAACTTTGGTTTTGGGAACAAGCAAGAACATCCTTCCTGATCAAGTCTACCTTCGACGTTTTGCCTTCAACAGCCAATTTAGTCTGGTGGAACATACAAACTGCAGGCTAACACCAGACAGATATACATGTCACAATCAAGTCCTCGGTGTCATAAGCGCAGCACTCAAGGAGAAGATCGAGGGATATAATAGGGGAGAGTACCCAAAAGTGGAAAAGCGCGGAAGGGTATGTAGTAAGCTCACTTATAGCACAACTGTGAATTGAACCTACGAATCCAATCAGTTGTTAGCAGTCAGAAAGCCTAAGCTTGCCATCATTGCAGGAAGAATAATGAGAAAAGATTTGACATCTGACCTCCATCAAGCCATACATAGGTCAAACCAAGAATTCCATTGTCTCAGTTTGACCTACACAAGAGACCACACACGTTTTATCGTATCTTATGGTATATCCATCTTTATTGTTACACTCTTTTAAATACAGAGAATTCACTGACTTCACAGTAGTCCGCCAGAGCAGTTCAAACACGGCAGTTAGCCTCGACAGACGATTGCGAGCACCGCTCAACTCACACAGTTTATCTACAGCATCTTGCCTCTATCACGCACACAACCACTTGTGAATATAACTGTTGCTTTTCTTCCACCGAGAAACTAACATTTATTACTAACGATTGCTTGCTTCACGATGTAACAGTCAACACCCAAATAAACCTGTTGAATTTTCATCTATCTTGTCCATGATTTGAATTTAACATGTCTTTATATATGGTTCTGCGTTGTCAGATTCTTCAAATTAAAGTTAACATCAACGTACACTGGAATTCCGATGTAGACTCATAAGTACACATGACGACCCCAACGTGTACTTAACGCAACGCTACGACGACAGCTAGCTAACCAACGACGCCCATACTTCGGCCTAACTACACTTTACGGTCTCAACGTCTACTCACTCATCGGATCATCACACCAGCAAATCAAGTTCGATCACCTTCTCGGCCCGCTACATAAAGCCGCCCTGCTCAAGTCGATCATCTTCACCGTCACCATCACATTGGAGACTCTTCTCATACGAGCCGTTACATTGGTGACCCGCGACTAGACGAACACAGCCAGCTTTCGATACAAGTCATTTCTCGATCGACTAAATCGGTGATTCACCAACTGAGAAAGACACATACAAATCATTCTTAACCGTTACATTGATGACCCCTTAATGAAAAGACAAGCATGTCTTCATACAGCACAACACGGACATAGAACTTCATTTCAACAGAAAACGACAACAACAACATGCAGTTTCCGATCCGAGAGAACAAACACAGCCTTCTCTGCAACAATTCTGACACAAACGAAAATGTCAACAGAACTGCATACGTATCGGCGTGGAAATCACAGCCTTCAAAACAAACACGAAACTACGGAAGCCCGCACTAATATTTCCACTCATAAAAACAACAAAAAGACCAGACTTAACTCTATGGAACACAGAACGAAGAGTTGGAGTTTTACTAGAGCTAACGGTGCCATGGGAAGAGAACTTTACTAACGCAGAGCAACGGAAGCAGAAGAGGTATGAGAGATTAATCGAAGAGTGCAGGGAACAGGGGTGGAATGTCGAGTACTACCACATGGCAGTGGAAGCTAGAGGCTTCATTGAAAGGAAAATGGCGACGCTATTTAAAAAATGGTTTGCATTTTCGAGCCTAGAGCTTAGAAAAGTAATAAGGAGGATACAGGAGGCAGTTGACAAAGCCAGTTTCTATATATGGCTGAAAGGAGAAGACCCGACATGGTTCGAAAGTCATACCACGCCGACGGGAAATAGCAGCGCGAGGTAAGGTTGGCTGGACTTAAGCAGCATTGCTGCTTGACCGGTGGGCCAAGAAACAATCTCGTTCATTACGCGCCTCTTCCCCGATAGTTCAACGGCTTGTAACACCAGACAACTATTCAGCTCTGGGTGCTGGTACTGAAGTTAACACGACGCTGTTGGAAGGCAGGTTCAGAGAAAGCGTGAACCGAGTCCATTGGTCAGTTGAAGCTTAGACAGTGTCACGTGACAGTTAGCTGATGCTGACTGCTGGAGCCTACCGACGCGTGTATAAAGAGAGACTGTGACCGGACAATCAGTCGACTGCTGGCAGCCGTGGACGTTGCATCGAAGAAACTGAAGATGAAAAGGCTAGGCGAAAAGGAGAAAGAAGAAACGCACTCAACACCAGAGTTGAAGACACCTCCGAATCGCCACGTCAAAAACGGTAGAGGAGTAGGGAGCGAAACCGGACGTGGTTCCTCCTAATGATATCTTTAGCAACTGGATCCTATAAAGGAGGTGTTGAGATAGCGAACCAGAATTCCTACACACACACACACACATATATATATTGGTCACCGCAAAAATATTGTTTTAGTTGAAGGAACAAAGGTCTGAAAATGTAACTATTATAAATGAAAATATTTACTTCTCAAATAATAATAACAATAATAAAATAAGCGTGTTAAACGATATATATTTAACACTGTTGACACTATTTCTGGGTTCCAATCGAAAGGAGAAAAGGTTCAAAATGCAACTAACATAAACGAAAAGGTCTTCCTTTGAAAAAGATTTAGTATTTTTACGTGACGATTTTAGCACACTAATTGTTAAACTTTACCACTCATCTTTCCATAGAGAAAACTTCTGTTATTGCTAGTGTTGTTTATCCCACAGGCCAGCGTTATCGAGCAGATTTCATGATTAAAAGTATTCCAACCATAACTATTCGGTCTTTTTTATTGATCAATGACAACATTATCTGATGTGTTCTTCTTTTTATAAGATGGTAGGTGTGATTTGAGAAATGTCTACCAGGTCGAGTGATCACGTAAGGGCTGTGTTACTATCGTTTTGTATGTTCTTATTTAGCAAAGCCTTTTATTTTTAATGTTGGAATTATTTTGCAAAATAAAAATAAATTTACAATTACTTTTCAAATAATTAACTTCATATACTTATTGCTTCGGTTAATCACAACTTCGTCACCAACCGTTGCAAACACCCTATTAAGTCGGGGAATTGATCGTCGCTGACAATCTCCCATTTCCACTTTTGTTCAACTTCTTTGTTCGGCATTGGATTTCCTTGTGTCCATGTTGTTTTCACACTGAGCACCTGTGCTTTTTGTTGGTATACCACCTAACATAATTCACCGCATTGCCTGCAGGCCTATGGTGGTTTTGATTTCTCAGTACCTGCTAGAGATGGAGGCTGTCGGGAAGTCGTCTTAGCGATATTAATGATGGGGTTGGATAATAGGCGCTCCAACATAGCTGCGTTGTGCTTGAGGTTCGGAAGACGTTGACACAAATGCGTGAGTGTTTGTGGCGTCATGTCTTGAGATGGTTCAATTTTGCCAAATAATCTAGTTCGTGTGTCACTGTCGGTATATGACTGTAAGCCGCAAATAAAAATCAAGTATTTGACTGGTCTTCTGTTATGGTCGACAACTTGAACTGCTCGCATTCAAGATTGACTCTACTTGCATAAGTGATATAGTCTTCGCCTTTCTGTCTAAACAGTTTCATGCACCGATACCGAATATTGAACTACGATGAACGTTCGTCAAATTTGATAGTTGTTGTATGGTCTGATCAAAAGTTAAATATTTTGAATTCGTAAGCAGAATAATATTGTGTGTTCAGCTGTGTCAAGTTTCTTCAAGAGGAACCTGACTCGCCATGGATCTTCCTTGTGCTTCAGATCGATTTTAAAGGTGTCTTCGAATCTTTTGAACTTCGAGGCGAAAACCATACCTAAATCAGGACCATAATGGAACTCTATGGTGCTGTTTGTAATTGTGTCGATGGAAACTGAATCAGTGATTTGACTTGATGATTGAACTGTCATTTTCTTGGTCAATGCCTCGAGCGGACGCATTTGAGCTACTTCGAACTGTGACTCTTGCTGCTTCAAAAACCTGTCTCTAATAGTTCAGCAGTCATCGACATGCTGGCTGGTTTTCCCGCGTGAGTTCATATCACATCCTCGTCTCCAAATTTGTTATATCTTGCTGAACGGAAAGACTCTTAATAATCGCTTCTACTATAGGTCCAAGACCTGAAATTTGGGGAGCGGAGACTAGATTATATCGACCCCAGTTTTCAAGTGTTACTTATTTCATTAACCTCGAAAGGATGAAAAGCAAAGTCGACTTCAGCGGAATTTGAACACAAAATGAAAAGACGGACGAAATGCCGCTAAGCATTTTGTCTGGCGTGCAAACGATTCTGCCATTTCGCCACCTTAGGGGCTGCTAAAAATGAGAAACGAGTCAAGCCAGATTATCCAAAACTTTATAAGCAACACAACAACTTACAAAAAGTGAGTGGAAAAGCTCTTCTCGCAAGAACATATTCTTATTTTTTATAATAGTATATGCTTTGAATAGTTCACTGTTTGGGTTAGCTCAACTTCTTGTATAATTTTTGACTTCCAGTGCAGTAATAGTAAAGAATGCTATATCTGAAATACTGATGGCTCAAATTCATACGACAAGGCCACTATCAGTAAACTATTTTCATTCAAAAATGGCCAGTTTTAATGGTATACGTTCTTTGTTATACTCAGGACTCTGATCTTCCCGATAGGTTCGCGCTTTAACTGATATACCTCGTTAGTACATTGGGCAGGGCTTCATTCTTCACAATCACATGGAATTTATAGGGAAGTGAATTGACAGAATTGCTAGAAACACCGACAAAATGTTTTAAAGCATTTAGTTACGCCTATTTGCGTGATAAGTTCAAATTGCACCGAGTTCATATTCACCTTTCATTTTTCCAGAGTCGGTAAAATAAAGTACCAGCCAACTGCTAGGGTTGATATAATCAACTACACGTCTCCCGTCAAAATTATGTGGCCATATATCTTGTGTTAGAACTCAGTAGATGAATTATTTCATCGATGTATTATAAGCTATAAGAAATATTATTTTCAGTATCTCAGTTAATTACTAAAATGTCTTCACTTTATGTTATATAAGAAAGTGATTATAGAATCTGAATTGTGGACATCGACTCCCTTTATTTAAAACATATTAGTCAACTGAGCTTGGACAGTGGAACGACCACGTATCTAGAAATATAGAATCATAAAACGGAATTCAGTATATCTGTCTTCCTATTTCTCAATGAAAATCCAAATTTCATTTAGATTCTCCACCTGTTCCGAGCTGGACAATGTTTACATTGTTAACTATTTCCAAATTGACTGACAATGTTCGAGGCCTTTCAATATCCGGGTTCCGATTTCTCATTTTTATTGGAAGCGATTTTTAGAAATGTTCATTATGGTGAACATTGCTTGATAAATATTTAAATCTTGCTGCCTAAGAATTCCATTCATGCGAATCTCCAGAACTTGCGATGACGATGGAATCCATCCTTATTCTTTGATCATCTTATCTTTGGAAATATAAATCTTATTCAATTATAAACAGTTAATAGGAAATTGAATTCGCTGGCACTATTGGGGAAGACACAGGTAACTTTGTAGGTGCTGGTGTTGGAGTTGGTGTGATTCATGTAGATAATGGTAATGGTGGTGGTGCTGGTGGCGGAAATGACGTCAGTAATAATTACAGCAGCTTTTACGGTGATGCTATGTCGGCGTCAGCGACATAGTGGTAATAGCGAGGGCAGAAAAGATAGTGAAAGTGACGATTAAGATAAGGGGGAAGAATGGTGGTGGTGTAGATGGTGATGATGATGATGATGATGATGATGATGATGATGATGACGATGACGATGATGACAATGACGACAACGGGCATAATGAATCGGGGTTCATTTCCTTATTAAAAATTTATTCGAAAATATCAAGTACACCTCTTAGAAGAAGAAGAAGAAGAAGAAGAAGAAGAAGAAGAAGAAGAAGAAGAAGAAGAAGAAGAAGAAGAAGAAGAAG
>JAOPUL010005855.1:345052-356078 GCA_027564515.1 Octopus rubescens | reverse complement strand
ATATATATACGACGGGCTTCTTTCAGTTTCTGTCTACCAAATCCACTCACAAGGCTTTGGTCAGCCCGAGGCTATAGAAGACACTTGTCCAATGTGCCACGCAGTGGGACTGAACCCGGAACCATGGGGTTGAGAAGCAAGCTTCTTACCACACAGCCATATATATATATTTATCATTTCTAATATTTTGAAACCCACTTTTACAAAACTATGACAGGTGGTAAGGCAGGGTCCCAATAATCCTAAGCCAGTCACTAACAAATTGACAAGGTTTTGTTTCTATGAATGTATATACCATCATATAATAGATGAATGTCTCTTTAGTATGCAAGTATTTGTGTATATGCTCTTTATGCTTGTATGTATTTTTATTATAATGTATGTCATGAGGAGTATAAGTTCATGCTACTAAATTTAGATGGATAATCTTTAGAATGTGTTGCAGGTATAGCTATGTGGTGAAGAAGCTTGCTTTGCAACCACGTGGTTTCCAGTCCTACTACACAACACCTTGGGCAAATGTTATCTTCTATAGCCTCAGGTTGACTAATGCCTAGTGAGTGAATTTGTAGTGTGCGGCTGTGTGTGTCTGTCTCTCACCACTGCTTGACAATTGCTGTGGGTTGTTTGTCCCTGTAACTTAGGGGTTTGGCAAAAGAGACTGATAGAATAAATACCAGACTTAAAATTAAAATACTGGGGTTGATTTGTTTGACTAAATTTTTCAAGGTGGTGCCCCAGCATGGCTACAATCCAATGACAGAAACAAATAAAATGTAAAAGATAAATCTTCACTGTATTTGGATTTGCAGAACGTAAGTCTGTTCTTTCTTGGATAACTTAGCATTTCCAGGTTTTATCTAAATCTTTTGATAATAAAGTACAAAAGAGGGTGTGTAGCCATGGTTACAAGAGTTCATCATGAATGTTTAATTTTCTGCAACTTTAGATAAAACATTCACATCTTTTGGGCTGCTAATTCCTACAAAAATGCTTGGCTTTTGTTCCCTATCCCTTGGAACAATACCAAGTTTGTTGTGTTTCCACCAGCTTGCTGTTTTTGTTGGAATTTTCCAGCAGAATTCCTTATTTTGAAAGTGTAGATACGTTCAGGTGTGTCTTTGGAATGAATGTCAAGACAATCCTTCCTGCAGCAGCATTGTAACTATTTTGGGCAGCAATGTCATGTCTCATGAGAAGATAACATGACATTTAAACATGTATATGAATATAGTTTGGGAAAGGTGAATAATAATATAGATTAATAGCATAAAATTGGAAACAATTTTTAAAAAAAGTGTCAAACAAAATCCACAGGCTTAGATCTTATAACAGGATATTGGTTTAAGAATCATACCTTTTATTCTCAAAATTTGGTTAGATGTGCCCAAATAGCTTGTCTGTTATCACTCTTTTTATTCCAAAGGCACCAAACTATCCAAGCCAAAAAAATGACTGCTCAATAGCCTGCCAGAACACCATGTATAAGATAAATAGTGGATGCTTTCAGTGTAGAGCAGCTTCTAATCAACAGAATGATGCAGGTATTAACAATAAACAACTGCAGGGTCTTGGCTATACTGTATTTGGAGTACAAGAAAGCTGTTACATATGGGTAGATTATTAAAGCATTACTATTAATAGTAGAGTTTCACATCTACTGTCCACCAGCTGCTGTTCAATAAATAACCAAAATACGGTACACCAGTTTACTCCTCAGAGCTGATAACAAACAAATCAACCATACATTATCAAAATATGTCCTACAGAGCAAAAACTTATCTACTATCCTCTTGTTAAATCTGTTATCATAACTGCTCACAAAACAGATGTGATAAGGAAACCAAAAACATCTGTTGCTTGTTCTTAGTAGATGACCTCAAGTTGTATGGATCAAGTATTAACATCACTAAGCAATTGGGTCTCATTTATCCAATATTCTACAGACATAGAAACAAAATTAAATAGAACCAAATGTACATTTTGGTGATAAGGAGAGAAAAATGTGTGCCGCTACATAAAAAGTACCCAGTACACTCTGTAAAGTGGTTGGCATTAAGGAAGGGCATCCAGCCATACCAAAACAGACAATGGAGCCTAGTGCAGCTATCTGGTTTGCCAGCTTCTTGTGAAACTGTCCAACCCATCCATGCCAGCATGGAAAGGGAATAATGTTTGATGATGAGGATATTCCTAAAACTAAACACAAACACCTTGACACTACAGTCTTTACATTCAAGTTAGAACTTGTAACCTGGATAGGATGAGAATGTCAGGTATGATGGACCCATTAATAAGGAGAGGTGAAATATGAATCACTCAAGAGTAAGGAACATATGGTCATCAGAACTCAGCCTGTAGCAGTGTCTATCCTGACATTTGAATGCTTACCACAGGAACATAGTGAAATGAATGTAAGAACTTGAAAATTGGACATTTCAACATCAGGAGGGAGGTAGACCAGTTATATTTCTCATGCAAGTTTGCATTAACATTATTAGGATGGCTAATGAAATATACTGACACAGATCAACAAACATTGGAAAATCTTTCATTAGATTCAACCAAAATCAAAAAATGAACAAGTTCATTAAGAAGTTTGAATGTGGGGACTTGAAATGAGAAATCCAGACCATAAACCTGGCATGGAGTACTGACATCTCACCTTGAAGGTTACCTGCATGCAGTCCAGGAGCAAGACATTCTTATTAAATAGTTTCTTTACAAAAGACAGAAATCTTCAGCTGACGCCAAATATGGCTACATCATGGCCAACTCTGAGAGAATGTCCTCCAGATATTAGTTTTCCATAAGGCATATTGGGACACCATAATGATATGAATAAAGTAAGAAAGAAAAAAAATAACAAAGATGAACATATGTTGGCTAATGGATGAGACGGATGTTGGTTGAACCTCTTGAAATTGTTATTTTGGACCACAAAATAAAATGTCCTGTTGTGGAAGTAATGGGATCAATGTGGTACAAAAAATACTGGAGAAAGAAATGTTAACCATCAATGAGGAGTCAACAAATCATTGAGGTGGCAAGTTATGTACCAATCTGCTTGGATCAAAGTATGGCTCAACTTGGTATCTTGGAGAAATAACATAGCTTCATAATTCTCTTAGCTACAATTGATCATAATATGTGGGACAATAAAAATCTGCAAAACATCAAAAATGTAAAAGATGAATGGCTGTTGAAAGGATGGTAGAAAGAAAAATACTCCCTTTTTAAAGAATGTTTTCTTTACCAACTTTTGTTACCAATCAAAATATACTGAAAATCTTCAATCAGGAAGAAAATGTGTGTGTGTGTGTCCATGAATGCTTTTAGTGGCTCTAATGATTGGCCCATGCTGGAGTATATTCTATCTCTCTTTGTTGAACTGCTAAATTGCATGGCATAACAACATGATAAGCACAGATATGGACATATATGCACTGGGATTCAGCACAATTTCCAACTATAAAGTTCTCAAAAGGCATTGGTCAATTCAAAGCTATAGTAGAAGACACTTGCCCAATGTGTCCCTTGATAGGATTGAACTTGGAACCGCAAATGTTAACTTAATCACACATTAATGTAAAAGGACACATTGGATAAGGTAGTCCTAGATGCATATGCCTGAAAAAAAAAATGGATGTTCATGGTCAGGATGCCTACACAATCAGGCTGACCTGGATCAAAACTTCAATTTTATCAATTTTTCAAGAATAAATACTGTTAAAGGTGTCAAAATAATTTTGTTTGCTTGAGAATATGATTTTTCTTATACCAAAGAATAAATTATGAAATTAACCCTTAATCTGTCAAATGTATTTACATTGTTTTGAATTAATCATGCATTATCTCGTAGCTTCAAAATGTTGATGTGATTGTTTATTTTTAGGATGATCTTGTTGGGTTGGTGTGGGAAACCTGATCTAGCCAGTTTGAACCTAAAATAGGTAGAATATTTGGGCTGGATATGGCTGGTTTAAATACTAAAGGGTTAAGCAAACAAGCAGCATGAACCTAAATACTAACAATATACACAAAATCCAAATATTAATGACAAAAAAAAGTAAAAATTTACATCCCTTAAATATCAAGAAAATTAGCCATATCATGTCACTCATTCTTGCTTTGAGCGTTTTTTTTCATGTTAGAATGGTTAATGTTTTTACTGTTGGGAACCTTAATTCAGCTTCTCTTTTTTTTTTTTTTTTGTCCATATCTGAAATTTTCAGTAAGCTGATGAGCTAGCTTTCTCTGGAGCACTTGTTTTTCTTTGTTATTGATCATTTCTCTCCCAGAGGATATATATCTCATACATATCATTATCATCTACCATGCTGACATGGGTTGGATGGTTTGATAGGATCCAATAAGTCTGAAGATTACATCATGCTTCAATGTTTGCTTTGGCATGGTTTCTATGGCTGGATGACTTTCCTAATGTCAATCACTTTATGGTATATACTGGGTGCTTTGTTTTTTTGTTTCTTTTTTCATGGTACCAGAACTAGTGAAGTTGCTATGCTGCTCACAAGTCTACAGTCTCCTTTGACTGTGTGTAGCTTCACTTGAATGGGAAGTGGCTTTATGCTAAGAGATAAGAAGTTAAAGTAAGGTAGAAGGGGTCAGAAAAGAAGAGGTTTCTTGCTGTAGAGGCTACTCACATTACAAAAGAGAAGGCAGTAGTAACTGGGGTGGACCTGGAAAGTGAGATAAAATAGTGGTGACGAGGTTTCATGTTGGGCCCTCAAGGTACAAGAAGGTGAACAGGAGTGGGGACAGAAGAACAGGGAGTATGGGTGGATAAAGGTTGCAAGGGTGTATGGAGAGAGTGAGGGATATTCAGAGATGAGTTCAGGATAAGGAGAGGGAAGATTAGGTGATGTCTGTAGAGGTTGGGTAGGGTTGAGAAGTGGATGTAGTGAATGGTAGACAAAGGGGAGGAGTGATTATGATACAGGAGTTGAGGGAAGGCAGTGAAGAATAGGTGATGAATGATAGTACAGAAGAGAGTGATGAACTGTAGAATAGTAATAATACAGTAGACAGGTGAAGGCTGAGAGAAAGGGAGATGGCATGTTGGTGTGCTGGTTGCAAGAGAGTGAGGAAAGAGGTGGACATAGTGCATGGGGGAGAGTGAGAGATGAATGGTGGTTGAGAAGGAGAGATAATTTGGTTGTACAGAAAGGTGATCAATGTAAAATGTGAATGCATAGTGACAGTATTAAGAATGAGGGACAGATGATGAGTGAAGTGGTTCTGGGAAGTGAGAAAGATAACTGGTATCACAAAAAAAAAAAAGATGATAAAATATGCAGTTCTGCTCTCATTAAATTACAGCAGCAGAATACTGCAGTTAGGAGGGGTCAGTGGTTAAGAGATGATGGGTGGTGGGGGGATGGATGAGGAGGAAATTGAGCAAGGGGACCAGTTGTGTGTGTGTGCATACATATACACACACACACATTGTGCTTATAGAATTTCAGTTCCACCAAGATGGGTGGGTCTGTTAATAATACCTGTATCATTTTGTTGATACAGATGAGCACTGCATACCACTAGTCATCACAGTCTTCTGTTGTCTCCTCTATGTGGTTGCTCCATCCATATGCATCAGATGTCCACACCAGTGCAGTCTTCTTTCTTGCACACTACATCTCTTTTATACTCAATTTTCCTCTCAGTGCATTTATACTTTGTCATACATGAACACTGATATTGCACATCCACTGGAGCATACTATCTTAATTTCTTTCCAGTTTTCTCAAGTCCTCTGCATTCATGGCCCATGTCTCACTACCATGTAGCATTTCAGTTCATACACAAACATCATACAATTTGCCTTTCACTCTGAGAGAGAGACCGTTTGTTACTGACAGTACTAATAGCTTTGTGAACTTTCACCAGCCTCTTCTTATTCTAACAACTACACTTTCAAAACACCCCCCCTCCTCTGCCAATTAGGTTACCTAAGTAACAAGCTGTCTTCTACTTCTAGGGATCCTTCTCAGCACACGAGAAAATCTATTTCCTCTCTGTTCTTAGTGTTTATTACCCCTGAGCATTTGCTACATACAAAGTATACTTTCTCCGTTAACTTCCTGTGATACCACTGCATCTCTTGTGTGTCCATAGTTTGCATTGAGTGCACCATGTGGAATTTCTACCCATTCCTTTTCTAAATATCAAGCAAGGCCCCTTCCTTAATGGAAGCAGAGATCTGTTTTCCTACTTACTAAGACTTTGGTTTTTGCTAGGTTAACTTTATGGCCCTTTGAGTTCAGGTTTTGCTTTCACACCTGGAATTTCATTTCTAAATCTGCCACAGATTTAGTTAATAGAAAAATGAATACACACCTCTACTGTTTCCTGCATTTTCTACTTTTGCATCAACATAACTGATCAGTGAAATTTATACTGTTCATCTATTTGTTGTAAATTTTGACAACTTGAGGCAAATGATTTCTTTTGAAGTATTTGTCATTTTGTTGAATTGTAACGTATTTCACTTCATTTATATTTGTAGATAACATTAAATTCTTTATCTTTCCAAATTGTTGTAACAAGGCTACCTTTTTGATATTTTCATTTTATTTTATTGATAACTGTTTTGTTGCACTATTCCTCATGATATTGCTGTTGTCTCCCACACTTTCAGGAATAAATCCAGAGATGAGAAAATGCCATCACAGTAAACACGGTGGTGCAAATAGAATATTGGTTCTATTAAATCCATTGCATATTCTAGGTACCCCTAAAAAACAGAATGGTCACAGCTAGAATACCTTTGATCATAGTCTGCTCAATCAGAGCTCATCTGCAGCTAAACAACTTCAGAGGTACAGCTTTTTCTAGTATAAATTTGAGTTATTTACATTGCTATTGTGTGGATCATCATGAGCTCAGGCCTTTGATTGTTCATTTTGTAGGTTTTAATGGAATATATTTCTTAAATTTCAACTAGCCTTTATAACCAGTCATCATATCGTCATTAGAAACTGCTATGTGCAAGTTGTAAGCACTGTTTAAATTATTTTGCAATATATTCCTGAAAGACCCTGATAGTTTATCATGTTAGGGATTATTCTCAGAAGTATGGGTAGGGATTAGATAATGAGATCAAAATGTTCTTGAGAAAACATCTTAGCTGGACATAACAGTATAGATTGTACACACAGAAAGGATGTATATGTCTCATATATCTACTTCAGACAAGAGCAATAAAGAAAATAAATGAAGTAACCAAAAGAGAGAATATGCTATAACAATGTCAAATGGTGTAAGACTTGCTACTGAAATTTCCTCCTCATATCATTAACATAGTAAGATTTGTATCTATTTAAATTATGTTTAGATAAGTTTGGTTTAATAATGAGAGTTAATGAACTCCATAGATGTCCCTAAGTTTCAATCAATTGAATGTGTTGTCATTTTCCTATAAGTCATCTATGGGATATGTTTTTAGTTTCATTTAGGAATCTATAAATTTCACAATTAAATTTTTTTTTGTGGAAAAGTTGATTGAACAAAGTAATTCTCTAATAAATCTTTTGTCAAACCAAATGGATATGATGAAGTATTGAAATGTTATGATTAGTAAAAATAAACAACTGATTTAAATACTAAAGTCACTTCAATAAACTGTGCTCATCCCTCACAGTACTTACTCAAAAAGAAAATTAGTGTATAAAAATAAAGATGGCTGTGACTTAGCAGAAATGGGGGTACTTTACTAAGCTTTTTAGTATTTAGTTGTTTCCTTCTATTTTACATGCATTCTTTTGCCTTCCATTTATTAATGGGGTCAGTAATACACAAGTGTTTGTAACATTATTAATCCAATCAATACGTGATTAAAAACAAAAAAAACTTTTTGGCTTTTTTTTTTTTACAACTGGTAACATGCAGATGAAAATATTTAGTCCTTCAGTCCTTTTCATAGCTTAAACATAAAATGTTTTTGTATTGAATTAAGAGTGACACCATGTGAACAGTTATTAAGGAATGCATGCTTTGTAAATTTTATTGAAACTTAAAAGATTAACATTTGTTAAATAATTATTGTAGTATAAAGTATCTATTTGATCTGTGTTTTTCCAGGTCTCTTGATTAATACCCCATGTGCCGTGGTGGCTGTAACAGGGTCATGTATGAAGGTAGCCATTGCTCAGTTGTAAACAGTGCTTCCGTGTACATTGGTCCCCATGAAAAATTATGCATGTTGAATGGCTCCTCTTGCAGCAACATCAACCTTGGCCGACAGGTCGTATGCTTTAAGGACTTGTCCTCTTCTTCATCTTCCTCCTCTTCCTCAACCCTGTTACACAAGCCATCTTCTGCATTTACAAAATGTCATGTATCCACTGTGGCCAAGGTGCAAGCTGACAAGCCCACTCAGCTTCCAACCAAGATATCAGCAACAAACAGACGCAAGGGAAAGTAAGTTTTAACTTTTTTGTCTCTCTTTCTCTTTCACATGTATATATATACACCTTACTATTTATGTATTGCTCTAAACCAATATAGTTTGGGAAATGATAAATACTCCTATACAGAGTTTAACTTTTGTATCTCCCATGGACTTCGAAAACTGCTAAGACAGCAAATTAGATGAACTTGTACTGTTATGCCTCACTCTAACTAAACACTATATGGCAGATTGGGAAGTTTAGTCTTAGAGCAGATATAACATTAGGCATTGACGCAGTAGAATTGGGCCTGGATTAACAATTAAATAAGTACCAAAGGAAGGGGACAGTTCTTTTCTGGTGCCATATTTACCATGGTGCAAATGAACCAAGGTCATTTGCATTTTTTCCTGTTACTTTGGTTCATCATCATCATCATCATCATCATTATTTAACGTCCGTTTTCTATGCTGGCATGGGTTAGACGGTTTGACTGGAGACTGGCAAGCCGGAGAGCTGCACCAGACTCCAGTCTATTTTGGCTTGGTTTCTATGGCTGGATGCCCTTCCTAACATCAACCACTCCACAGAGTGTACCGGGTGCCTTTAACGTGTCACCGGCACGAGTGTTTTTAATGTGTCACTGGCATATATATGTAATCCTGTAATGCAAGTAACTGCAATTGTTGCCAAGTCCTGACCCACAAATCTTATGGTGTTTTTGAGGCCATAAACAGGAATTAATCTCTGTTCTGTGTGAGAAACCAAAAAAAGTTTAGCTTCATTTTATAAAGAACTTCTTGTCTGTACCATATGTGATTGTATTCCTTGGTTATTCAGTGAATTTCGTAGGATTTTTCTTTTTCGCTCACTGTGATTTTCAAGGATCATAGCAAGTATACCTGGTGAATTAGAATTCAATGATTTTAATTTAGAGGAGAGAGCTTGGACCTGAAGAAAATACACAGAGACCTCTATGTTTCAGTATCATCTGTACATAGCAGTCATCTCAGTGCTATTAGCATTTATTGATTCTAATCAGAAGTGGTGTGATCATGTATTTGATCATTGCATTGATACTTTGGTTAATGATGTGGGCCCCACAAAACCTTGGAACTTAGAAGCAAAACCTGTTGTCTATTTTCTTCAGCCTTTTCTTTGAGAATAATTTTTTGTTGGAATGAGTGATGAGACCACAAGTTATTCACATTAAAACTAATGGAGTTGATGAATGCATAGCTTGGAATGCTTTTGCTAATAGGAGTTGTGCAGCTTCCAAGTTACTGAGACTACTGGAACACAAAGTCAGCTTTGAGACAGGAAATCGATGTACAGGAATTGATATCTTGTAAATTTATGTGAAAGCACCTATGTGTAGTAAACTTACCTGTATTCAACCCACCTGAACATGTGAAAGTGACATGACAACAGGTTAAAAACCACATTCACAATGTATACCAACAATCATTTCATTGTATCAGCAAGATTTATCCAAATTCATGCAATAATTTTATGATTTTTATATTAGACTAACAGCATTTCATCCAAATCTCTAGGTTCTAACAGGAATTTAAGAGTTGAAACAGGTTATATTTGATAGAGTTATCCACATCTAGATGTTTGGCTATGGGAAAGGCATCCAACTGTAAAATGAAACCAAATAGCATGTATGAGTAGCAGACTATGAGAGCCACAACACTCAATAAGAAATTACTTATACCATGACAACCTGTCCAACCCATACCAGCCTGGAAAGTGGATGTAAAAAAATGATGTTAGTGTGTGGTCTGGCCTGGGAGTTGGCCTGGAAAGAAACTAAATTTTTAATTTATTATTTCACATTGAGCACTTAATATTTCTTAATGTCAGGCGGTGAGCTGGCAGAATCATTACTGCATCAGATAAAATGCTTAGTGGCATTTCTTCTGTTTTTATGTTTTGAGTTCAAATGCCTCCGGGGTCGACTTTGACTTTCATCCTTTCAGGGTTGATAAAATAAGTGCTAGTTGAACACTGGGGTTGATGTAATCGATTTACCCCATCCCCCAAAATTGCTGGCCTTGTGCCAAAATTTAAAACCAATATTTCTTAATGTCTTGTCACACAAATAATAGCAGTATTAAGTATTGACAATTGTTGGGTTGGGTTTAAGACATCATTTGGCCTAAATAAGAATAATTTTCCTGGAGTTCAAATGTTTTGTAGCTATGTGGTTTAAGGACTCCCAAGCACCTTCTGAGGGCTGCAACTCTCAGCACAATGTGATCTTGCTATTGAGGGATACAAACATTGGGATATGAATTGTCTAGTCCAATATATCACTTTGGCATGATCTTCCATCAAGACAGGTGGTTGAACTAAGCAGAGCCTGATTCAATGAACCAATAGTTTTTTTATTAATTCCTTGGCTAAGGGAAATTGTTATTGATTCATTTACTGATGACAGAACAATGATAAAAGTAATGTCACTGGAAATCCTTGTGTCTGATGCTTGTAAAATTCTTTAGATTTTGATTGAAAATGCGATACCAATTTGTATTCAACCTCTTCTCTCGATGTCAACCTAAGACCATCCAAATGATTCTGTAATCCCCTAAACAAGTGATAATCAGAAG
>JAOPUL010005855.1:304644-326911 GCA_027564515.1 Octopus rubescens | reverse complement strand
AAACAAACAAACACACACACACACACACACACACAAACACCCACACACACACACACGAATATATATATATATATATATATACATATGTGTGTTTTAATATTTCACTTAGGCATAACGATACTAATAACTTGGTGTTACAACTCGAAGTAAATATGCAATGAACTTCATTAGCATACAGCTGTTTCTGCTATAAAAAATGGAGTGCACTCACAGCCCAGTACATGTGTATCACCTTATACCTTCCTCGGAACTTCATAAAAGAAGTGCTTATATGTCTATAAATATATATACATTGCGTTTCAAATTATTAACCACGTAACATTTTTTCTATTTTCAACGAAACTTCAACAGAATGATGGCAAAAATTATATGCGCGTGGTGTGTAAAACACGTGAGGTTTTCCGCAAACAAACTGCAGCCATTTGCATGACTTCCATGAACATTCAGTGTTCCAAATTATTAACGAGTTGTCTGATGATCGTATGATTATGGGTCATAAATATGACTTAAGTACTTCAGAGAAATCTGTTATTACTTCTGAACTTGCAAAAGGTAAATCAACATTAGAAATATCTAAAATAATTGGGAGATTTCACCAATCTGTGAAAAAAATTGTTACAGCTCCTACGAGGATACGTAAGAGAGCCGACAAGGGACAGCCGAGGGCTATTTCTCAACATTCTCTGTCACGAATTAAGCCTGGTGCTGTAAAGAACCCCGATCTTATTAGTGGAGAATTTTTCAAGCGCATTGGCGAAAGAACTGTGTCCAAAACTACCCGATGTCGTCTTCTGAAAATTGTCGGTAAACCAATGATATCAGTTAAAAAGCCTCCTTTAAACAAAATACGCATACAAAATCGTCTGAAATGGGCAGAAGGATAACATGAAGGTCTAATTTTCAAAAGTTTTGTTTACGGACAAAACTCGTGCTACCCTTGATGGACCTGATGGTTAGAGCAAGGGATGGGTTTTAAATGGACAAGGTCATCATCAACGCTTGAGATGCCAACAAGGGGGAAGAATCATCATGATTTGGGCAGGTATTATTGGAGGTATTATAGTTGGTTCTTGGAATGTGCTTGATGGTGTTAAAATGACCGCGGATGCTTACATTTCTGAGGGAGCAGCTTCGTTAAAAAAGCAAAGGATTTCCTTCAAGACAACAATAATATTCATGCAAGATAATGCGAAGAAAGCGGATCTGCAACAATTAGCCTTCTGTGGACCTCGGAAGATGAAACAGCCTGCCTCATCCCCCGACTTAAACCCAATAGAAAACTCGTGGAGTATTCTAAAGCGACGAATTTACGAGAATGGACACCAATTTAGAAGCAAGAATGAATTGTGGCAGGCAATAGAGCATATATCTCGTGGTATAACCTCAGAGGAGATCCAGAAACTCGCATTTTCCATGGATCAGCGCCTTTTCAAACTTATTTCAAACATAGGTTCATATATCCCTTACTGATTAGCTCACCTACGCTGTTTATTTATTTATTTCTATTTCATCCATGTTTATGACTGTATGTGTTCAATTCAGGATGTACATCAAATAATTAAATTGGTATTTTCTTGTTTACATGAGTTTTAATTACACCTCGCTAATAATTTGAAACAGTGAAAGTTAACATAAATTTGGTAAATGGTTGTTGTTTCTGTGTTCTACAGAACCTCATGATTTTTATACATCACGCGCATATATCTGTTGAAGTCCAACAAGGAGTTTTTAAATAAAATATAAAAATGTTACATTGTTAATAATTTGAGATGCAGTGTATATATATATATATATATTATACACACACACACACTTTTAACACTTGCAATTATTCCCGAAAACCAACCGTTATCCTATTATTACAAACAAATAGGTTATCTGAAGCTTATGTTTAAAATAAAGTTGTTTTGGAAATTGTTAATGAATAAATGTTATATTTTCTTTTTGTAGACTCCATAGATAAATCCTTTGAGTTGCCACTTGATCAAGCATCCAAGCTTCTAGAACAAGATTTACAAGAGGTTTTCAACAATGATACATTTGACATATTTTCAGGTAAATATCAGCAATAATTCCAATGTTCTGTCACCATGATCAATAAAAGTTTTTTTGATTTCTTTCAAAGTAAACTATGAATAGAAAAAGCTTGAATTTTCTTTCTTTTTCTGTTTTCTTTACAGCAGGCCGAAATGGAGAATATGATCCTACAAAGGAAGAATCTGAAGATCTTGAACGTGCACTAGCAGCAGCTTATAAAGATATTCGGGATGCTAAAGAAAAGCTTGATAAATTGTCCAGAGTTGGTGATCAATCTTCCCAGTTGATGGATGTTAATGATGAAGAATGGACCAAACATATTGCAGATTCACTTTTGAATTCTGTCCAGCCTAATACAGTTCCTGTCACTGCCACTACTTTGACTACTGGGAATGGTCTAGCTTCAGAGCTTATGAAAGATAATTTGAATGTTCTTGATAGTTCTGATTTAACAGCTAATTCTCTGCCTATGTCTGGTCAAGTGATCAACCAGTCAGTTGGTTCTATTACAACTGCTGCATCAAATGGAGGAAGTTCAGTTTTGCCATATGGTTGGATTAATTTCAACATGGGCTCAGTGCCATCATCACTTTCAGATCAACCATTATCAAACTGTAACAACCTCTTTATTAATAGTAAGCATGTACCGTTAGCATCTACTCAATCTATAGCTTCAGATTTGGCCTTAACATCTTCTCAACATTCAACAAATGTTTCACACCTTTCCTCTTCAACATACAGGTCTGCTTCAAACAATCGAACTGTTTTAACTACCACTTCTAAAGAAACAGCCATAGATGGAAATACTTCACTTGGAGGCATGGCACCTCAGCAGGTTTCTGCTCAGCCAAAACCTTTGTCTTCATCTGAATCTTCATTAGCAGCTGCAACATCACAACAAGCTAATTGCCAAGAAGGAACGCGAACCATTTCTGCTCATGCTGCAGCAGTCACATCAGCTCAAACTGGTTTGTCAGCTCATGTAAACATCAACTCCCAAACCTCAACTCAGTTGACTACCACTACTATTCAGATGCCATCTTCTCAAACTGCCATTCTTCCAACATTATTGTCAATGCAAAGTGGCTCTATTCGGCCTGGAATCTGGCCCTCTGGTGGAGTGACTGCTGGAATCCCTATTCACTATTATAATGGCTTGCCTTCATCAGGAAGAATACCATTTGTTCAGAACATGGATTCTGGACCACCACCTGGCAGCTCTGCTAAATTTCAATTAAATTCACACTTAGATTCAGGGGAATATAAACAAGATTTGACATATACTTCATTACCACATTCCATGGGGACTTCCCATGGGGGAGCCCAAAGAACACGGACTGAAAAGAATCAAGGAGCAAAACCTAGCTCCATAACACAAATGAACTCATCTGGGGAAAATACATAGCAGTGAATGTGATATTTGTATTTCAGTGCTGTGTCTGATTGGTCAACACCATCATCCACCTCCAGGTGCCTATATCATGCAGTTTTATCTGTTGTAACTTTTCATCTCCCCACTATTTCTTTCTCAACTCAATCTTAGTTAATTTGTAAGACTACAGGAGACAGCCATGATAAATTTATTGATATTCACATAAACTTTTCTTTAGTTTTAAAGAACAAAGAAAACGACTATCCTTAACTTCTAGTCTTACTATCAATATTTGAGATCTTTAATTGATAAAAGTAAAAACTACAAACCCAAACTGAGCAGAGGAAATATATGATATAAGTAACACAAAGAATATATTTAAAAGAAACAAAATGGGGAAAAAGTGTTTAATCAGAAAAGAATAAAAAGACAAACTTAACAACTAAGAAATGCTTCACCACATCATTTTTCATCATTGTAAATATCTTCACATTTTTTCATATCTTTACATACTGCACATAGACACTTTCTATGTATACACATACACACACGTGTATGTGTGTGTGTGTGTTTGTGTGTGTGTTTGTGTGTGGGAACTGTGTGTATGTGTGTGTGAGTATTTAAATGCATACAAACATGTAATACATACACATTCATGATTGTGCATATATGTATATATTCCAGGTGGTTTGGGCCCTTCAAAGCAAATCAATTAAATACAACCTATTTTGCTAATATCTGCTATGTTTGAAGTGACTGGAATACACTAAGGGGACTCTGTTATTGTGGTTTGTGTTTAAATGTATTATCATATCATGAAAGGTTGAAGAAAGCAAGCTATTTCATCAGTAGCTCAGTTCATTCTTACTGTATTTCACAGGGAGCATAAGATGACTAAAACCAAGTGTAGCACATATTGACCCCCTCCCCCTTGTCTCTTCTTGCTGACCTCTGCTCCTTTTATCCAAATTTACTGGGTATATGGATACTGTAATAAACTAATTTGCAAAAAAAAAAGAAAAAAATGTAAAAAAAGAAGAAAAAAAGAAAAAAAAAGAAGTATAAAAAACAATAAAATACAAAAAATAATCCCAACCCTATTTATGTATTTATCATAGTGTAAAGAAAAATTGAATTCAATAATTTATTTGGCAACTTTCTTTCTCACCGTTTGTGACCTTCTTTCATTACTCACAGTACCTCAGTGTTTTGTCATGAGCTGCATTGGAACTGATGTTAGTATTTGTCGACATATATTTTCTCTTGAGAAAAGCAAAGCCCCCAAATTGTCATTTAATACAACTTCTATACAAAATGGAGGTTTGGGGCTTTCAGACAGTCACCGTTAGGCTGTGAGACACTACTGGAAAATGTTTCTATTTAATCTATATCTATCTATCTATCTATCTATCCATCATTGTTATCACCATCACGACCACCACCACCACCTCTATCACCATCATCATCATCACCATCATCATCATTTGTCATCACTGCTTAGCTATTAAATTAGGAATAAATGCTATTTCTTAGATGTTTTACTTTATTTTATTCTTTTTTTTTAAAATAAGATTTGTAAGCATTTTAAACTGAATTTCTAACTCCAACTTTATGAACTTTACTACTACCACTAGTCACCTACTGGGATTGATTTAATCGACTAATCCTTTTTCCCTAAACCAGACACACTTATTATAGATTAGCAGAATTGGTAGAGCATCAAACAAAATACTTTGCAGTATTTAGTTCGAGCTCTTTACATTTTGATTTCAAATCTTGCTGAGGTCAACTTTGCCTTTCATCCTTCCAGGGTTGATAAAGTAAAGAATCACTCATTGGAGTTGAAGATATCAACTAACCCTTTCTCCTCAGAATTGCTGGCCTTAACCTTAATTAGAAACCATTATTAAAAAATGGCAGTGAGCTAGCAGAATTGTTAGAGCATCAGGGGAAAAGTTTGCTGTAGTTTATTGTGGCTCTTTACATTCTGAGTTCAAATCCTACCACGGTCGACTTTTCCTTTCATCCTTCCAAGGTCGATAAAATAAAGTACTAGCCAAGTGCTGGGGGTCAACAGTATTGACTAATCTCCATCCCTTCAGAATTGCTGGCCTTGTGCCTAAATTAGAAACCATTATTATTTTTGTTTTTTGTTAAAGTATTGTAATTTCCTTTGTTTTCATACTTATTTACTGAATAATTTCAGTTACTATCATTATAGACTTATTTTGATTAACATTTTTTTCTGAAAAATGTAATTCAATATTAATTTACTCCCTGAAAAGTTAGTTTCATTTATTTTACATTATTATGTCAATGGATCTCTAAGCCTGTATCTTTTCTTTTTCTTTTCATCTTATTTATCAAAATACTTAGTGATGGAGTAATTATTTTTCAGCACCAATGGACAAATTATGAGTATTTAAATAGTGTGACATAATATCTACATTCAGCTTTTATCATTCAATGAATTTAAAAAAAAAAATTTTTTTTGGCTAAAATAATGGAAATAATGCAAAAAAAATATTTTTAATATTCCATATTGATATCTATATATTTAAAAATATTTTTAATATTGTATTTCTAGTTATATAATTAATTCATAAATGTAATGCATCCCTTAATTGCCGTAATATTATGATATTCTTTCTTCCTTCTACACAAATTGAATAAAAATAATTTATTTTCTTAATAAATATTAGAGGGGCAAAATCAGTAACATTTTCCAAGTAGATGTTTGTATCTGAAAGGAAACCTTTAATGTCAGTTTTCGGCATCAGCTTCATTAATATATGTTTTTCTGTGCCCCACACTCTTCTCCCAGCTTCTGTTCCTAATGATTATCACCTTATTGACATTAAATATCTTAACAGAATTATTTTTTGGTCACATTTATTTTTCCTCACTGTCTTGTGTTTCTAATATATTTCTTCACATTTTATTATTTGCTAAAAAACAAAACAAGAAAAGAAACAAAAACAAAAAGAAACTTCCTGCCAATTATTATTGCACTGTTACAAACATAGCCCTTTAGTGTACTTTATACTACAGTTTTTTTTTTTCATAATTATTTTATTTTGTTTGTTTTTGTATGAGGGATTAGTGGAGATGCAATAAATAGGTTACAAAGTTTATTAAATCCCTTTTGTTGCTTCTTCAGTCTCTGTTATCTAGTTGTAAATCTGCCATTAAATAACTAATGTTTTCAGAAGCACAGTTAATTATTGTTTTTAACTGACAAACTATTTCAAATTGTCATTTGTTTAATGTCATAAATAAATCATTTCGATTTTCTCTGCATGTTTCTTTCCCATTTTAAGGTGATGAACATTTCATTTTAAAACTGATGATGAAAGACTAAAAATTTGCTGCAAGATCTTTTTATTATTTTCTGAGTTGTTCTCCCACTCCCTCCTTGTCTCTTGTCACTTTTGTTACCAAATGAAATGTGTTATATGAATTATTATTATTATTGCAAATAGTTAATCACTGCTATAACTTGATTTTTTAGTTTTATCAATTATAATTAATGCTGTAGTTATTAATTTATTTTTATGAATTATTTTTTATTTCAAACTATTACTTTATTAATGTTTAAAATTTTGTCAAAATACTATTTTCATTTGATTTGTTTTTATCTTCTTGTATAACGTAAATTAATTAGAAAAAAAAAACATTTCCTGAAGACTGTCAATTTATCATAATTAAAATTCGTAATTTAAACAACCTTTATTATAAGAGTTTAGGAAAACTTTCTTTTCATTTAGATATCTCCTTAGAAATTCAACCTCTTTGATCATTTCAAGTTTTTAAATCATTAGACTTGTCCTGTGGTTTAAAGATAAAATGAAACAAACAAATCCTTTCATATTTATTTTATATTTAATAATAAGCAGATTTGAAAGATGCCTTTTAGTCGAAGACCACCTAAACTTCAAATATTTTAGTTCATTTTGTCTTGGTTTATAGATTCTAGTCACCACATTGATTTTATAATTTATTACGAGGAATATTATGTAGGTCTTTCTGACATTAGCTGCTTTTTCTTTTTACCACTTTCAGTCTTGCAGAATAATAATAATAATAATTATTATTAAATAACTAATTAAGAAAATGTAATAATGTCTTTATAAATCAGCCAGAGCATCTTAACATCACTCATCACTCATACACACACAAAATTAAAAAAACAACACATCATCTAATGGTTGATGGTCAGAGAAAATCATTTCAGTTTTCTTCATATTTTAAAATGGAATTTCAAGAGGTAAGAATATTTTGAATAAAGTCACTCTTCTATTATGAGATCAAACTTTATTCCTAAATATTTTGCATGCTTCATTTATTTCATTGTATTTTTTTTTTATAACAGCTAAATGGAGTTTATTTAAAATTGTGCATTAATATGAAAATGTAATTTCCAGATAAAAAATTGATAATTACCTTGTTTTATTTTCTCTGCAAAAAAAGAAAGGTTAGTGTTGATCAATGTTCCTATTTATAGAAATAATTTAAGTTTTTTTTTGTTTTTTTGACATATTTTATGCAGTTTTTCATAAAATGCAAACAAAAAAGATTTAAGTAATATTGTTAACATTTAATTTATAAATACAAAAATATTGTAATGATACATTAAAGGATTAGATTTGAAAATCGATTGTCCAGTTGGGTTTTTGTGATTGAAACAACTGGTATGTTGTTGGTGGAGACTGTTGTAAGATAGATGCCAATTGGTTCTTTCAGATTTTAGTCAGTTTCTCTGGCTTTTTGGAGGAGATAAAAAGAAATTTCAAACATTGATTTAGCTAATAACCATCCCTATTGTAAGAAATAATTTTGCTAGGACATTAAACATATTTCTTATTACCACTAGTTTCTGTCTCCCCAAGCATAAAGTAATATATTCTTTTTATATTAGGTTATTTCTTAGAATTCGTGTTCTATTGATTTTCTTTTTCCTTTCATTTTAAGAGTTTAAACATTTTCTATGATGATGATGATGATGATGATAATGATGATGTTTGTATAGTTCTGATATCCATATGCTTATGTCAATTTATGTATTTTTCCAGTTTATCTTTTTGTATTTTCGTTTCTCTAATTTGTTTTTGTCTTTCTCTTATTTATTTATTTTTTTTTAATCTACTGTAGGCAGGACATAGAATTTTGTCTCTTCTAAAATTTTACTCCATTTTTTTTTTTTTTATAGTGTTGACTATTTGAAGTGTCTTTTTTTTAAATGTCAAATTGTACTGTTTGTTTCACAAGTTCTTTGCAAAACTAACTTTAATGTCTATACAATGCAGCTCTCTGCACTGTATACACTTGAGGATATCTCGACTATTGTTTTTAGCTAATTTGTAAATATTTAGACACTTCCAGAATCCTCAATAATGAATGTTTACAAAGTGAATTAGCTGGCCTGTAATAATGTATATTCTTGTAAAAAATAAACAAAATAAAAAGGATAAATAAACAATTAAAATGTGAATTAGATTTTCCCATTCACTTGTGATTGTAAACTGGTACAGCTTGTTGTACTTTTCATAGGCTTTCTTCCAAACAACAACAACTACCCATGTTTGGATCCCAGTTTATATCCTATGTTTGCTTCTTTATACTGGATCAGCTAACTTTTGGCAATTAGGTTTTGCTTTTTGGGGTTTTTTTTTTTCAATTACCTTTCTTTTCTTTTCATTATCTTGCTCTATGAAGATTTTCTCAAACTTTTGGTTCCTATCTTTTTTGATGGTTTTCTTTAAACAGATATTATATAAGTCAAAACTTTTTGGAAAGAAATGTTAGTTATGACATTCCAATGCTTCCATTTACTTATGGAATCCTATTAGCTGATATTTACTGGAAGAAAAAGTTTGTTTTAAAAGTTATGAAGCCAAATAAAACTACCTGCTTCTGTCTACTGAGTGGAAAATGTTCATTGTTTACCAATTTATACTCTTAACCGTTGAACAATGTGCGGCAAAGTGAATTGTTGACTACTTTTACGAAAACAGTGGCTCATTGTAGTTTACTTATGTATAAAAATTATTGTTACTATACAAAACATTGTTTTTTGTTATGATCATATCTTTCATCTATTAACAGCAGCAGCAGCAGCAGCAGCAGCTGTTGAATCTGATTTGGTTCATCTTGCTAGTGTAACATTTTCTTTTAGTTGCTTTGCATGTAAGTTATATTTTACTAAAGTTATTTAACTCAATCTTTTCCATTCCTATTGCAACTTATTTAACTAAATTTCTTTTTAAACCAGTTTTCTGTTTAATCTGATAAACATTTCATTACCTCAGATGTTTGAGATTCAGTTTTATTAACAATTGTAGTCAATTAATGTTAAACTATGTTGTTGGAGAGTTCTAATTCAATCATCATCTCTTAGTAATGGACGGCTGCTGTCAGTAAAGTGGTGAATACTACAAGCCAAGTGCTCAGTCATTTTGACCATTTCATGAGCCATATTAATGAAATACAATATGTTACAATGGATTTTGAAAATAATCAGGAATTTGTAAGGATTTATTAATACCTGTTCATTCAGTCTAAATCTTACCAATGTCAACTATGAGAACTACATCATTAGCATATAAGAGTTCCCATGGCCAGCTAGTCTTGAACTACTTTGTGATGAATAGGAAAGGGCTCAGGACTGAACCTTGATGGACACCCACCTTCACACTGAAGTCATTGCTGACTCTCACAGCATCCATGTACTTAGTTTGTACAGTCCTTACAAGCCATTCATCTACACCTAGTTTCCTCAGTACCCACCAGATTACTGAACATGGTACCCTGTCAAATGCTTTCTCCAAATCAACGAAAGCCAGGAATAGCAGTTTATTCTCAGCCAATTATTTCTCCTACAGTTTCCTCATTAGGAAGATTATATCTGAGGTCCCCCTTGTGGGGACAAAGCCAAACTGGATCTCCTCCAAGTGTACTCTATCACAAATCAATTAAGCTATGGCTTTCTCCATGATCTTCATAACTTGCTCTAGAAGTTTGATTCCCTTGTGGTTGCTTCTCTTTAAAGCATCTCCTTTGCCCTTCGTAGCAGTTTTTGATGATACTTCTATATCAGTCATTGGTTATGACACCTTCCTCTATGACTTGATTAATTATCGAGGTGGTAATCTTATATCCTACTTTCCCAGATATTTTAAGCATCTCTGCAATTATCCCTGATGAACCCATTACCTTATTTACCAATTTGCTGTCAACATGAATTGCAGGTCACTCTGATGGATCAGCATGAGCTAATCCCTGTTTATCCCAAACATTCTCCACATTCATCAGCCTTTCATAATAGCATTTCCATGCCAGTTTCCTTTGTTCCATATCAACAGCAAGTATGCCCACCAATGACATCTCAGTTCTCTCTCACTATCCTGAACACTTCATGTTGCAGGACACATGCAAATCTCTTTCTTTCTGCCTCACCTTTAGCCAAGTACACCTATCACCTTGATGCTTTTCTAGTCATTAGGTAATACTCCTTACCAACAGGCTTTCCAAGCCTATCTCTCAGTTTTAAAATGCCTTAAGCAGGTTATTTAATTGAAATTCCCAGTGTCATTTCTGCTACAGATATCTAAATCTGCCTTCCTACATTCTGATGTGTCAGAATTTCTCTGAATCTATTCCTGATTCCAAGATCTTCCTTCCTTCTATTTGTCTTTCATAAGTGTATGTTGCAAATTGTTAGATCAGTTGCACCACAGTACTCCAGGAAGCTACACATCCTCCTCATTTCTTGAACTATAACCATGTATATCGTGAAAGCCATCAACATATTGACCAACAATGCCTACCAGCTATGAGGATTGTCAATTGTCATTGGAGTAGTCTGCAGAAGGGTCTTATAAAGGCAATCCCGCCTGTAGGGCATATGCTGAGATAAATGTTGCTATTGAGTTTCCTATAACTAGTCTCAATTATCCTATCACACATCCTGACTTTGTCTATCCATCTCTCAGCTAACAAAATGCCTACCCCACCTCTGCCACCACTATTGCTCACCCAGAAGAGTTTGGTTGAATTGTGTCTATAAATTATCGACAAAGACAAGTGATGGAGAGGGTGTTTCCCCCAGACACACCAAAAGTACTAGTCCAGATGTTATCTGAGGTACTCTTAACATCAGCCCACTGTTGTCAATTTATGAAGGTGTGTAGAAGCTGAAAGAGTCTGTCTTATCTATCTATAATTATTTCTATACACATTGCACATCCATCACAGCATACTTGCTTCATTTTTTTTCTAGTTTTGCTAGTCTTCTACATTCAAGGACCCATATCTTAACTACTATGTAGCATTGCTGTTCAGGCAATCTGCTGCCTTCGACTCTGAAAAAGAAACCTTTTGTAGCCAATAGAGGTTAGGTTATAATTTGGTGAACTTCCTCCATTCTGTTTTTATTCTAGCAACTATACTTTCAGAACATCCTCCGCTACTGCTAATTTGGTTGCCAAGATAACAGAAACTATAACCCCTAGGGAACTTCTTGGGAATTCAAAAAAAATCTTTTTTTCTCCCTTGTGCTTTTAGTGCCTATTGCTCCTCTGCATCTCTGCTGACCTACTTCCGATACCACTGCATTTTATGCATGTCCATAGTTTACACTACACTGCCCAGTATTTCTATATATCAAGTAAGGCCATTTCCTTGAAGGGAGCAGTACTCTGTTTTCCTGTTGACTAGAACTTTGGTCTTTGCTAAGTTTACATTGAGGCACTTTGATTCAAGCTTTTGCTTCTCCAACTGGAATTATTTTTCCAAGTTCTACAGACTCAGCTAAACGAGTTTCCATAGCCAACTCATCTTAAACTCTGGAAGACTGACTAGGAAGGGACCTAGAACCAAGCCCTGATGAACTCCTACCTCTTATACTTATTGTTAATTCTCTTCCTACTGACAGTATTCCCTGTACCTGGCTCTCACTAGCTGTTCCTCAATTCCTAGCTTCTTCAGTGACCACTAGATCACAGAGCTAGAGATCCTATCAAAGGCTTTCTCCAGGTTGGCAAATGCCAAGTACAGCAGCTTATTTTTTAATTAAATATTTCTACAGTTGTCTTAATAGAGAGTATCAGTAGTGCTTCTATCTGGCACAAAACCACATTTCATCTTAAGTCTCTTTCTAATTTGTTGAGCTATAACTCTTTCATAAACTGGTCCAACAATTTGATGCCTTTGTAATTACACCTCTCTAAGGCATCACCTTTATCTTTGTAACAGTTGACTATAAATGCTGCTACACCAGTCATTGGGGATGACACCCCACTGTACTACCCAATTAACTATACAAGTGATTAGGCTGTATTACACTCTGCCATATATTTTAAGCTTCTCAGTGGTGATTCCTGATGGATCAGGTGCTTTCCTGTTTGCATTATCTATAGTAGACCAGCCTTTCTTATAGTCACTATGTTGGAAAGATTCTCTTTCTCCAATGCATTCTCAACATTTAATAACCTTTCAGAGTAGCACTTTCATGCCTCTTTCTTTCCAGAATCACTAAGTGCAAGTGTACTATTTTACATACACATACTTCTGACCAACAATATCTGGATACTCTCTTATACAGTCTTGCAATCCAGAACACATCACACCTAATTCTCTGCTTCTCCTCTGCCTTGATGTGTATTATTTAGGAATAGGAAAGATAGGTTTATTTTCATGAAATATATATAATGCATGTGTTTTGGTGAAGTTGAATTATTAGTATTGCTGGTAATAAATGTGGAAACTTAGCAGCTTGTTTTGAAATACTGTACGAATATGAATAGTGATCCAAGATTGTATGTCAGAGTAGCCACGAACAATGTCTATGTTCAGGCCTTCCATGACTAGTAAGTTTGAATATCTGCCTGAAGGAATTTCTGAGGGTTGCAAGGGAAAAGGATCAAACAAAATTTCAGGATTTGGAAATAAGATACAATTAAAGTGATAAGAAAGAAAGATAAGGAACAAGAATGGGTCTGCATATAGTTTGTTCAGAGGATACACAGAATATCTAGTTGAAGCCTGATGGTGATTTAATTGTTGACAATCAGTTGAATGGGTATTGGTGTACAACACAGCAGTACTATCATGTGGACCTTAATTGAACTTACTAAAAAGGATCAGGGCTGAGATTAGCTGGCTTTAAAGAGTAAAACCTATTGTAATGATATTTTAACAATGGTTATATAGGAGGGGTTTGCCATGAGTGAAGCTTAACACTTGTAGCAATGATATAAGACTTTCTTTCATATTTGAAATGGTGGGATACTTGTGCTGTTGAAAAAGTTATGACTATCATGGATTCTGTGTGGTTGCTTCAATAATTATCTGATATAACATTGAAAAATATCGTGACTTTATGTATTTTTATGTTGCAAAACAACCTATTATATACAGGAAATATAAAAAACAACTGTTTTAATGTATTGTATTGCTATTTGTTTATTTTAAACTAAACTTTTTTGTAGGATTAAAAATAGCAGCTGTAGAATATTTAATACTTAAGCCAAAAAAAAAAAAATTTGAAGAACTGTATCTGACATCCAAAAACGGTAACCATCAGATACAAGTATGAAATCCTGGGTTTAGAGAATTTGAATGAAAAAAACAAAACAAAAACTGATCAACTTTTTAGAAATTAAGGAAACTCAAAGATTCTTAAGAAAAAAAAATGCAATGAATTGATGTTGGATTACTTTGTAAATGACTCAATATTAATGTTGGCCCAGATTACAGTAAAGTCTTGTTATAAGAAAGTTATGTTCATCGTTTGAATTGGTAAAAATTATGGCAAATGCTTGAATTGTACTGACAAACCTGAAAAGATTATGGGAGTTAGTTTTCCTTTTTATCAACCATACCCTGTCCAACCCATGCCAGCATGGAAAATGGACGTTAAATGATGACACTTTAATGTCCAGAAACTTAAGAAATTATCCAGATCTCAGAAAGCAGCCATAGAAGTTCAGGGTATGGGGCATCAGGATGTAATCTTGTTGGATTTTACAAACAAAATCGTCAAGTTGAATATGGATTACTATAAGAGACTCGAGTAGAAGTAGAAAGCATTTTCACATTTCCACAGTTACTGTTTCAATTACATGTAATACCACAGCCCCCCCCCCATAGAACCCACATTTTGGGATGCTTCATCACTTTCAGAAGTATCTAAAAGTTCTTAGACAACTATACATGAGATTTCTTTGATAAAAACCTTTTCTGATTTTGTGCTATGTTGATAGAAATGTACACGTATTGCAAATTTTGATGGTTATATAGAGAAACAGTACCTACATATGTTGTGAATATACCTTTTTTTACTCTTCAGGTTTTTATGTCTGGCATGTTTAAGGTTTTACGTAGATGAACCTGAGTGTGGAAGGTATAACACAACATAGGAGGCTGACACAAATTAGAGGTGAGAGTATGTCAGTAAAAAGAAGGAAGGGCAATGAAGATGGAAGAACTCTTTGAATGGATCTCTTGGTAAATCTTTGCTATACAGATGAAGGTCTTGTTGATGATGCCAAGGGGAAAATCTCTGCCCTTCAAAGACATTTGCCTACAAGGAAGCAATCATGAGTAAATAGAACTAATGACTGAGTAGAGATTATCTCTACTTAATAAATCAATTACTGATTTAACACTTTAGCATTCCAATTAGTGAGTCAAATGTAATTAGCTTGTTTATTCACATTGTTTTCGATGAATCATGTATTTATCTCATTGCTTCGAGATTTCGATAATGTGATTATTTTTTAGAATGACATTGTAGGGTAGGTGTGAGAGGATGGATCTGGCCAGTTTGAACATAAAACCAGGTAGAATATGTGTATGTGGGCCAGATATAGTCAGTTTAAATGGTATAAGATAGACACTATTTCATACAATCCTATCATCTTCAGAATATTGGCATCGAACAGGTTCATAGTCTGCAGAGTTTGAGATTTTGCTGCCTCTTTGACAAAATGTTTCATACATTTCAAAGTATCTCTAAATAGAATTTTAAAGAGTTTAGAGAGAATGAGCAAACTCTGCTGCATTGTATTTCATTTGAGTTGTTTTGGAGTTTAGTAAATGTTAAAATTACTGTGGTTCGGAAAGAACTTGACAAACAACATAAATTTAAAGAAAAACATCTTTTGAAACATTATATTTACAAAAGAAATACATTTGGCATATTTAAGCAGCCAATAACATTTGAAATGCTGCAAGAAACAGTTGCAATTTTACTTTTGCCCTTTATGAAAGGATTTAATAACAATTCCTGCTTAACATATGTTCAATCATGCTTTCAAATTTCTGCTTTGGCTCTGAAACTAAAAAAAATCCACATCTATTCATTTATGCTGTTTACATAACAGCAACAGTTAATAAAGCAGAAGTTGTTCATTCTAAAGTTCTAAGAGGGGAGGGTTTCAGATTCAGATTGTTTCTGTTGAAGTTCCTTTTCAACTTTAATTTGTTCAAGAGTTATAGATTCCTCATTTTGCTTTCTCTTTAGTTCTTTCTGCATTGGGCGAACTTCTGAAAAGAAAAAATAGAATTGGATCGTATAAACACTGCATTTCAAAGAATGGCATCTCTATAAGACTTGCATTCAAAGTTAATTTCAAACAAGTTGTTTTTCTATATTTATTAAACAAACATAAAAATGTAGAGCTGAAAGAACATTCCATTTATTCTTTGACTTCTTCAAATATGAAGTAGTGACAGGACATTATCAAACTAAACAGTTTTGTTACTATATTTTTTTTAGAAGAAACTGTAAATGTAAAGTTTAAACATATTAATTTAGAAAATTTAAAAGTTTTCATTTTAGGAAATAAACCTTTGCTGAAACTCATTAAGTCCAAAACTCTGCTATTTTACAATATCAGGTAAAAACTGCAACAGTCGTAGGAATTGAACTCATGAAATGGGAATGTTTCAAGCAGATCCAGCTCCAAAATATGTATTTCAGAGAAAACATTTTTCTGATTCCTGTTCATTGAAGAGGATTTAGAGATTCTTTACTAAAACTTTATTAGAGAGGATTTTTGATGTTTTACAACACTTTTTCTAGGGATGTTTTCATATCAAACCCATCCAATCTATTGTTTGCCTTACAACAGGACTATTGTCTAGCAATAAAGATAAACCCTAAATTACAGATAGGATTATGGATAGTAGTAATATGCATCCATCGGTCTTGAGAGACCAGGAATCTGCTGCACCTGGACAATTAGTGTCAGCTGCTGATGGTGATGTAGGCCCACATGGGAGTGGCACTCACATGTACAGTGACTGTATCTGAAGAGGCTCTCAATCGGTGTGACTGGCTTTTCCTTTCTTCAAGTTCCAGTATGGGCAATCATTTGCAGCTTCCTCTCATCTCAGGATATTCAGATCTATCAACTTCATATCTCTCTTGCAGACATCCTTGAAATGAAGATGAGGTCGTCCTCGTGCTCTTGTGCCGGTGGCCAATTCCCCATACAGGAGGTCTTTTGGGATTCGCCTGTCCTGCATGCAACGTACATGGCTGAGCCAGTGCAAATGGCGCAGGGTGAATATACTGGGTATCTTGGCGCGATTAAGGACTTCAGTGTTGGTGACTCGGTTGGTCCACTTGACGTCCAAGATAAGTTACAGATTACGAAGGTGGAAGACGTTGAGATGTCGCTCCTGTCTGGAGTAGAGTCTCGCTACTGGAGTAAAGTAGAGTACTGAGGATGCACAACTTATAGACAGCAATCTTGGTGTTTGTAACTAGTTTTCTGTTTTTGTGAGTCTGGAAAATGTAGAGGATGCTCGTCCAGTTTGCCTACTGACCTCAGTGTCCATGAAGAGGTCAGCACAGATGGTAGAACTGAAGTAGATGAATTCACGGACTACCTCAAGCTTCGGACCAAGGTGTCAGACAGCCCCCCCCATCCCCACCTCCATGCCCCATCAACCATTTCCCCTCCCCCACATTTCATCCCCTGACACCTATCACCCCCACCCCCTCACTGCTTTTCCATCCTTAACACTTTGCTTCCCCTCAATGCCCTCACATATCTACTATAACCCTTCTCCTATACTTCTCTCCATCATTTGCCCTCAGTCACCCCCATCCTGCCCACTCACCCACTCCAAACCTCTGTTTCACCTCACCACTCCCCAATGACATAGTGATGCCAGACAGGGATATTGTTGACCATTATATTAGCTGTTCCATTAACAGCAATGACCTTAAGTTAAGGATATTTGTTTGTGAGAATTAAATGTGATTGTGGGTAAAGAGAAAAGTAAATTGTTAGATATGCTAGAATATAGAGAAATTGTACAAAATGTAGGCTAAATATTGCAACAAGCAGATTCATATCAGAGAAGTTGTGAATGAGTGATAATTCTAGAACAGCTGAGAAATGAACAACCAACATAATTGAGATAACAAGCATAAGCTGATATAAATCATTATATCTAAAGCAGTAACTATTCAACATGTCTTACAAACAGAATTAACATACAAAATTATCAGTTTTGTGAGGTTTTATGCTGAAATACAGCAAAAATAGAAGACAGGGTCAGTAAAATTTTCTGTTATAATGAATATCCCTATTTGGCCAACTCATGCTAGCATGGAAAACAGATGTTAAATATTGATGATTAAGAAATATCATGGATGAAAAAAAACCCAAAGTGTATAGAGTTGTGATATAAGGAATAAAGATGAAACAAGGTCGTCTGAGTTTTGGGATATAATATTATCATCATCATCATTATTTAATGTTCATGTTGGCAAGGGTTGGACAAAAACAGGAAAAATGTGGAAACTGCGAGTTGAGTGTGTGAGGGGAATGACTAATATAATTGTTATTGAAGAACTGGAAAAAAGGTTTGAGACTTGGAAGAAGTCAGCATGCTAAGATAAAAAAAAAAAAGAAGCACCAGAAACAGAACTATATCATGGAATATGAGATGCATTAAAGGTGGTCAACGCTAAATGCAATGAAATTCATTAACTGATGGCTTAAAGTAGTAAATAAATTGTTTGTGGATCAAATAACAGTGTTGAAGAAAGATTAGAGAATTATTATCTCTTGGCAACAAAGTTTTTTTTCTTTTATTGGACAAAAGACACTATACAATGTGATTATATATTTTATGTAGAAGGTGAATAGTGAGGAGAGAGAATTAAGCTGGTTATGATTTTCAAGTGACTTAGAACTGTTGATAACCGTTTTACCAGTTCACTGCTTTCTTTCACCTTAGAGTGTATTTTGTCCACATCAACAAAATCTTTGTTTCCAAGAGAGAGAGAGAGAGACAACAGTTAGTTTCACTAAGCTGTTATGCTGACATTAAAAAACATAAAACATTTAAATATATCTGACCAGATTAGAATCAGGAGATACTTCCATTGACTTATGTGAGAGGAGATTTTCTCCAGTCACAAGTGTCAAAGAGACAACACTGTCATCAATAACAAATGTAAAGTAGAGACATGTTTTGTTATTTGCATTTCACAGTTCAAATGTGTGAAGTAATCTTTGTCTTGTTGACTGCTTCTTGATATACTGTATGAAGAAAATTAAATCTTTTCTGGTGTTCCTATGGCACAATGTGTTATGGAACCCACCATCATCCTCTCACAAAATATATTATCATTAAGTTATATTGGGACACAGCTTTAAAACATATTAAGTCTAGCTTTAATATATTAAATATAAAATTCAAAAGATATAATTATCATTGCAGTGTATTGTAGTTAGTTTTGATTTCTCTTTATTATGCTCTATATGTCCACCTGACTACCAATCACCTGTGTGGTGCCACGTAAAAAGCACTCGTGACGGTGCCACATAAAAGTACTAGTGTTGAGAATCTGGTGCTGGTGGCACGTTAAAAGCACCCAACACACACACTGTAATGTGGTTGGCGTTAGGAAGGGCATCCAGTTGTAGAAACCAAGCCAAATCAGACTGGAATATGGTGTAGTTGACCCCCTCCCTCCCCCGGCTTGCCAACTCTGGTTAAATTGTCCAACCCATGCCAGCATGGAAAACAGACGTTAAAGGAAGATGATGATGATGATGTAATAATTTAGGCTTCAAATGTAAACTAACAAAAAATGTTACCTCTGAAATACCTGAAGGCATACGAGCCCAGCACGGTAAGCCCATAGCCTGTAATTCCAAGTAAAGTCCACACAGAGGCTCTATGTAACCCATCATAGACTTGTGTTCTTGTCCATTGCTTCATGTTCTGAAATCAAAAAAGTAGTACATTTGTCTAAATTAACATTAATAAAGTTAATCTGCTATTGTTGTTTTTAATTCTAATCATTGGTTATCTCAAATAAGAATATCATTGATTTCAAATGTGTACAGTGTTTATCACTAAGATTAACTTTAGTTTTCACACCTCCCTCCACAATCAATAAAATATGAAACAGTTTATACCCACGGATATTCTTTGTGGTTAATCAAATTATAAACTAATTATCTCTTAACATTGACATATCATATTACCACATAACAAATGTCAAATGTCTCCTGAACAATTTTGACTTTCATTTCACTTGTAGAGATATTAAACCTTATAAATACTTGGACTTTCAGTTCAATCAAAGGAAATTATTATTATTGCTGTTATTGTTGTTTAAGGCAAGTGAGCTGGCAGAATTATTAGCACCAACTTTGTTTCAATTTATTTTTAAAATATTGAAGAATTTAGTAAAATAACTTTGTTATTATTGAGTTGGTGTTTGAAATTGAACCTCCCTCCTCTTTGCTTTGTATCAATGACATTACAGCAGTCATGGGCAAACTGCGGCCCATGATGCTTTCTGAATGACCCACCTAATTTCACGAGGAAAATATCGCTTATTCAAATTTTGTTTATCTTGTTTCGTTCTCACTTGTTCACTCACACATACACACACACTCTCACTCAAAAACATTGGGGGAAGTTGGTATCAAAGAGGAATAATTATTACATGCCCAATTAACTTCCCTTATTAATGCCTGTTGCATTGTGGGTACCCAAGTCATAAAAAAATATATTTGCCACCAATCAGGATTAATGGAATTTTCAAAGTATAAGTGTACAAAGTGCTGTATTTATTTTTCAATTTTAATTTTTGATGTCAAAGCTCATGGCTTCATTCAAAAGAAGATTTCTGAAGAAATGAGAAAATTCCAGGAACAGTGGACAAATGATTATTTATTTGTTGAAGTCAAAAACAAACCAATGTGTTTAATATGTTTTGAATCTGTCTCTGCTTTTAAAGAATTTAATATTGAGCAACATTACACTTCAAAACATTTGGGATACAATAAATTTAAAGGAGATATTAAATCCCTCAAGAGACAGATCGGCAATCTAAATACAATCTTTTCAAAAAGACAGACACAACTCAAAGAAATTGTACATGTTAGCTATGTTGATGGCAAAACATTCCAAAAATTATTCTGGCGGTGAATTTGTAAAAGAATGTCTTTTGTCAGTGGCTGAAATTTTGTGTCCATAAAAGTTAGGTATGTTTGACAAGATTAGTTTCTCACAGGACAATAACAAGACGGATTGAGGAAATTGCAGCAGATATCGAGGGTACACTGACAGAAAAAATAACAGACTTTGATTTTTCTTCAGTGGTTATCGATGAAAGTTCAGACATATTCAATTCGGCTCAACTGGCAATTTTCATTCGTGGTATTGATAAGTCATTTAATATCATCAAAGAATTACTTACTGTTCAGACAATGAAAGATACAGAATATACAGGATATAAAATTTATGAAGAAGTGAAGAAAGCAACCTCAAAGTTGAATCTCCTACTTGAACGACTCATCAGTGTAGCAACAGACAGGGTCCCAATAATGGTTGGGTCTAAGATAGGCTTTCTTACCAAATTATAAGAAGAATTAACTTCTTTGAATTTAGGCAAACAATAACTTTACAACAATCCATTGCATAATTCACCAAGAAAATCTATGTCCAAAGTCTCTAAAATTTGAGAATGTTATAAGTGTGGTTGTTTCAACCAACAATTTTATAAAATCCCAAGCAATTAACCATCAACAGTTTAAAGAGTTTTTAGAAAGAATTGGTTCTGTCACCTATTTAGAAATAAATTGTTTATGTGTCATTTATGTAGAGGAGTGTGACTCATCATCATCCTTTAACGTCCGTTTTTCCATGCACGCATGGGTTGGACATCTGTGTATATAAATATAATATCAGAAGGCATTAATCATTTATGTGGATATATTTATTTTTTGGTGGTAAACAAGAGCTGACCTGTTACTCTGAGTGTGAGAGTAAAACGTGTGCTGGAAACATAGCGAGTTGGGCCAAGGCTGTTGAGTTTGGTGAGTTAGTGGAGAGGACATAACAGGATATAGATGACCTGGTATTGAAACTCCATAGCCATCATAATGGTGAGGTAAAGTGATGGTCACTCTTTGGCGGTCCCAAGCTAACTGAAAAACAAGATGTGGTTTAACTAGCAGTGAAACTGCCTTTTGCATGCCTAAAATCACTCGTGCCGGTGATACGTTAAAGGCACCCAGTACACTCTCTGGAGTGCCTGGTGTTAGGAAGGGCATCCAGCCGTAGAAACCAAGCCAAAACGGACCGGTGTCTGGTGCAACTCCCCGGCTTGCCAATCTCTGGTCAAACCATCTAACCCATGCCAACATGGAAAATGGACGCTAAATGATGATGATGATGATATATTGGCGTGGCTGTGTGGTAAGAAGCTTGCTTCCCATCCACATGGTTCCGGGTTCAATCCCACTGTGTGGCATCTTGGGCAAGTGTCTTCTACTATAGCCTTGGGCTGACCAAAGCCTTGTGAGTGGATTTGGT
>JAOPUL010005855.1:171853-188092 GCA_027564515.1 Octopus rubescens | reverse complement strand
TCGGCAGCGGAAGCTAACTGGTCCACAGTACTGACCTCTGTCATGGGGGCGAGGATGGCTTGCACATTTGATGGCAAGCGGGAGAGAAAAAGCTGCTTAACTATGGTGCTATCAACGGATGAGCCATCTGTCAGCTCTCGCATCCAACAAAGGAGTTGGGTCAGTGCTCCTCATTTACTAAGGTGCAAAAAGAGACGTCCATTGGAGAATCTCGTCCTTGATTGAATAGTACAAAGCACATCTTGAGGTGGGTCTGTGATTAAATCCTTCATCATTGGTGTAAGTGCGGCAGGAATGGCACTCAGCAATATATGTAATTGCGGTTGTTTCTCAGAAATCCCATTAGCTGTGAAATGCACCTGAATTTGTGCAAACCAAACTTTCACGTCACCACTGAATGCTGGCAACATGGAGTGACTCATGCTGGCCACTAGGTAAGAACAAAATGGTAGGAATGCAACACAAATGAAAGAACTCCCAAAATGCACGAATTAGCAAAATGTGTTCGGCATCAATCTCACAGAAGAGAAATCACAAGTGTGGTGAGAAAAAAGCAGGTACCTCAACATGAATTCAACTTCAATATGGCGGAGCGCGGGGAAAATGTCATCTTAAATGAAGCAAGACATGTGCATGCATAAGGCACCATGGCAAAATTAAATGTCAGCAAGAAGGGTAGCTGTTTTGGTAGTCAAATGCATCCACGCAGTTGTAAGTGAATATCAAACAGGCACAAAATATAATTAGCTTTGCTCGGTTTTTTTTTTTTCATATTTCCAAAAGAAATATTTGAATGTTCGGGTCACCAATTTAGCAAAGATAATGTGTTCATAGTATGGTCTTGTGAGAACCATGTGTAAAGATAAATTCAGAATGCATTTTTGGTAAAAATGTTTTATTTTACAAAATGTAAATAAGCTGACAAGTAATTTGAGCATGTGTGCTTTGTGCAGGAGTCGGATAAAGCTTTGAGACTTACGATTTAAATTGTTATCGGCTAACAGATATATTATTCCTGCTATGGCCAAAGTTGTTAGCTGGTAAATTGTCGAGTTAGCAGAGCAAAGTTGGCATAGTGGAATTAGGCTTGACAGCCATTGTTGCTGTCTGGTTGCTAACTGGCTTATAGGGGGGGAGAGGGGCACTTTTCTCCTTACAGGCAGAGAACTGCCTTTTTGCATCAATATGCGCCCAACCCTGATTGGCTGGAATTGTTATAGTACAACTGGGCTAGTACACAATCAAAATTAAGCTTCTCCGACTCACCTGCCAAACAATGTCATTCTTAAAATAATCACAAACCTATGAGGTATTGAATGATGAATTGAAAACAGTGTGAATAAATAAGCATTACATTTGACAAAGTAATCTGAATGCTAAAGGCATAAACTAGCCATATCCAGCTCAAATATTCTGTTTTATGTTCAAACTGGCCAGCACGAAGTACACAATTATTACCCCTTTAGCATTTAAACCAGCCATTACATTTGACAGAATAATCTGAAGGCTAAAGGGCTAATGTACAGTAGTTAGGTTGCAATCAAGATATTTTGATTTTCAGATCACAATATATTTTATTTTATGCAGAATTGATGAAACCAAGTTTTTACATAACACATCACTCACACACATCAAATTTATATCACTCAATTATTAATCCTGAATTAAATTTATATCACTCAATTATTAATCCTGAATTTATACAATCTCTTGAATTTATGTGTGGATCAACAAAAACAATTTAAAAATTCTAATACTTTGTTTCACAAATTATATTTTACTTTTACAATTTTGACCCATGGTCCAACCCATGGAAAAAAAGATAAATGATGATGATGATGATGATCTCCCTTTCAAGCGGTTTTAATCTCCAAACTATTTTTAACAAAACCAGATATATTTATACAAGACTATTTAGGTTTCTGCTTCCTCTCCAAGGCCCCAATCACCATCCTTCTCACACTCCCCACACACTATGTCTCTCCACTCACACCCATCCACACATCATCTCCTTTATTCTCATCCTTCTCCTCTGCTAGTCAGCACCTACTCTCTCTTACTTTCCCTCCAACTTCTATGCGTCATCCTTCCACCCTTGCCCACCATTCATTATTTCCATCCCTCAAACCCATCTCTCATTCCTCGTACACTCTTGTAACCTCTACCTGCCCATTCTCCTTGTTCTTCTACTCCCCCCAAAACCCACACTTCTATTCATCTTCTTGTACCTTGAGGATCCACCCAAATACCTCATCACCAACAGCTTTATCTTTCTTTCCAGTCCCCTACCAATTACTCCCACCCCCTCATATAATGTGTGTAGCCATATATATCTGCTCTACAACATGAAATCTCTTCTGGCCCCTTCTTCTATACTTTAACTTCTTTTTCCTAGCATAAAGCTGCCTCCCTCTATACTGTAGTACCACATAGTTGAAGGAGAAAATAGTCTTATAAATTACATGGCAACCTCACTAGTGCTGGTGCCACAAAAAAAGCACATTCTGTAAAGCAGTTGGCATTAGAAAAGAATCCAGCCAGAGAAATCATGCCAAGGCAGACACTGAAGCGCAATGCAATCCTCTGACCCATCAGATCCTGTCAAACCATCTAACCCATGCCAGCATAGAAAACAGATGTTACATGATCATGATGATGTGATATAAAGATATTATCATTGATGTATCGTATAATTTTTATAATAAAATCATTTTCCAAAAATAAGTGAAACTAAAAAAAATGAGTTATTATTAGTTCAAACAGACTAAGATCTCCACATGGAATACTTTCAACAAAGTAGTTACATAAATCTAATTCAGCAAAAATGAATTTACATTTTGTTAATTTGTTCAAATGAAAAAAAGAAAAAATATTTTACAAACCTTGAACTCTGGTGTGTTTCAATATGGTATCCTCGAGGATCATATTCAATTCTTTCTTTCTGATGAGATTGATTTCCAGGCTGAGAATGATATCGCATTTGACCACCTCTATTTCCTCTAGCTCCTTGAGGTTGATAACTACGGTCAATTGATGTCGTTGAACCATAAGGATGCGTACCCCTTGGTGCCCCCCTAGGTGCTCCTCTAGGCATACCTCTAGGCATACCCCTAGGCATGCCCCTAGGCATTCCTCTAGGCATGCCCCTAGGCATTCCCCTGGGCATTCCCCTGGGCATGCCCCTAGGTGCACCCCTAGGTGCACCTTGAGGCCTTTCATCAGGGTGCATATGTCCATCTCTGGTATCTCGACTCCTCGAACTGTCACTCTTGTCATCAAAGTCAGAATCTTGAATTCTAGCTTGAAAATGTGGATCCCTTCGACCTCTCACACTTCTGCCTGATGGTTTATCAATAGAATCTTGAGAAGATGCTCGTGACTTTTCAGATCTATAACTCTGTCTACTAACATCTCCTAGAGACCCAAGGGTATGTCTTGACTGGATTAAAACACAAAAATAAGAAGAATATATTAGAAATTAATTGAATGCTACATAAATTTAAATTAATCTTGTTTTATATATTTATAAAATACTTGTCCAGAAGGTCCAGGCATGACTAGTTAATTGGTTAATCTCCCAGGCATGACTAGTTAATTGGTTAATCTCATGTTCAACTACTTCTTATGGATTAGTTAGTGTAAGAGATTAGTATTTTGAAATTATGTTGTCAGAGCACAACAGAATAAAAGTAAGCAGCAATTTCTTATCAATATCATATTATTGTTCTAAAATAGCATAATGATAGGTTTAGAATTCCTAGGACTCCCACAGCTCCAAATAACTAACAATACTTTTCTCTCTTGAACATAATGATATGAGATAAGGAGGACTATTTTAAGCATCAGACATCACAAAAGAGGAACAACAAAAGGCAATATTTGAGAGCTAGTAAGACCAAATCATAAAACATTCAATGAAAATTTCAAAAGCAATAAATCCATTAAGAATAATATACAACATAGAATTAGAATCATATTAGAGAGCAAAATTGCTCTATGAAAGAAATGAATCATAATGTAGCGCTCAATACTGGGAATTTTGTTTCTGAATGAATGAAATAAAAAATAGTTTTAAAAACTAGCAACATTAATATCAATATGATTGGTGAAAATAATATCAAGGTATTTTTATTCCAATATTCAATGTAAAGTATTTGTATGTATGGTGACTAAAACTCTGCTTTAGAGTAGACTTGGGGAATAACTTAACATTACTGATGGACAGACTTAACAAAATTCAAATTCAAAAATTAATGATTACAAACAAAAATCTATAGCTATGACTCCATGTAACACATTGCTATCTTACATTCAATCATGATATATTGATTTAGACAAGAAACGGGTTGAATTTTTTAAATAAGTGGTGTACTAGATAAATCATTAGCCACAAATACATTATCAAATTGAAAAACTAAATAATTGCAATGTAGCAGTTGAAAGGATAGTATAAAGGACACTTTAAGAAATATTCTCTGAACTTGGGAAGCCAAAAAATTTTAATCTAAAAGTGAACAGAATTAGAAATGTTATCCCAAAATGATAAACTTTAAAGCAGATGCCATTTTATGCCAGGCATCTATAATAGAGAAAACTGCTTATTAATTAGTTGGAATTATATAACTTTTACTAAAAGAAAGCAATTATTAAAGTTTCCATTGTCTACAAAATTCTTAAAATTACAAATTTTAATATATTTTAACCAAAATGTTTTTTTTCAATTCAGCATATAATTTTCATTTTTCCTTTGCACACTGTTATTTTCATTTTCATTCCTAGAAGCATGCACTCTCTTTCTCCTGCCTTTATTCAACTGTGTATATGTTATTAATACTAAAATATACAAATATATATCAATGGAAAAGAAGCACAAGTAGGTTTTTCACTATTATTTTTTACAGTTCATACTAGTGCCTACCAAGTTCCCTGTCATAGAAAGTTACGGAATCTGATATATACGATAAACTGAGGACTTTTATGTGAATAAATTAAGTCAATTTAATACCTGATTTCCTCATAAATTCAAACACTGAATGCTTGCTATTATTTGAAACTTATTTATTGAATGAGTGTTATTGAACAAATGAAAGATTCAGAGGAAAACATAAGGTAAACATATCAGAAAAAGTACATAAATTAAGACTCAAATGTGTAAATATCATTTAGCAGACACTCATTCTTCTGAAATGTGTTAAATGAATATTTTTGTAATAAAATGAAATTTTCCTGATGTACTGCAATAATTTGCAAAAAAGAAAAATAATCTCAGGGGCGAATTTGTTGGTATGCTACAGATCTTAGAATATATTGTGATTCCTGCTATTTCTAGCAAATTAAACAACCACATAGATGGCCTACTTTTGAGTTTGTGTAGAAGAGAGAAGTGAAGACTACAGAAAACTGCTCTTCAGGTGGTTTTCTGCTCATGTAATGAATAAATTACTATTGCTAGATGTGAGGCAGTAACTGGTTTCAACAATTTTCATTTTACCAATGGATACAACACCAAAAAAAAAAAAAAGATGGCACTCAGCAGGTTTGTGACTTTCAGTAAACTAATAAGATATTTGAAAGAAAACAGTTTCCAATTTCACATCCCAAAATTAGAAATAGCAATTAGGTGAACAGGGTAGTCTCTCTGCATCGGCTGGGGGAGGGAAGGGGTAATGAGATGAAAACAATGGAAAGGTACTCCAGAGGGCTGATCATCTGAGAAGGAAGGACTGGTTAATGTAGTGCCTAGGATGGTAAACAAAATAGTGATAATAAGGGGAGAGAAGTGAGTCAGAAATCTATGTCTCTAAGTGAAGATGACATTTGGTCAGAGAGCAGACAACATTGTAGTAGTAGGAAGAGATAGCAAGTCTATGGGGACAGTATGTTGGCTGCTATTTAGCAACTGTATCTCCCTCAAACTTCATCCTACTTTCCAAAATATACCATGCCAGAAGAAAAAAAAAAAGTGAAATGGTAATGGCCTGAACCCTGTTTGAACTTGCATAAACAAACTACTGCCAAAAAAAAAAAGAAAAAAAAAGTCTATTAGAAACAAATAAAAATTGTTTTGTATACACTGATGTTTAAGTAATTTGAAAATAGACATAAAAATATTTTCATGAGACGACAATAAATTATACAAACCATTCCTCGAGGGGTTGGAGAAACAACATGCTGCAGGTGACCTGATTTTAGATCATTTCTGAAAAAGAATAAATTAATTAATAAGACAAAAGTCATTACGTAAAAAGAAATGATATCTTAGTTTTATGAATTATTGGAGATTTTTTATGTTTACATTTTAGCCTAGATAGAAGAGACAACAATAACCTTTGCAAACCCTTCCAGTCTAGTGAGACTGATATTTCAAGTAAAAAAAAGTTTAACCTATGAGATGCACTTCTAGCTATATTTTAAAATTTGTGATCTCTAAGATCGATCATCCTAAACAAGTGATTTCCAAGTATTTTAGTTATGAATTATTTGTGCTAAGAAAGGGCCCCTATTTTATATATCTAGCTAAGTTGCCTGTTTATGGACTCCATTTAGCTAATCTCTTCATCAAAAATTTCCAGCTTGACAGTTCCAGTGTAGCATGTCTTGAGAGCACTGGGGGGGGGGCAAGGGTTCTGTACGGCTGCTGTCCAATATTCTTGCTGTACACTAAAGAAAACCTAAGACACTTTCTAATGGTATTTCTATTCATTTACACTATTATGCCAATAACCTCTTCATTCCTCAATCTTCTGCACACATGCATTCTCTGTATGCAACAGATATCTTACACAAAACTTGTACTACTTCCATAGCAGAGAGATCTTGAAAATATCCTACAATGGTAAACAAGTTTATCTCTACAATCACTACACATCAAGGAAGTATCCAATACACCTTCTAGCAAACCCCTGTTAAATGCTAGACCTCACAATCTCTTGTTCTTTCAGGGTCACCTCACATATATAATAACATGACCAAAACTGAAGCACAAAGACTTCCTCATCAAAGCAGAATAACTTCATCCCTTATTAATTTCGAGTCTTTAAACCAAACTATCAAACCCAAGTTAGCAAAAGAGCCTTTATAGAGTTGTTCAAGCTGCAAGATATTGCAGCCAAATCCCCTCAAGTCACAAGCTACTGTCTAAAAAATAAGGAAAGATACACTGAATTGTGTAGTCCTAGATACATTTAAATAGTTCTATGAACAGAGATCAGCTCAAAAACATTCTCCCATGATCTCAGGCAACTCTGGTTGCCTTTGGCAGCACAAAGACACAAATCACAGTTTATATCAAGAAAACCATATTGTATATCCTCAAAAGCCAAGACCAAAACTAAAGTAAAACTAGCTGACTGACTGGCAGCATGAACTTGTTCTCCAACTCACTTTAACTCTCTGGTCTCAGACATGTTATCTCTCCTCTCACTTTTCTACTGCATTACTTCCATCTCAAACTCATTCATATTGTAGTCTCCTTTCAAACTACCCATTAACCACTCAGTTCTTCTCAGAATGTTAACCCTCTGGAAATTGCTCCCTGCATGTTTTTTCTGCACCCATCATCTTGCAACATTCCAATATTAACTGTCTAAATCTAAGCAGTATCAGAGAGCCTGCAAAACCCATAGATATGGACCCTTTCTCTAGCCCAATATCAAAACAAAAACGAGGACGGGGAATAGTCTGAACTGGTTCATTTTAAGTTTACTCAATCAAAACTAAACTGGGTCTTAACAACAACATTAAAGAACAGCTCTCTCTCTCTTTTAAGATGGCATTGTGGCTACACACAAATATCTTAGACTTATACAAGCTACCCAGCTCACTGGCAAAGCCAAATTCCTATCATTATTAATATTGTTTCTACTCCTCTATTCAAGCTCACTTAATGCATCTTCGTTTGTCATTATTCAAAGTGATGAACAGTATTTCAGTAGCATGTTTGAACAGTTCACAAAAGAAAATGCATCCATGGCTATCTTCTGTACATAATGAAAACCTAAAATTTAGGTATTTTAATTCTCCAATCATTAAATAGGTTTTCACCTATATGGATGTAAGCTGCCTACTTTTGCTACACTGCACCTCTACACAATCAAATATGCTAACATGACACAATGTACATACTCCATTTGTACAGTCTGTAGCAGAAATATCTGGCAGTCCCAAAACATCTAGGAATCCAAACCAAATTTCTGTTTCAACATTCAGAATTTGTGTTAGAGATTGATGATGTCAGCAGTCAACTGGCCAATTTACTCAGGCAGAAATCATCATATCAACATGAACAAATTTTGCCCAAATATTGATAATGTCATAAAAAAAAACTGACCACTCAAACATCTCGTAAACAGGATCTTATCAGTAGGTATGTTTTTTTGTGCCCTTTTTTTTTTCTTGGACAGACACAAACTATAAATAGAATTATTTTACCACTAGCAAGCAGTGAGACATATGCTGCTAGACAGTCCCCTTTGCACTCCTTTCTCATATTGGCTGTTGAACTGTTTACCTGTGTAAATATATTTTCTGTCATTTGTAGTAACAACATCATACACTTTGTTAATGATAGAAAATAAATAGTTTTGCATTTAAAATCTTGACAGAATTTGTGTTCTTATCAACCAACTACAACTTGACACTGAATTGTTCCACTGGTAACACACAGAGAAATATTCTTATTGTTAGAATTGGTGACCCCCAAGAAACAAGCACTTTCAACAACACTGCTGGAATAATAATGCTAAGAGGTCTTTCGAAATGCCACCTGCAATATTATCAATGCCAACCAAAACTTCCATGTCTTTGCAAGTCCCCACATTTTGGTTTATTTATCTGGAGGCACAGTTTTTCATCCTTGTACATTATATTTGGCAACATCAATACGTCCTACATGATCAACACCCTCCTACCAGAGATCCAGGATTTAATAACATCTCTGGCCGGCATTGTGTCATACAAGACTCTCGTGCAAGAGTTGATTAAACGTGTATCCGAGTCGCAGCAACAATGATTGGACCAACTATTCATCAGAGAGGAACTAGCCAACAATAGACCCTCCCAACTTCAACAAATGAAGCAGCTACTCAGAGACAACACCTTGAACCCAGTCAATTTCAAACAGCTGTATATCAAGCAACTGCCAACTACAATCCAACATTTCCTCACCCCGCTACCAAACAACCAATGTACACAGAGGAGTTAGCAAATAATATCACACAAGTTTCAACACTGCTTCCAACTGCCATGCAAGTAGCAACCCACCCCCAGCAACCAGTAAGATCTTCCTCTTCTTGTCCTTTTTTCCATCTTTTCCCCACTAGCTTTGAGGTAGCAGCCCTCTAGGATCAACTCACAGGCAGAGACAGGTAATTTAATGTGCTATTAGAGTAGAAGCAGATCCAGCCATGCCACAGCAGGTGTTGCTTGTGGAGTGCAGAAGCCCAGCACTCACATAGTTCAAGTGCCACTTGACTGTTTTTCCTGTGTAGTGGTACCATTGCACATTCAACAGTAATGCTCGTAAGTGTTCTTCACCATGTTTGTTACCATTTTCTCCTTTGGAGAAATATTGTAGCCAGGAACTGATGGCAGTGGTTTGTACCTGGCTCACTTCCCAACTCAGTGACTTTTTCCACATCAGCGTCCAATCAACTGGTATCAGTTTTCTTGTAGACACTGGGGCAGAAATTAGCATCCTGACTTCTACCGTGGTACCAGGCAATAAGAAACCATCACCAATTTTTCTCCAGGCTGTTGACCAGTCTCTGAATGCAACCTTCAAATAAAAATCAATTACCCTGCTTCTCAATTTTAGAAGAGATTTCAAGTGGGATTTCACAGTTGTTAAATTACTGATTCCAATTCTTGGAACTGATTTCTTAGCTTTTTAGTTGATGTCAAATAATAGATTAGTGGATTCCACCACATCCAATGTGTCAGTACCAGGGTACCTTCCATCAGCCCCATTTTCTGGACCCCCTTTAATTCAAGTAAGTACAATGCACTTTTGCACAAGTACCCTGATATCACTTGCCCTATGTTTAAGAATCATCCAGTCACTCACTCTGAACCACTGGTTTTCTTTTAAACCACATTGACTTGCTTCTGATCATGCTAAGATTGCAAAAGCAGAGTTCAAGCATGGAACTGGGCAAAGTTCATCCATCCAACTGCAATTGGTGCTCACCCTGTCATATGGTCCCAAAATGATCTTCAGGTGACTGATGGCCCTGTAGTGAATATCACCTTCTTAATGTATGCACGAAAGCTGACAAGTATACTGTACCTCATTCATAGAACTTTTCTTCTACTCTACATGGTGCTAGAGTGCTTTTGAAAATTATTCTGCTCTGGGTATACAACCAAATACCCATCGAGCTAGAAGATATACCTAAGATGGTAATTGCTACTTCTTTTGGGCTATTTGAATTCCTCAAAATGCTATTTGGCTTACACAACGCTTCATTGACTTTCCAGCATTTCATCGATGACTTGCTTCTTGCCAGCAAATGGAAGACAAATATGAAAAGCAGCTTGCGGGTGTTGATGCCACGTAAAAAGCACCTGTGCCAGTGCCACGTAAAAAGCATCTGTGATGGTGCCACGTAAAAAGCATCTGTGCTGGTGCCACGTAAAAAGCATCTGTGCCGGTGCCACGTAAAAAGCACATGTGCCAGTTCCACTTAAATGCACCCAGTACACTCTGTAAAATGGTTGGCATTAGGAAAGACATCCAGCCATAGAAACCATGCCAAAACAGACAATTGGGGCCTGGTGTAACTCTTCAGCTCCTGTCAAACCGTCCAACCCATGCCAGCATGGAAAACAAATGTTAAATGATGGTGTTGTTATCAACCCCAATAAATGCCTTTTTGGAGCTTCTCTAAATTTTGGGGGATTTGATTTAATCACTGATATTCTTCTACTTTTACAATTGATTTGGTCCCTCATCAAAAAGAAAAAGAAATGTCAAGGTATAAGCATAGGGTCTTTTTAACCCTGCTCCTGAAAACTTTTGAAATTATTTTTTTAAATCAATCTTTGGATTTTTATTTTTTGATTATTTGAGATTGATAATTAACTTCTGCCAATTATTAATAATAAAAGAATCAACATGTTTTTTTTTAAAATCTTATTTTTCTTCAAAACAGAACCACATTAGCATTAGAAGATTTACAGCTGTTATTTTCTTTAATGTGTATTTACAAATATAAAGTATATTTATTGATATATAAATATATTTCATGTACATTTGAGGTGGATAAATATATTTTGTTTGCATTAGTAATTACATTTTCATCCTTAATAAACTAAAACAAGAGTCTTTTTATGTGAAAGTACAATATTATTGCTTTGACCCTTGAATACAAATTACTTTATCTTGAAAGTCAATACAGCTATTGCAAGATATTCATGTTCCTTACAATAAAATTGCTGAGTAATCCCCACCCCAGATTCTGAGTCTCTGATGTTCAGAACAAAAATCCCAAGACCAGTTTTTATAGGGTTTTTTTCTAAAGCATAATAAAAAAAAAGTTAGAGGGTAAAAGTAATTAACATTTGAATGAAGAATTGTCAGAATCGATATACTTTTCATTAATGTTTCTACCTCATCTTCTCAAAAATAAAAACAATATCTATTTTTTGTTTCTGAAGTTCAAAATAATAAACATTCTCTGCCTCTACAAATTTTCTTACCAGCAAAATCAAAGAAAATCTCAACAATCAAAGTATTCATTCTATAACTTTTCATTTATCCTTTCATCTATTGATATACATTTTCCATAAATTGAAAAAATATTACCCTTGCTGTTCTTTCTTTTGAATTTGTGAAATGTGAAGGACAGCAACACCATATTCTCCTAATGCACGGAACTATGAAAAAAAAGAAGAAAAAAGAAACTTACATGTAATGATGCCAAAATATTTTTTTGTTTGAACTTGATCTTACAAGAGATCAAGAAGTTTGTGAAACCTCAGGAATTTTTTTTTTTTTTTAATGCATTAATTTAGATAAAACCAGCAGAAAAACTGCCCACTGGGTGGTTTTCTGCTGGTTGCTGATTTTATTATATTTACACATTTTCTGTATGTTACATCTAATTTTCCTTTGAATCTTTTATTTGTCTAATAGTACTTGCACAGTAAATTTAGTGCATAACTACAGAAATGTGCCCAGACAAATTTCTTTCCTCATAACTTTCTGAAAAATAGATACTTATTAATGATAGTTTCTACAAATATATTTCAGATGGTGTAGATTATGATTACATGAGAATTTGTGGTGAAAAACTTTTTGGGAGACAAACTTCAGATAATTCACACATCTCAATTTTATTTCCTTGTAGCTTTCAGAAGAATGAGTATTTTTTAATGAAATTTTTTCTATATAATTTTCAGATTCCGATATATAAATAGGAATTTAATGTGTAAGACATATGGTAGGGAAACAGATATTTCATGCATCTTGACTGTTTCCTCTGATGATTTAATTACAATTATACTGAAAAAAAATTACTTTTGAGACTCATGTGATCCCTGCTACTATTTCTAGCATACTAAATGACCACATAGTTTGTTTAAAAGAGAGATCAAAATTTCAATAAAATAATGAGAGAAATATGCATTCAATAACTAGTTTTAGCATTGTACTCCTCTTTCTACAAAGATTTCGGTCAGAGAATTTTCAGAAAAGAGTGGAATAGTCCTCAAAAGTAATTTTTGTTTTCTCAACATAATTGTAATGAAATTAATCAAAATGTATGAAGAAAACAAAGTTGAGATGCATGAAATACACCCCCACCACACACACTTTTTTTTTCACATCAAGTTCTGATATAATTTGTACCATCTGAAAGATATTTGTAGAAAGTTTCATTAAAAAGTATCCATTTTCCAGAAAGTTATGAGGAAACAAAATCAAGGGTGGGGTGGAAGGATATACTTCTGTAGTTATGCACAACTGATATAAGTAAATTAAAACCAGTTGTCTTATTCAGCTTTCTATTTCTTCAACAACATCCTACAAATATAAAAGAATACTGGAATCAACATAATTTGGTTGACACTGGATTAAAATGTAGAGTTGCAAATATTTGAGCAACCTTTATATTTTCAGAAGTCTAAACAGACATTAAAAAACACTACCCACAGTAAATTGAAATGTTAGCATTGAATACAATTTTTGATTGAAGCTATACTTGAAAATTCAAAAGTAAAATAATCTTCAAAACCACATTTCGATAAAAAATATATTAAAATTGGAATTTATAAAAGATTTTTTAGACAGTCTAGCCTCTAATAATTGCATTATTTTAGTAAAAAATATATAATTTTTCGACTACTTAAAAAGCAGCTTTCTCCATAATAGTATAGATATAGACTTTCAGAATTTTAGAAGAAATTTAAGAGCAAAAACAAAAAAAAAAATAAAAACAATGAAAAAGCACACAAGTATGAAATCATTGTGAGGGAAAAGAGATATCACCATTTCAGATGATTTGCTTCTTGTCAAGAGAGAGAAAAGAGAGAAGAAATTGACTGGAAAACAAAAGTGGTTTTCCAAAAACCATAAAATAATGGCAGAACAGAGATTAGCAAAAGTAACTGGTGCGTGGCAGTGGAAATTGTAGAAAAGATCAGAAAATCACAGACAACAAAATAAAGGGAAGAGTGACCTAAGGGAATTGAAGTTGTGTACAACAGGTTTTAAGAGATGTTTGGTAGTGGAGAGTGCCTGACTCCTGACATACTTGGTTTTCACATAGACTATATCTTGAAATTTAAAACTCAAGTCAAATCTTCAAGGTTAAATGCTCTGTTAGATTCCTGTAGCACTTGTAGTTACCTTTGTATGGAATTAAAATTAACAGTTCTCTCATCCAGTATAGCAAGGGCTATGTTGTTGTCTTATTAACCAAACATATGAGGTGGTATCAAACAATTCCCAGGCTAGTTATATTTAATATATTTTAACTCCTTCGAAATAGTCACCTTGCTCAGCAATACATCGGTCCCAGCATTCCTGCCACTTTTGAAATCCAGCCTGGAAGTCATTTTCCGTAAGCGAGTTGAGGACCTTCTGTGATTCACTCTGGATCTCAATAAGTGTTAAAATGGTGACCTTTGAGCTGCATTTTCATCTTGGGGAAGAGATGGAAGTCTGCAGGCACTAAATCTGGCGAATAGGGGAGAGGGTGTGGAAGCGATACCATGTTGTTTTTGGTGAGAAACTCATCAGGTGCATTGTCATGAAGAATCCAATTGTTCACATTCCACAGATTCAGTCACTTTTGCCGAATGTCCTCCCTCAAACCCCTCAAAACATTGCAGTAGAACTCTTGATTGACAGTCTGGCCCTGGGGGATGAATTCGCGATACCCAATACTGTGGATGTTGAAAAACGATGAGCATGCTCTTGATTGAGCAGTCATGGAGATGAAGGCCTCTTCCATTGTGACGACTGCTACCTTGTCTCAGGATCATACCCATAGACCCAACTCTTGTCACCAGTGATGATCCTTGACATGAAGGATGGGTCATCAGTATAACATACACGTGATCACAAAAGCACAAATTGCAAAGTAAACACAGCAATGTCACTCAGTACACTGCCTCATGAAGGTCACTATTAGCTCTCACTGTGCATGCAATTGTGTGTTACCATCTGTTGGTGCGCTACAGGACTAGTCCGGGAATTTTTTTGATACCACCTCATACATTGCCAGACAGCTCGGCATTTTGATGGACCTATGTTCTGAGTTGATACTTACCAAGATTTCCTACTCGAACACCCAAGAGTAAAATTTAAATATGGAGAGTCCCTGTCTGAATTAACGGTGGGGGATGCTGATCATTTCAATGCATTCTCCACAGTAATATAAGAGTCATCCAATTTTTTAAAACTTGTTTCCAAGTTTTAAGTCAAATGCTATCTACTTTAGCAGAGATGATCAGGACTTCATTGTAATGGAAATTTACCATTTATTCTCAGAAGGTATGAGTGAATAAAGCAATATACCCTATAGCAAATCCAAGTGATAGGGATCCTGCTCATTGACACAAGAATAGAGATTACACACAGTCAACCAATATATAGAACTATATGCTTAAATATACTGTCCTCCACTTTTCCCTTAAAAAGTACATACCACCAGTGTCACGGGAGGAGTCTGATAGCAAACAGCTTTTGAGGCCCCCGTTTTGAGCAACAAATGGGACAGTGATTTTCCAGTGAGCTATAAACACGATAGTAAAAAAAGAAATACTGCAAGATGATTTCTCTTACAATTATCAATATAACAACTGTTAAACACACACACAATGAACATAAACAAAATATAAAAGAATTCCCGATGGGCATTAGTCAAAGGTACCTAACACTTAAGAAATCGGCGAATTGTGGATTCAATTGTCCCTGGACATTGTGTGAGGAATGGTATCATTAAACCAGTTCATGTGAGATCCATTATAAGTGATTCCTCTTTAAATTCAACCAGATACATACAAAGACATTTCCACTGGATGAGAAGGACCCTGAACATCTTTAACTTGCTAAAGGAGTTGAAGAAATCCACCCTATATATATGTTGTGGTAGAGTGTGATGCAGCTGATGGATCTCAAATGAAGTTCAATATAATCACTTAAAATATTATTTTTAATTTTGCTCCTTTTACCAGTTATTTTGGAATTATGTTGTTTTTGGTTGCTAAGTCGCTCCCGTTTTGTACCAGGGGTCAAGGATATTCAATACGTATGGTTATAACATGCTTACTCTACTTGCTTCAGATTTCGCACAATATTTACTTTATTTGTTTCATATTATACACAATAAATAAAATCTGTTTTTCTCTTTTATTTACGGAAACCAGATACATTTCGTAGTTTCTCTCAGGTTTGGTAATTCCCGTTACAGAAACATTTCCCTGAAAAAGTATCCAACACTTAAAAATATTAAATAAACTATTCATAAACCTGTTGAACCCAATGAATGCCTTGACAAACAACTATGTGGAAACATATAGGATAAGTTCTGTAGAAAGAAATCAATGTAACCATACATACATATATATATATATGTCTTTTATCTTTTACTTGTTTCAGTCATCAGACTGCTGGGGCACCGCCTTCAATTTTTAGCCGAATGAATCGACCCCAGTACTGATTTTTCAAGCCTGGTACTTATTCTATCGATCTCATTTGCCGAACCGCTAAGTTACGGGGACGTAAACTAACCAACA
>JAOPUL010005855.1:93378-108919 GCA_027564515.1 Octopus rubescens | reverse complement strand
CTTGCCCAAGGTGCCATGCAGTGGGACTGAACCCAGAACCATGTGGTTGGGAAGCAAGCTTCTTACCACACAACCACTCACTGTGGAAAGATATATTGTTGTTGGTCTTGTTGTTCCTCCGCTTTCATTTGCCCAGTGATGATCTTGTTAATACAATCCAGTGTGAAAATGACTCCTTATCAATTTATGTAACCTTAACTACTACTTTCTGTAGGATATTTTGCTGTTCTCAAAAGTGTTGTCTTTTGCAATGTTGTAAAGCTGGGACAGATACCAATTGTGACAAGGTGTTTCTGAAAACTTTTCGTCACTGACCCAAGTGCTCCACTCATAATTGGTACCTCTCTTGCTTTCATATTCTACATTCTTTTAACATCATTCTCAAATCTGGATGTTTTACGACTTTCTTGTTTTCTGTAATCATTGATGCAATGATCTCCTGGGCAAGCTACATCGATCAACAAACACCTCCTTATTGTACCATTCTCCACCAAAGTTATGTCTGGCCTTGTATGTTCAAGAACCCTATCTTTCGGGATTGTAAAGTCCCACAAGAGTTTAACAGACTGATTTTCTAGGATCTTCTCTGGTTTGTGCTGATACAATTTCTCAGTGGTTGGAAACTCATATTTCTTGCATAAAACCAGTACAGGTGTAAGCAAACTTTATCATGATACCTTTTATATTATCTCTCTCTGCAAGCATATCACAAGCACTTACAATATGTGTCACACTTTCCATCTTCTTCCCACATAACCTATACTTATTTTTTTCATATGAGTTATACATATTCCTTATTGAGTTTGTAGTTAGTATTTGATCCTAAGCAGCTACCAACAAACTTTCTGTTTCTCTCTTAAAATCACCTTTTGTCAACCAATTCCATGAAGATTCTGCTCTTACCCCCTTCGTTTGTCTTTAAAATTGACCATGTAATTTCATACTCTCTCTCATGCTCAGTTTCTCAGCTAGCAGCCTCTGTTTGCAATATTCTTTACTGTCAATAGTTTCAATGCATAAACCTCTGCTGTTGGCAACATACCTTAAATGTTCTCTACTACTGGTCGAACACAGAACTAAAGACATTTGGATGCTATGCACCATTGTCAACCATTTTTTTTTTCATGTTAACCTTTTCAACTTCCTCTATCTCTTCTTTGGTTCAATTCAAGTTAGCTGCAATATATATATTTTTGTTTTATTTCTTTTAAAAACATCTCCAACATTTGTTTCCAAGCCAATCCAAACAGCCTATACATAACAGTGTTTCAGCTTCTAATAACCGGCACAGCCCAAACTTTTATAGCAGTAATCAAATTCTTCCCATTCTATTTCATTTCCGCTAGCAGCTCTATTCTGTTTAGATAGACTTCCTTCACATTTTCTTTCATCCTCTCATTCAGACCTTTGTCTTGCTCCAAAATACCTAGATATTTGTACCCACTATCTTCAGGGTCACCAACTGACTCGCCATCAGGCAGTTCAATCCTACTACTACTCTACTACTATATACACACTCACCCCTCTTCATAGTCAGGGTGGCACACTTTGCAATACCAAACTCCATCCCAATGTCTTTACAGCATCAGTGAACACCTCTGACCAGTGAATCAACCTGTGATTCATTCTTGCCAAAGACTTTCAGATCATCCATGAAAATGATTATTTTTACGTTCTGAGTTCAAATGCCGCCGGGGTCGACTTTGCCTTTCATCCTTCCGGGGTCGATAAAGTGAGTACCAGTTATGTACTGGGGTCGATGTAATCGACTACTCCCCTCCCCAAAAATTTCGGGCCTTTGTGCCTAGTATAGAAAAGATTATTATTATTATTATTATTATACTATGAGGAAGAGATATTAATGTTTCTAACAGTTTGATATATGTGGAGAAAAAAGTCATCAAACCAACATGGTAAACAATGGTAGATTACAAGTGGGTAAGAATATGGTAGAAGAGAGTGTGAGGAGTGGTGAGGGAAGGTAGAAGTAATGTGAGGTGACAAACATAATAGTATGTATTTGTATGTGGGTGGATGTATGTTGGAGAGGGTGTGGGTGGGGAGTGTGCATCTGAGGGGGTGCGTATGTTGGAACGAATGTGTGTCAAAGTGAGTGTATGTATTTGTGAATAAAATGTAAGTAACAACGAAAACTTGACTGAGGTGTAAACAAGGCAAAAATCTATGGGAATGGATGTCAATGTGTTTTGTAAGTGGAGGGTTAGGGTTAGGGTTAGAGGAAAACTAAGAGATGGCTGTGACCAAGTGAAGATTCTCATCAACTCTAAATGCTTATGTACACTCCTATCTGCATCACCTGTTCCTTACATTGGACAGAAACCTTTATCAGTCCTCCCTATTGCTTATTCCTTAGCCTTTTACACCCAGCAGCTCAATTGATAATCATTTCACTTCCTTTCACTTCCTTTCACCAAAGCCCAAAGCCCAAAGCTCCACCAGCTCACTGTCCTATCCTCTGACCTATTAGTCTTTGCAGCTGATCATTCAATTCTTGGTATCGGTCACTGATTCACACTCTCTGTGGACAACTTCTACACTCAGACCACCTCAAACTGCTTCCTATGGAGCAGTAAACTGTCTTTTTTATAACAGACTGAAAGCAGCTCTTCTTGTATTCCACTGCCTTTGACTGTATATATTTGTCAAACTGTCCAACAAGAAAAACACCATTTTGTAACGAGGTGGTCTAACCTCTACAAGGGGGTCCAAGTTCTCCAGCAACTCTGTTTCACTTCAAATTACCCAACAACTATATTCCCTGTAACTGTGTTGACAAGAATACACCAACACATCTCCTCTCTGCTTCCTCCCACAACCAACAATTTCATATTCACAAACTATTTGGCTCCACTACCTACTTTCTCTTCAATATCCATGAGACCAACAACCCTGGTTGCCTAATTGATTTTATCCAACAACTGCTCTACTAAACTCATCCCAAACTATCTTGACCAATGCTTCTTAATTTTGGTAACAGTCTTTCCATCTTACATCCACAACACCAAACACACTTATCACCTCTTCAATTCCTTCTTGTATTTGCCTCTGCTTTTTACCATGAATGTCAAATCCCTCCACATCAACAGAGTCTTAACTCTCATACAACATTCAAACCCATCAATTTTCTCTACTTCTTCAAACTTGTTCTTATACTCAACTGTTTCTCTTTTTCCAAAGAGTCTCACCAGCAGTTCACTTGAGTGGTTACCAGGTTTCAACAGCCTCCACCAGTTTGTTGGGTATTTCGAGATCCTGATTATCCTCAGTTTCATTAGCTCCACCCCAGAGTTATATAGTCATTACATCAATAATTGCATTGGCCACACCTTTGTCCATCAACGGCTCACCCTATTCAGTTTGAAAATTAACGTTTACCATTTCTAACATCTGCATCAGCTTCTAAGAGCTCCCTGTTTTAAGTAGCCTTCCCAACCTCACCATCTCCATCTTTCACAAACCTCCTGATCCCACCCCTTTCACACTAAATCACTGAACCCTATTTGCACTTCCTCTATTCATAATACCATCGACATTGATTTCAAGGTTACATTCCACTAAATGATTCTCTTTTTCCTTCAATATGGCTACGTCTAACCAGCCTTCATGTTCCAGCTCTGCCTCTTCCTACACCTAAGTGGATCTCCTTCCCCCACCATCTTACTTACACACCTACCTATGCAACTTTTGTTTCCTTCAATCTGACCCTTCCATTTGCCAAACATCCTCTCCCCTCCTTTAGATGTGACTACAATTTGTAAATCTTCTCATTCACAACTCTTTTACCTGTTGCCACACCCAACTTGCATCAATGGGTTTTTTTTTAATTCCCACTGAAATACATCTTTCTCTTCTTCCACAACACTACCAGACTCACTTTCCATGGTACTCATCATCTCATTTACTCTGCCAAAAATGTAATCTATTGCATTAACTGCTGACTCTGGGGCTTAACAAATATTGGAGAAACTCAAAGATTAACTAATTGCTTTAGAGAACATCTGCTGAGAGTCTAATGAAATAGCAAGTCCACAACTTCCCATTTCCAGGTCACTCCCAGTTCTGTCTTGCTTTTGGAAGTTTCTTACAAGCAAAAGATTTATTTTTTGCTTAGGGAGATCCACAGCTCAAAGTGTCAGTAATTGATTAGTTTTCTTCATTCCTCACCTCCCACACATGCATATTCACACCATACAGTTCTCTAAACCCTACATAAATAATATCTTGTCAATACTAATAAATATTTTTACCATAGCAGCCTACACTCCTCTTCATCTATTATGTCCATCATTCCTACTCCACTCACACAACTCACCCTCCCAAATTGTTCTTTCAATGCATCACCTACATTCACTTATCACTCATAATATTCTGTTAGAACCCACATAACTTACCTATTTCTATTGCTCAATTGCTTTTTATGCTAATTTCTTAATACACTCACAATAGTTTTATGCAACAAATTTTTCTCTTCTTTTCTCCCTTTCTATCTTAACAAATGACAAATTGTCTGAAATATCAATATCTCTTCCTTTTCTCCACAGCAAAATTAATTTATTTCGTTTGTTTTTGCTCCATATATAAATATTCATGAACACAGTACCACCCCCACCCTCCCCCACTTCTGTTAGCATTAAAAGTGGGTATAAAACAATACCTGGGTTTGCTGAGAGATGTATCATTTAAGAACTGTGGATTACGGCTTAAATTCCCTGATGCACTGATAGGATAAGACGCACCGAAACATAGAACATCAACAGGTCGACCAGGACGTAGAAATCTATAAATATTTTTAAAATATATTTTCATAAAAGAGTAACTGCATTGATAAATGACGAAACAGAAGCAACATTTCTCATAATAAACCATTCTATTCAAATTCACAACAATTTACAAGAAATGTGTTTCCCAAACCAACTCAAATTCACTATAAGGCATTGTTTAGAAAAAAAAAAACTCCATTAAAATATCTGCTCAAGCACTTTCCCAGCATGCATACAAAATATCAATGTTATCCTTTCTCAGAACTTCAGTGTTTTAGAATGTCTTCTCATTTTAATTTTTTTTTTTTTTGAATTTCAATAACCTTCAAATCTGCTTGCACAAAGTGTTGTATTGAGGGTAGGTGTTCTGTAGGAAAGAAAAAACTACCACATGAAAAAGGGGTTGGTTGCTATGTCTGCCATAATATCAACAAGCTTTTATAGACATATTTCTGTCTTGCTTAGAATGTCAAAAGGAACCAGATTAAAAACAAAATTAAGATTAAAAGAAAGGATGATCTGTACGAAACTGAATATGCTTTTAGAATTAATAAACGAGATTTGGGCACCTTTTCTCTCTAGCTACACAACTGCCGCCATTGTGTACAGAGCTGTTCTGTGATAATTGCAGTTCAATTAAGAAGTACGAAACACAAGAGAATGAATATATTTTATCTTTTGAAATAAACTAGGAAAAAAAAAAAATAGATTTAAAATATGAGGCTGTAAAAGGAGAAAAGAAATTAGAAATATCTTTAACATTTGTGTAACAATGTTTTCTTAAGTTCTCAGTGTTCTGGGAATGCAGTTTGCCTGCATCAGCAACATTTTCACAGGAATAAATTTACAATTCTTGTCTATTTTCTTAAATTAATTAATTTAATATTAGATGACTTTTCGAGAAAGAATATATATTTACAGGCAATTATATATCACTTGTTCCTTTTTTCTCAGCTAGAGTCCAACCAGTAAATTCTATTCATATAATTTGAGTTGTATATTTTTGGATTGTATATTTTGCTTTTCGATGATTTATATTGAAATCAGTAAACTTGTGGGAAGTGAACTCACTGGCTAGAAAATGCAAGCATGCAGTATGGTGAAGAAGTTCATGTCTCAACTGTGCAGCTTCAGGTTCAGTCCCACTGCAAGGTACCTTGAACAACTGTCTTCACTATAGTCCCAGGCTGACCAACAAGCTTGAAGGAATTTCATAAATGGAAACTAAAAGAAGTTTGTCATGTGTGCATGTGAATATTTACAAAAGTATTGAGCAACAGCTCCAAACAGTGACATCACTTATGATATTAGTCAATATTTTCTGTCAACAAATCCTCTACAAACTATTTCTCTGAAATATAAAAAAAAAATCCCTTATTTGAAAACCAGATGGTTTCAAAATGGTTGGTGACAGGAAAAGCCATCAAACTCCTACCTCCATTTTCTTTCATCTAAGACATGCTAGGATAGGAAAACAGATGTTAAATGAAACAAAATTTAGTTATTAGAAAGTTCTGTTAACATATCAATTTATTATTTGAAATGCTAAATATTAGATACATTTTTAAATATAGATTATTTTCAATTACTAAAATAAGCCCCCCCCCCAAAAAAAATATAGAAGTAAATTTTCAAGTTTTGCAAGTTTAAAGGAAAAACATCACTTACTCTACTGAGACATAGCCTTCTGTGATAGGAGGGATCAAGTATAAAGGTGAGAATTTAACCAAACTAAACCCAATGGTGTTTGGATTTTGTTGACAGTAAATAGTTACCTGCAATAGAATGATAAAATTGTGAAATCTAATGAACTTAAAGCTTTAAAAAACATGTATACCTTAATTTTGGTTGTTTCATTAGCATGGTGAAAATGAAAAAAATAGTTATATTAGTATTTGATGAAACAACTGTAAAATCTACTTGTTTACTGGATTCAGTCACTGGACTGGCACCAAGCTGGAGCACTACCTTTAAGAGTTTTAATTGATCACAACTCCAGCACTTATTTCAGTGCATTACCTAGGTTACCATTGTGTATTTAGCAAATGACTGAGTTACCTATTTGACACAACACACACACAATTATTTTCAGTGGAGAAGGACAAGAGACTAAAGAGTTTCTCAGGAAGCTATTTGACACAACACACACAATTATTTTCAGTGGAGAAGGACAAGAGACTAAAGAGTTTCTCAGGAAGCTTTAGCCCATTCAGCAAATGCTTTGACAGGATATGAATTGCTCTCTAATCATTATAGAGAACTTATATCTGATATTCTCAAGCACCATACATGAAATAGTTGATGACTAACTCCAGTCACTCAGTTGCAGAGTATTGTTGTGTTCCTGATGTTCTAGACTTACTTGATGAACTCAACCATCCTCAGAATATTTCTTTCCTTTGGTCACATATGACCCTAACCCACAAAAGGGAGCTTCAAACTCTTTCCCAATCTTAAACATAGATGATTAGGTCTCATTCAAGAAGCCGACAATCTACACCTTACTGTGGTTGCTGGGGGTTACAGCCTGCAACACGACATAGCTTTTCCTTTCTTCCTCGCACACATACAAACACACACACACACATCTATCATTATCACCACCACCATTTAAATTCTATTTTCCAAGCTGGTAAGCCAGAGGACTACACCAAACTCTACTGTCTGCTTTGGCATGGTTTCTACAGTTGGGTGCCACTCCTAATACCAATTACTTTACAGAGTGTACTGAATACTTTTTATGTGGCACCAGCAGCAGCGAGATCACCAAACACTTTGCAAGACAAGATTCCTTAACTGAGGTGAGGGAGTAGTATTGAGGGGTGGGGGCTTTGTGCCAAGTGATGAGAGGTTAGAGTATGACAGAGGGACAGAAACAAGTGTAGAGGAGATAGATGGTTACTGCAGTTGGAAAAAAAAAAAAAGAGAGAGAAACAAGATGGTGAAAATGTGTCGGAGCATACCCTCAAGTTACAGGGAGGCATATATAAGTAGTAGAGAAGACTGGACAGGATAAGTAGGCAAGAGTGTGGAAGGAGATGGAGAGTATAGGAATGCAATCAGTGGTGAACATGGGTGGAGGAAGGGTGTTGTTAGGAAGATGAGTTGTGGGAGAAGGATTCGATATTGTGTGCAGGTTAAGTTTGCGAGAGTGCTAAAGGATAATGGGAGATAAAGGCGAGGGGATGGGGCATGGACATAAACATGCCTTTAGGGCCTTCTTTTTGACTTAGATGGATGAGTCTTCTCAAGTACAGTAAACCAATCATCTCAGACCTTTTTCATCTCTGTGAGACTCAACATCTAAAGATGATACTTCACCACCTCATCCCATGTCTTCCTGGGTCTCCATCTTCCACAGGCTCCATCAACATTTAACAATCAGCACTTCTTTATGCAGCTGTCTTCATCTATATGCATCAGATGACCATACCAGTGCAGTCTTCTCTCTTGCACACTACATCTGATGCCGTTTCTGCTCAATCTTTCCCTCAGCAGATCTATGATCAAAGACATCCCGTCTTTTACTAGAATGTAAGGAACCCTGGTCCATGTTATCTAAAGTACTTTTTTGAGGGGAGGTATGATCTGAAGGATATTTGGCGGTTATATCTAGCCAGTCGAGCAACCACGTAAAGCTTTTTTAAAATTTTTTTGTATGAATAGTAAAATTCAACGAAAGATTGTAAAAATTCTGAAAAAGTTTTGAAATCGAAAGTTACACAATCTTGCACAAGACAAATGACTGTTTCATTCGTTTTGTGTGTGTGCACAAATTATGAACAGTGCAGTCTTAACAGCATTATAGGCCCTCACACGACCCAAGCAATGCACTGGTGTCCCCTATACACACACACACACAACCACTGCATAATTAGTATTGAACCCTGCAGACCCGTGGACAAACTCGGAGAAAGTTATTGTGGAATTGCTTGCCGCAAGGGGAGAGTGCTTGCATCTCTGGTTACAGTTATAAAATGGAAAGGGGTGAGGCGAAATTTAGAAAAAATTGTTTTTCCCTGAATCAAAATCTTAAACATTGAAAATACATAAATACGAAGAAATTGTCAAAAAATAGGTAATTAAAACAAGTTACAGCTGGTTCTATGGTTTACTTCAACCAGAGAACGTACTTAGAGCTACCCAAGAGTATAGGAAATCACAGTAAATAATAAAACGAGGGTTGCGTATTCTCATAGGCTGTGATAGTAAACATTTATCAATTTAAGTTTCAAAAATGCTGCATCAAACAGAAAAAAAATATGTAAAAGAATTAATTATCTTACATTTTCAGTGGGATTCAAAACATCAGAAGCTGTGCTATAATTTTGTACACTTAAATATATTGGTAGGAGGCCTATCTTCTGATAAAAAGGCCAGCTATAAAACTTGCTGCTAGATGAATTTCGAGATTCGTCAATATGAACTTTACCAATTTCTGAAAATATTTAAAATTGAAGCAACAAACTGACAAGTGGTATTAACTTCTTGTTGTTTTACGACAATACTGAAAAAGAAAAGAAAAATACTGTTTCGTCATGAAAAACTAGCTAGATAAGTTAGTTACGTGTATTTTTTTTTGTATGCAATATCATAAAGTCAAGAACGTATCAACAGGAAGTTGTAACAAATTATTAACCATTGTTTTACGAAAATACGAACCTCCAGTCGAAATATGGGTGATTACAGAGACTGTGAATAATAAAGTAAAATGAAAAAATATCAAATAAGGCGCCATGATATTTATTGCACGAAGTTTGCTTAGTAACGTGTAAACATATTGCCATTTACTGCGTAATTAAAACATGGAGTTTAATTTCATCATATCCAACTGTATGGAATATCTTGTAGTAAATATTTTGAGTAAAACTCTCATAAACATTAAAATATTTTAGAATATATTTATTCTAGCTATCTATCCACCCGCCAGTTTGTCTGTCTGTATGTCTGTCTGTATGTCTGTCTGCCTGTCTGTTACTTCACTACCCCCTCTCTCTCTATCCACCCATTCATCCCTCCGTCTATAGATTTATTTATTAGCCACAAGTTCGCATGAAAATGGGACAGTACGGGGACATACAATCGAGTAAATAAAAGTAACAACAATTTAAAAAAATAAAAGGATTCAACAATCGAAATCCCCAATAGGGGAGGGGTAGGCGTTTCAAATGGGTTGTTGCATACCCCGTAGAAAGAACAACCCTCAACTCTAGGAGCATGAAGTGCAAGTGCTCCTTTCCTCTTTTCCTTCTCTTCCTTTACCTACAGGTTTATATACAGAGAAGGCCCAATTACTTGGGCCATTTTCGCTACATTCACTCATCTTTCAGCAAATTTGCTGGGTTGTAACGCCTCTCTATCCACTCTTATTTTCCTTCTGAAGTGGTACCTAAAAGAAGGTGATAAGATGTCGTCTGGAGAGAAAGACGTTTCTCCTCAGCTCTCTCAACCTCGTCCACCATATTACCTCTTTCGCCATAGCCACCATACAGAGAAAAATCTCCGCTTCTTCATTTATAAAGAAGGGTGGTGGTTTGATTCTTACTATGGACTCGGCTGTCAACTGGATTTGTCCTACCTGTGACAGTAATCGCTCTACGTAGTTTCACAGGTCGGTTACGCCTGGGCAGTGTATGAATGTGTGCGTAACGGTTTCAGTGTCTCACTCGCATCTCGGACAGATTCTTTTTGCAGGATCTCTGCCCGAGCGTCCGTGCCTGTAGAGTTTGTCTCGAAACGGTAGAACCTCTCGGTAGCACTGCCAGGCCAGGGATTTTTGGAAGTTGTCCATAGGTCCCGGTCTGAAAGTCCTATCGAAGAGCCTGTCTAGTTCTTCCTCATCAACGCTTAGAGTCTCTCCAAGAACGACGTCACACATGTCTTCCTCTAACCTCCTATAAAATGTTGAGGTTGAGTCCCCGCTGATTGCTGTGTCCGCTTGGTAGAGGACTGTCAGAGCCTGGGCACATTCAATATGCAAGTCGCTCATTTTCTTTGGTCTCTTTTTGTCTCCGTCAGTGAGACAAGTAGCGGGAAAGTTTGTCTCACAAACGGAGCCCATACCGGCTGGCCGATCAAGAATACTTGGAGATGCCATAGCCTCAGCGCAAGTTTTTGCATCATCAACCACGGCATTCCCTTCGTTAGAAGGGTGCTGACAGCAGATGGATCTTCTCACCAGGGAGCCTGCTTCTTCCAAAGGAATTGGAATAGCATGCGTTCCATTCTAGCGATGTAAACATGGGGACAAGGCACGACGGTCAAGCGGTAGTAGATGACAGACGCTATGAAAGTGTTCGCCACCTCTGCTCGTTTTTCAAGGATAGTGTGTATTCGGCCCATTTCTGGGTGACTGCAAATACCTTGGACGTGACCACGTTCCAGTTTTTCTCCAGCTGGAGATCTGGGCCGAACCAGACCCCTAGCAATTTTACCCGTTCTTCCGTCCAGCGTCCAACGACGTTGTCGGACGGCATCTGTTTGCCTCTCCAGGTTCCGAGTTGCAAACTTACGGACTTGTCCGGGTTTAGTTTTGCCTCCGTCAGCCTTTCGTATTCTTTCAATAAGTTGCCGATCACCCGGATCTCTGAGGTTCCAACATCATTACTGTAACGTCGCCGGCGTAGACCGACGCCGCACTTCATAGTCCTGGTTCCAACGGGATGCCCTGCAATAGCTCCAATTTCTGTAGTAGTGGCTCTAGAGTCAATATGTACAGAATGGAGGAGAGAGGGCATTCCAGTCGGATGGAAGGCGTGATTTGGAACGGCTCCGATAGGTAGCCGTTCACCTTGACTCTCGAGCAGATGTTGCTGTGCGCAGCAGCAATCCAGCCCCTGAAGACGGGTCCGAATCCGGCCGCTTTGAGAACTGCTTCCAAATATCGATGGTCGACCCTATCAAAATCCTTGATTCAAATTGATCAGAGCCCCCACCGAAGCCAGGATTACTCCCTACCCTCTTTATGATGTATTGTATGAGGTGGGGGTTTTCGTGTGTGGACCTGTGCGGGATTGCGCACTTTTACGCCTTCCCTACTAGCTTCCCGACGACAAGCGCCAAACTCTTCCCTGGCACCTTGGCCAAAATCTTAAACTTTGTGTTGATCAGAGTTATGGGCCTGAAGTTACTTATGACGTTTCCTTTTCTCTCGTCGTGCCTGATCAGCGTTACTATGCCTCTGCCTACAGAACTAGGAATTCTCCAATTTGGTGGTGGTGGTGGTGGTGGTGGTGGTGGTATTGGCAAAGTACTTTTTTTGTTTTTTGGAATGTGTTGTTCAACAGTGAGCAGGAGGCCTTTAAGCGTGCAGTGCTTGCACAATGATAGCAGTGTGGTCTCCAACCTCGAGTAGCAATTAAGATGAAATTGTAGTCATCTATTGGTACACTCTCTGGAAGTTTAGAAATTCTTTCTGGTCTCATTTGAACCAGAAGTTCCAGAGAGGTGCCATTCCACGGGTTTCTCATCGATATTTTGATGGAAACAATTGTCTTTGTTAAAATCTAGAAATCCAGTCAAGATCCACGAGACGTTTACACTTGATGGAATGCTGGTAATTTTTATTTTTTGCGTCCTTTTTCCCATGTAAGTCGGGAAAAATGTGTGTTCTTCAGAGGTGACCGGGGTCACTGAATATTTCTGAGCGAGCGTTTCGTCCTTGAGAAGAACTGAGATCCTCCCGTATTGTTTTCCCCTTTGTATATATTCTATGTCCGGCATAGCTTGAGCCAACACGGTTTCGATCTCGTCCTGAATAAGGTATGCCAGCTTTCGAATATTCTCCTCACGGTGAATTTATACGAAATTCACCGTTTTCATTAACTGTGATGTATTTTTTTTGCTTTCAAGCAACAACTGCTTTGCGTTTGCTATATCCATATCTTTGAACTGTTGTTTTTTCACTGTCTCTGCGAAAGATATTTTCGTCGTCGTCGTCGTCGTAGTCGTTGTTGTTGTTGTTGTTGTTGTTGTTGTTGTCGTCGCCGTCGTCGTCGTCGTCGTTGTTGTTGTTGTTGTTGTCACCGTTCCTTTCTTTTTTGCTTGGTTCAGTGTGCCTTTCTCTAGATTCGATATCATTGCTGCCATCGATATCCAAGACGACCAGTCTACTCTCTGGGTCTATGAATATTGTTTTTACTTTGAGGCTCAGACTCTTGCGAAAAAGTACCGCGGTGCCACTACCACCCATTCTCGGCAGACACAGAGAAAAATAAATGTTGAACTGTTCGCCGAACATGGGCCTGAGGGCCGCTGGTTGTGGAGTCTGGTCTCACCTATGGCTATGATGTCTAACTTGTGAGACTTGCTTTCATATAAAAGGTAGCCTTGCTTCTAAGGTGGCCCCAAGCCACGCGCATTTATACAACTAATCTTGAGCATTGTCCTAATGAAAGTAGTGTTTTACGTACAAAGGAAAGGAACAGAGATTTCCTGATTATTCGAAGTAATGTTTGTCTCTTCTTTAGGGATTTCAGGAAGGAGGTTTTTATAAGGTTTTTTTGATAGGTGTTTCTGAAATCTCCCTACGGCATTTGGATAGAGAGATTGCTAGTGGGTGGTGTATGGGTTGTTGGTGAAGGGGAGTCAGTTTTTGTTTCTTCTTACCTTCTGTATTTTGTGCTTCTGTAGTTGTTGTTGGTGGTGGTGGTGCTGACGTTGATATCTCTTTTGTTGTTATTAGTGTTTCTATGGTTGGTGGTGTTGCTTTCGTTGTAGACGGTGCTGTATTGTTGGATTGATGTAGCTGTTTCACTTTTTCATTTTTTTTATTTAGCAGTTGTGTTGATGGTGGTGTGAGTACAGTGCATCTTTATTTTTTCTGTTTCTTCCTTTGTTGTTGTTGCTGTTGTTATTTTTTGTTGTTGATTTTTTGCCGTTGGGCAAACAATCTTTAGGTGGGTTCTGTTGCCACAAAGGTAACAGCGTGGCCTTCTCCCGTCCACCATCACATAGAGATTATGACCGTCTGGTATCTGTATTAAATTGAGGATGTTTTCGATTGAGTTCTGATCTGCTTGCATCAGAATCTCAATCGATTTCCTACACCAGTTTTGCTGTTCTAAGACGGCAATTTCTAAAATGTTCGTGTCTTCTTTCATATCGTAGCAGATGGCCGACACCAGCCATTGTGTTTCAATTTCGGGTGGCACATTGTTTATTTTAATTCTTGTCACCTGCTGCCCGAGATATGTTGGCATCATTAAGATCCCTTCCGATTCTAGAGTTAGAGTAGAATGGGCCTTGGCTTGTTCTTCACTATGGAATCGGTCTTGAACTGTGGCATATTTGTTGCCCCAATATATATACTTTTTGCAATGCCAAATGGACTTTAGGCACTTCTCAATAGTTTTTGTGGGGTACTTCGTATGGCTTGCGAGTCTTTAGGTTTATGACTTTGTATATTACTGTGTTTTTCCTTGTTTTATCTAATATGTCTGCTGGTGTATGTAATTTAAGAAGCATTCCTTCTTTAGTTAAAAGTGATTTTGTGTCTAAAATTTCTTTTGTTGTAACAGCGTTTTTTGTTTTTGTTTTTGTTTTTTTGTATGTAGGGTGAACCCACACAGGTCAACTGTAAGATTAGGAATGTAGTCTATAGCATGCGGTGTACTGAGGGACGATGCAGAAACAAGACAACAACATACATTGGGGAGACAGCACAGATCATAGGGGAGCGGATAGGTGAAGACTAGTGGAAGTTCAAGTAGGGGAAAGGCTCATCAGTGCTCTACCAACATGCTCAATTAGAATAGAGGCTTGATCAATAACATAGATGTTAAAATGCTATCAACACATAGGACAGACACGACTCTTAGACATATTACGGAGGCCACACACATAGTAATAGACAGACCGAGCCTCAACAGACAACACTCCCCCACCACCACCACACTACACAACATGACGACAGAATGAGAAAAATAAATAAATAAATAAAAAGACAGTTACAAACAGGATAATACATAAACCCTTATACACACACACACACACACACACACACACACACACACAAGACACATACTTGAGACGAAATGAGAAGAAACAAAAAGCAAACAACAACAAAAAATATCGAGAAATAAATAAGTATACAAATGGAAAAAATAAATAAATAAAAGACACTGGAACAAACAATATAGTAAACAAACTTATATACACACACATACACACAAAACATACATATTGAACACATAGACACGCGCACACATAAATAGATACAGACACAAACGCATGCGCAGATAAGGACATACACAGCAGAAACACAGAATAGAATAAACTGAACGGGAGGAGACACCGAAGGAAGGTGAGCAGCTGAAGATGCCACTAGTAGTCAATGTCTCATGTTAGTCTAAGGAGGAGGCCTAGTTCTTCAGTCGACGTTGACTTTGCTGTGGAGAAATGTGTGGAGATGATCAGCGAGAGTGAGGTGGAGTTTCGTAGGGTTGATACTGAAAAATTAGGCCTCCTCCTTAGACTAACATGCGACAATGACTACTTAGATAAACATGACCTCAGTCGTTACTGCCCCACTAAATCGATAAGAGGTAGACGCCCTACTATAACTTCTATGTCTAGGAAGACCCCTAAAGAGAGATGAAACGGGTGGACCAGAGCTATGCGAATCCCCGAAAATAAAGATCAGGTTAAAAAGATGGTCGCACATGCGGTAGGTGCGAGTACCAAGACCACACTCAAGGGCCATATATTTAGGTTTAATAACAAAATATACGCCCAGGAAAAAGGTGCAGCCATCGGTGTCA
>JAOPUL010005855.1:47955-59718 GCA_027564515.1 Octopus rubescens | reverse complement strand
TATCTATATATATATATATATATATATATATATATATATATATATATATATATACAAGATGTACCCCACACCCTTGCCACTAGTGGAGGTCACCTATTGGCTAAAAGAATTCCTTGTTCTCTTCTTCATCTCTATATACTCACTCCCTCTACTAGCAGTTGCTTACCCATGAATGCTTTACGGGAGTGAAGGAAATTGTAACTCAAGCTGTAGTTAATCCCCATTTACAGTAACATACAGAATAAACCGCTGCCACCAGACAAAATCTTTTTTTTTTCCAGATGCTGCAAACAATCCCTAAACTACCCGCTTATGCTTCCCAGATCCACAAGCTTAGAGCTTCCACCATTAATGTTTACACAATGAAAGGCAGATTTGTGAGATTGCTGAAATACTTGAAAGGAGGTGTGTAGATGTGGTCTGAGGTACAATAGAAGAGAGCCTCAGCTAGACTGTTTCTGGTCAAGAAACATAAATATGAATTCTTCTGGGTGGACAGTAGTGACGAAGTATGTGGTGTAGATATAGTTTTGGCAGAGAAATGGATGAATAAGATGATTGAGGTAGTCAGGGTGTGTGATAGGATTAGTAAACTAAAAGAATAGTCTTGTATAATTTAACAGTAAAATATATCTCTGCATATGCTCCACATGCTGGCCTGGCAGATGAACAGAAGGGCAGTTTCTATAAATTCCTTTTGCAGACTACCTTAATAAGGAAAGACAATGACATTATCATCATGGCTGGTGACTTCAACAGTCATGTTGAGCAGTACATTTCATGGCATGCATGGAAGTTATGGCTTTGGTACTAGAAATGAGGAAGGAACATGCCTGCTAGAGTTTTGTGATACAAATGACTTACTGGTCTGGAATACTAACTTCAGGAAACCTACCAGCCATCTGATCAAATATCAATCTGGTGGACACACAAGCCAGATTTACTACATTCTCACCAGAAAGAGGGATAGGCAGATACTTGTGAATGCAATGTCCTTCTTGGGTGAAGAATGTGGAACTCAACATAGGTTAGTGACTTCAAAGTTAGGGCTAGAAGGACCCAGAGATACAAACCAATATGGAAAAGGAGGTTATGGAAGCTCAAGGATCCTTCAAAGAGCCAGAGATTTAGAGATATTCTAATTGAAGCATTTCACAAAGAGGAGGAAGAGATACAGACATATAACATAAAGAACAACTGGAAGTTTTTATGAGATAACCTATTAAGGACAACAGACCAAATCTTTGGCTGGAGCAAAGCTTCTGCTAGACTAAGGGTGACATGGTGGTTGAACAACGAGGTTGACAGGGCTATAAAAGAGAAGAGATGGATTTGGAAAAAGTGGAAAAGTGGAGGTAGCAAAAAGAGAAGCTAGCCGACAGGTTTATCTAACAAGGGAAGATGCAGAAAGTAGAGGTTTGCCAATGTTCTTACAACACGAGGATTAGAGACTTGAGGTGTTCTGAATTGTTAGACAGTGTATCAGAGAGAATCGAGATATTGTGGGTGAAAATTGTGTATGTTTAAATAATAGTATGCTTTCACTTAGTGACTCTTGAAAATAAAGAGGTGTGGAAGTACTACTATGAAATGTTATTAAATGTGGAGAATGCATGGGAGAAAGGAAGTCTTCCCAATGTGAACCCAACAGAGGGGCTTGCTAATCTAGTTGACAGCAATATGATAGATAAGGCATTTAAGGATATGCCCCTTGATCTATTGGCAATTACCGAGAACTACTAAATGCTGATGATCTTGTTCTCATAACAGAATCTGTAACAGAACTAGAAAAGAAATTCCAGATGTGGAAGCAAAACTTGGAATTGAAGGGCCTTAAAGTTAACTTAGAAAAGACCAAGGTCCTAGTAAGCAAGAAAATAGACAAGACCCTACCCACTTCATGTAAATGGCCCTGCTTGATATGTAAGAAAGGTGTAAGTAGGAATTCAGTGCAAGCTATGGGCACACATACAGTGCAGTAGAACCACAGGAAGGTTAACAGAGAAAGTAGTATTTGCATGTGGAAGATGCACAGGTGCAATAAAGTCCACAAATACATGGGAAATTGATTTTCCTGAATGCCTTGGAAACTCTCTAGAAGTTGTAGATAATTTCTATTATGTAGTTGACCTAACTAATAGTAGAGGTGGGTGTTCTGAAACTGTATCTGCAAGAATAAGAATAGAATGGAAAAAATTCAGAGAGCTTTTACCTTTGTTGGCAACTAAAGGTATCTCTCTCTCTGAGTGAAAGGAAGATTGTATCATGTTTTTTAACAAACTGCAATGTTACATGGTAGTGAGACATGGGCGCTAGATGCAGCAAACATGCACAGACTAGAGAGGAATGAAACTAGTATGCTCAGTTGAATGTGTAATGTCAGTGTACATGTGCAACAAAGCACTAGTGTACTGAGAGAAAAGTTAGGCATAAGAGAAATTAGATGTAGTGTGTATGACTGTGCTGGTTTGGTCATGTGATGCATATGAATGAGGACAGTTGCATAAAGAAGTGCTGATCACTTAAAGTTGATGAAACTTTTAGAAGAGGGAAACCCAGGAAGACATGGGATGAAATATTGAGGGCCAATCTCAAAATGCTGAGCCTTAAGGAGGAGATGATAAAGAATCAAGATATCTGGTACCTTGCTATGCTTGAGAAAACCTGTCCACCACAACAGAATTGATATCCTAAAACCTTCTGGGTAAATGCTTGTAAGTGCAAAGCTCTGCCTTGTCCAGCTTCTCCCACACCCCATTCTCTAACACACATCACTTCTTTATCTCTAATATTATTTGGCTACCATAATCACCCAAGAGCAGAATAGGCACACCCTACATCCCCTCCCTAACCTTAACCTTCCTCTTTCTTTCCCCAACCCAGAACCACTTCTCCTCGGTTTCTGTTTTGCCTTATCATATACACATATCATTATCAACATTAAACATGTCTTGACATCACATAATGGTTGTAAACAAGCATCACAATCATATAAACAATGTCTGTGCTAATCTTCCATGAAAATATGTCCAGCCATAGTGAAATGTTGCCTTGCTTTGAAGCAAGTGAAGGTTGGTGGCAGGAAGAGCATCCAGCTATAGAAAATTGAACTCAACATATTCTGTCGGACTCATGCAAGCAATGAAAATTGGCCATTAGAAGGGTGATGATGATGATGATGATGATGATGATGGTGAATGTGTGTGTGTGTGTGTGGGGGTGTCTGTCTGTGTGTGTTATAATTCTCGTTAGCCATAGCAGGGACAATAACCATTTGCTAGAACTCAATATACTTATAATACTTGGTATTTCTAAACTCTGATAGCAAAGTAGTGTAAATTCCCTTACATTCTCATTTTCAGTCTCCTATATAAACCAGAAGATTAGTACAGAAGATTAAGTACATAATATTTACAAACAGATGACAAGAAATCAAGAAGTACATTGTCACATTCATTGGTTTATGGCTAATTCTGCTGAAAGAAATTGTGTAGCTGAAGGGGAGTGATAGCATAACATGAAGCCATACCATCAATTAGCTTTGAGTGTTAATAATAATCCACGAAGAAGTGTGGAAGTTAAAATGTAGTCACCATGAGGACAGGAAGAGGTTTGATGTTTCTGACTCCAAGAAAAGAACAGAGAATTCTTCTTGTCTTCATGGTGACTACAATTAAGCAGCCTGACTTTCTATTGAATTATTTCTTGCTGACATAAATACTTACCATTGTCCTTCAGTGCCTTCTGGCATTTTACCTTAAAAATAATTGGTCTAAAATTCAGAAATAAAATATCTTAGATTCTACACAACACATTCCGTCAGCATGGAAAACGGATGTTAAAGGATGATGATGATGATGATGATGATGATGATGATGATGATGATGATTTAGATCCTCACACCAACCTGCCAATAATGTCACCAAAAAATAAAAAAGAAAAGAAAGAAAAAAGAGTGTGGTAAGAAGTTTGCTTCCCAACCGCATGGTTCTGGGTTCAGTCCCACTGCGTGGTACCTTGTGTAAATGTCTTCTACTATAGTCTAGGGCCAACCAAAGCCTTGTGAGTGGATTTGGTAGATGGAAATTGAAAGAAACCCATTGTATATATATATGTGTGTGTGTGTGTGTGTGTGTGTCTTTGTTTGTCCCCCACCTCCACTTGACAACTGGTGTTGGTTTGTTTACGTCTCCGTAACTTAGCAGTTCGGCAAAAGAGTACAATAGAATAAGTACCAGGCTTAAAAAAAGTACCGGGGCCTGTTTGTTTGACTAAACCTTTCAAGATGGTGCCCCAGCATGGCCAGTCTAATGACTGAAACAAGTAAAATATAAAAGATTAGCTGTTAAGAATATAAACAGAAATAATTTACCAAATTTATAGTCATTGGTTCCAGGTTCAACTTCGATAGTGAAGTTGTCATTATTGCGATCATCTGCTTGCAAAACAATTTTATTCGTTCCTGGTTTCAAATATAATTGATCCAAAGTATTTTGTAGAAAAGGAGGAAAATTTTCTGTAAAGAAAAACAAATTTAAAATTTTACTCTACCAGTAAATGAGAATTAAGTAGAGTTCTTAAAATAACAATGAAATGTTAGAAAATAGATGCAGATAGAGGATTTCTTTTGTATGTTTTTTACAAATTAAAGTAACAAAATCATTGTATTTATGTGAACTCATTCTCATATCTGTATACTGAAAGTTATATGTCAAAACAAGTTAGTTTAGTAAAATTGGTAGAGATATAATTTTGTAGGTTACATGAAGGGCAGACACATATATTAGTGCATCATAATAGGTGCACCATACAAAGAAAGGACAGCAGAAGAAAGACATACAAGAATAAGGCACAGTAGTAAAATAGAAGAAAGAAAATATTAAGTTAATGTATCCAAGATAAAACAATTTGAATATGATTAGTATTTAACTCTCATTTTATTGCTTAGTAAAGTGTGGGGCTGAGGTGGGTCAGAAGTATAGGGTCAGTGATGTCACACAAATGACCAAAGGACCTTTTGCTGGGAGGAGAGGAACAAGGGAAATCATGTGAATGGAAGTATGACTAGCATGGATCTCTTTTGCTTTTGGGGCTGGGTCTCGGGACAGACCATGTGAATTGAGGGAATTTACTGTTAGGTTCTGGCCAGAAGTTAGGTGAGTAGGGTTCTTACGGATATATCCTGGCTGGAAAGGATCAATGTTACAAGAGGAACCATGAAGTAAGTGAATTATTCTACCCCAACCCCTATACCACAAAAAGGCTATCTTAAATGATAAGGATGGTGATGCATTAAAACCTACAAATTTCTCATCCATGCTGTTGGATTGGCAAATAGATGAATTTTGAAAATATTAATATGGCCATTATAGTAAATCAATTGTTTTCTTATATGGACACTTCCCTTTAACTAATTCTACAGTAAAGAAAGAGTGGAATCAGTTATCAAGATAAACAGAGATAGATAGAAATATCTATCTTTACCAATGGTATAACAATGATGGCAGACCCTAAGTTATGAGATAAGGTCTTATTTGACAACTGTTAACAGAGAATTCAGCTGTATAACAACTACTGAACTTGACCAGAATGCTACAAAACGATGCATTATAATTACACAAATGTGAGGTGGTAGAAGGATTGTTCATTTAGAATATATCTTTAATTATTCAGTTTTAAGATGTTTATCAAAAGGAAAATAAACTGGAAATTTATTTCCAGTCGGTTAAAAGATTGTAGATATTTATTTCTAGGAAGCAAAATACTCCTATAAACTTAAAATTGACAGAAAATGAAATGTAATTAACAAACTATTACAAGAGTAGAAGTGATAAAACATAAGAAACCAGTCAGATTATGCTCCATAAAACAACTGATGAAACATAATATAGAGATATACAAATTATATATATAACAAAATATCCACCTAAAAACAAAAAGTACAATTAAATATGATAAGAATTAATCATGGTATCATGATAGCAAGCAGACTATCAGATGTTGTTATACATTGCTAGCCACAGTGCGCTTCGCCTTGTTTTAGTTTTCAAATGATGCCACCCTGCTGAAAGCAGACTAACATTCCATTGGATTGGAAGGCTTTTCCGTTGCAGGGTTACCCATTTACAGCTGAGTGGACTGGACCGACGTGGAATGAAGTGTTTTGCTCAAAAACACAACACCATGTGCCTTCACAATAATTAATAATGATAAAATAACAAGATCTTTTTTGTATCCTGCTATATTAGGATTAACAAAACAGGGTGGAGGGGCGGGGGTGATATATTCACACAACGCACAAATATGACTACTTCAAACTGTGAGACTCCAAACACTTTCCAACACCTTCTTCAAGGTTTGTCACATTTATAAGCATTCAGACAGTCTACTGTCAATCCCACAGGGGTGTTATTGTTCTCTTTTCAGATTGACTACCATTAGAAAAATGTTTTTCTAATATATTTACATCCCACTTTTCCCTTTTGGAGATTTTTCTTCCCTCGAGAAGTTTCATATTTTTTTCCATTTTGGCACTACTTCTAACATTTCACCCGTTTCCTTTTCCTTGTACTGGTGAACCTAGGTTCAACGATTTCTTGTAGAGTTGGCACATCAAACATTTCGTAGAGAACATCGATGAGTACTTCTTTTCTTGTAACCCTTTCTTCCACAAACCTTCTTTTCAGCTAATTTATGTGTCTTTTGTGTTCCCCTTTTGAACCTTTCAACATCATTTTACCGATCTATTTTATTATTTCGCCGTTTTCCCAATCTTCTTTCCCATTTCTATATGCTCTGAAAAACACTTTATCACAAGTTTTTAAAACATTGGTCATATTTTTCGTGATTTTCCTTCTTTCTGTTTTTCTTCCAAGAATAGCTTGTAGAAAACTGACTGCACTTTTCTGGCGAATATCAATTCAGTAGGTGACATGTCTGAAGGGGCACTTGGGCTCGGTGATACATGGTACACACTAAGGAATTATGTTAATGCTGTATCACTCACTAACTCATTTCTAGATTTTTTTTTTTAGTGCTTTTTTGAACGTGTCTACAAAGCATTCCACTTGACCGTTCGATTGTGGGTGATACGGCTGAGTAGTAATATGTTCAATTGAGAACATCTTACAAAAATTTTAAATTCATTTAACGTAAACTGTGTGCCAGTATCAGAGACTATGGTGGCTAGGACACCATATCTTGCAAAAAAGTTCATGTAGAAAATCTACTAATACCATGGAGGTTGGTTTCCTACATTTGCACACCTCTGGCCATTTGGTAAAACTATCTCCCACTATTAAATAATAAGATCCATGTGTAACCTGGTCCATGAAATATTGGTCTTGAGCCATGGTTGAAATTTTATAGGTGGTGACTTCACTGCAAGAGCACACTACCAACTTTTCAATATCCAGATCCATTTTTTTCCAGTAAATGTAATTCTTTATAAGCGATTTCATTCTAGAAATTCCTGAATGTCCCATATGGAATTCTTTTAACATTTGATTTTGTAGTGAGAGGGGTACTACAAGCCTTTGTGCATACATAAGCACGAATACGAATTCAAAACTGTGTTACTAACAGACACATATATTTCTTACTTGTTCCTTCAGATTTTACACTATTTTATATTTTTGTGATAAATTCGTTCTTCTCTGCCTTCATTTTTATTTCACCCAAAGTGACTGGCAATTCATGGACAACGTTGCAGAATATATTTTTTTATTTAATTTCCTCCTCTTAACACCGCTATCACTATGTCTTCTAGTGGTTCACAGTACTTTGGAATTAATCTTGACAAACCCAATTTTTTAGATGACAAATACTCCATTTTGAAATCATAGTTTAGTAAGAGCATTCCCTAGCGCTGCAATCTGTTGGCTGTATGTGTGAGAATACCCTTTTTCGATCCATAGATCGACAATAAAGGGCGATGGTCTGTCTGTAAACGGAATTTTCTTCTGTGTATAAATCTATGGATTTTTTTAATGGCAAATATGACAGCTAAAGCTTCCTTCTCAATTTGACTAATTTTTTTCAGCTGTCAATAAGGAACACGAAGCATGAGCTACATCTTTCAGGCTACCATCTTCATATTTGTGTAATATCACAGCTCCAATACCACTTTCACTAGCGTCTGACTCTACTACTATTACTAAGTTTGGGTCAAAATGTGCTAACGACAATTCTGACGTTAAGACAGTTTTTACCTCTTTGAAGGCTTTTTGGCACTTGTCCGACCAGTTCCATTTTATGCCTTTCTTTAACAAGTTATTAAGGGGTGCTCTTAAATCATGTATATTCGGTATGTATACTTGGTAGTAATTTGCGAGCCCTAAAAATGCTTGTAACATTGTAATGTTTGTCAGGAGAGGCATATTTTTTATTGCACTCACCCTAGACGGGTCTGGTCCATTTTTGTTGATAATCTGCCCTAGATATTTTATTCTTGGCATAAAAAAATTCACATTTTTCTTCACTGAGCTTAAACCCATAATCTTTTATTTTTTCAAAGACCTTTTTACCATGCCCAACAATGCTGATTACAAGATTCACTTTTTATGAGTATGTCGTCAAGGTAAGCTACAGCGAAATCTAAACCTGAGAGCATAGTGTCCATTACTTGTTGAAAACTACCTGGTGCTACCTTGATACCAAAAGGAAGTCGATTTAATTAATCAAATCCTTTGTGGGTATTAATCACTAATAGTTTTGAACACTCCTCTTCAACTTGTATATGCAGATAAACTTCAGATAATTCCAACTCTGAAAAATATTTTCCTCCATTTAACTTTCCTCGGTACTTGGTAAAGGATAATTATGTGGCATCAGACATTCATTTAATCCAGTTGGAAAAATCGGCACATACACGTATTTTAATATTATTTTTTTCTTGGTGTAAATTGTTGGGGGCGCCTATTTTGCGTAATCAACTTTTTCAATCACCCCAAACGTTTCAAGTCTAACCAATTGTTCATTGACTTATTTCAACGCTGGAAAAGGTACCATTCATTTTGGTTTAAATACCGTTGTAGCGTTTTCTATTTCTTTAAAACTTGCCTTTGTTTTGGTACAAAGACCTAATTCATCAGAAAGAACTTCAGGAAATATCTCTTTTACTTCTATTTTTAAATCCTCCGATGCCTTATTTGTACTGACGGAAGAGTTGTTCAGATTTTTACAGAAAACATTTATGGGGAGGTCCCATTAGTTAAATAATTCCATTCAGTTTGTTCCGAATAAATTTATTGAATTCTTCAGTACAAACACTTTAGCTTTCAAGGATTTTTTACTTATCATTTCGCCTATGAAATGCAATTTATTTCCTGAGACACCACGTGCAATTTTCAAAGTTTCTATTAATTTCGGTTTACCGATTTTTTCCCATGTATCGGCGTTTATTATTGTGATATCTCTGCCCGTATTGAATTGTAATATTATATCCACATTATTCAATGGACACAAATTTCCTTTTCTGAGCCTCGCCACAGATTTCTGTTGACAACACATTCTTGTCAGAATTTTTTCCATTCAATCTTTTTCTTGGTTTCACTCTACAATGTGAGCTTTTATGACCAGACTTTTCATACACAAAGCATTTTAGCTGTTTAAATGGACAGTTACTTCTAAAATATAAACCACCACACCCATAACATGGATTCGGTCTAGACATTTCTTCTTTTTTTCTTGTCCGTTTCAGGTTGACACGCCTGAATATGCGAGAAATCCATTTTTTCAATTATTTCTGTGTCATGTTGTACATTAATAATTCTCTGGCATTCTTCTGCTACTGCCTGTAGAATTACGTTTTGGTCTTGTTCTATTTTTGTCAATATTCGGGTACGTATCTCTGCATCTTTTCTTGAACAAAAATTAGACATTTAAACATGTTTGGGGTTAATTCATTCAGTTTGAATATTTTGCATTGTCTGTTGACGACCCCCAGCATAGGTGACGAAATCTTCATTATCTTTTTTAACCAAGTTCAAACATTGCCAGTGTGAATTGAAAACGGAACTGCGTTCACTAAAATATTTCGATAAAAAATTTATTGCTTCATCAAAACAAATCTCACCTGGCTTTTTAGGCAGAATGTAGTTACAGTATATTTCATGTTCAAAACAGGATAGCTTTCTTAACAGTAGTCATACCTTTTTTTTGTCAGACCAATCTTTGCATTCTTCATTGAAAATTCCTTCATATCTTTGCAGATATTTCGAGAAGGTAATCCCTTCTTCTGGATTATACGTGAATTCTCTGTCTTATACATGAATACACTGTCTGGTGAATGTGTATTTTCCGACTTCTCTAATATCAAAGCAACTGGTGGTTTTCCTGTTGTAGTTGCTATTGCAGCTGCTGTTGTTGTTGCGGGGGGGGGGGGGGAGAAATATATTCACACAACGCACAAATATACTACTTAAAACTGCGAGACTCCAAACACCTTCCAACACCATCCTCGAGGTAAGTCACATTTATAAACGTCTGGACAGTCTACTGTCAATCCCACAGGGGGGTTATTGTTCATCACCACAACAATCCTACAAAATGATCTATTTTAATAATTAGGTTTAATATTAATTGTTGTTAATTAAATCATTATTTAAATACAAATCATAACAGAATAGTAAGAAAAGAAAAAAGAACTTTGAGATTTGGAGAAACTATTCAGATTGTGATACCCTAAGCTGTTTAGATAATGCATTGATCTACTGACCTAGACTTGTTTATAAAAATATTTAAAAATACTTAATTAGCAATTATCTAAAAATTAAAACAGAAAAATTTCAGTCTAAATCTAATCAGATAAAATTATTGAAAAGTAAAAATATCATTAATGCTGAACTCACCTATTGTTTCAAAATAATCTGAATTATACATCAGAGTGTGATTAGCAAGATTAGCTTTCTTTAAAACAGCAGCATAAATACAAAACATATCATCCATTTGGCATTTAGTTTCAGTTCTATTAACTAAATCAGAAAAGTTGCTAAGAATTCCAATAAATTGGTTTTCTGAGATATTGTAGGAATTAAAACTACTGTAATTCTGATGTGTATAATTTAAAAGAGAATCATTTTCTTCCACTCGACCTGAAATATGAAGATATATTACATTAGTTTCACTACTTTGCTCTGAAATGCCTTTAGATAAGTTTTAGTGTAATAATATATATTAAATATTTAATGCAAGAAAATTATTTTTGGTTTTCATATTTCAAGGTAGCATAAATTGAAATGGATCTTATCATTAAAATAGGGACATTTTATGATACCACACAAATCAATCCACACACACATGGATTAGCATGGTCAAATAGTTAAGAGGTTCACTTGCAATCATGAAAGTCCTGGGTTCAACACCACTGCATGCCATTTTGGGCAGGTGTCATTTACCACAGCCCTAAGTCAACCTAATACTTGCGAGTGAAATAATCAGGGGACACAGAATTCCATCAGATCAATGACAACTGTATTATGCTTATTTCTGGTCCATGCTGGACCCTGCACCCAATTGGCCTTCATCAAGCTTTCCCCCCACATTTCATCTTCTACCCCCCCCCTCACTACTCAGCTGTTGTAATCATTTGAGAGTAGAATCAACACATATTTCACCCCCCCTTTCACTACCTCCTCCCCCCACTCTGGAACCACTTCCTTTTAAACTCCATTATCAGTATCATCTCTGTCTATATGACTTTCCACTGAGCCCTCCCACCCCCCACCCTGTCTGTGTCTTGACATACCTTGCCGTCCCCACTCA